>CM074783.1:9788184-10129795 GCA_037355745.1 Pseudo-nitzschia multiseries
ACATAGCTCCAGCTGTAGCTTCCCACCTAAAGTAATGGCCCATTGAACAAAACACTTAACCTCGTAAAAGACCGATCCCATCAAATGACCGATACCATAAGACCGACACACGACACTAATACAGTGACAGCAGCAACAAGAGTACCGGTACAACGAAACAAATAACCAGGGAAGATCTCTATCATGTAGAAAATAGAGAGAGCCCCGATACCGCAGAAAATACATGTATTAGGTAGAAAAATAAAAGCGTCTCCATGAGCTCACATTCTCGTTACATTTTAATTATCCTATCCTTTCGGTCAATTTTTAGAGTAACAACAGGTTATAGAGCCCTTATAACTTACACACGTGTCCCGCAAGAGCACTAGTGTTTACCTTAAGCTACCTATCTCCGGCCGTTCAGCACCTCCACTGCCGGTTAACTCCAGAGGAAAGTTTGCGCTTAGCTCCCTGTGCAGCACATTCTCGGCCTCCCCCCCCCCCCCCCTCTCATTCTTTCTCTCTTTTCTTCACTGCCCTGCTCGTGCATCGAGGGGTGTCATACCGATCCTCCTACAGGAATCTTCTTTAGTAATCCACGACCAAGACCGGTGAATTGGATTGGCATCAATGACGCCAACAGCACCGGTTAACTCAAGAACACCGATGATTGTTTCACCACGGAACATTCCAAGGCTAATTCTTCAGAAGACACATGGAACGATCAGATCATTACAATTCTCCGGATGACAGGCATCTGTGACCGGCCTGCAAGGTTAATTATCATCGACATCTATGACACCAACGATTGTTTGTTTCTTGAATCCACCGTAACAACACAGAAACGCCAATGATTGATTGCCAGTTAATAACACCATCAATGAAGACGACAACACGCCGACCAACCAACAGATTAGACCATGCCGGCTCCATTTGACTGGACCCCAATCTTTGGAATCGAGTTCCAATTCTCAAGTGCCAGCAACCCTACTGCAGCCACCTTCCTCAACGCAGCCTACTCTCAAATCATTGACAAAGATGAACTCTCAGAATTCTTTGTGACGTGTGAAGCCAATGCCGAGGATGAGAAAGGACCACTGGAAATAGCGCCAGATCCACAACTTCACATCCTAAATTGCATTGCCAAAGCAATTGCTATCAATCTAATAGACCCAGATGAAGTCACAAATGATCACGTTTCCAATCTTCTCAGCAAATGTGTTATCAAACATGTCAGAAACAATGGATCTACCAAGCGCATGAGGTACAAGACAGAATTTGATGCAGCAGCAGAGCATGCAATTCAAATCAACACCGATGAAGAGCCTACCGTCGTAATTGAACTCACTATTACCCATTGGAAATTCAAGAAGAAATGGCACCCTGACCTATTCATAGAAGCCTACAACGGGGACCCACCATCTGACGATGAAGATAACACTGATAATAATGCAGATGACGGCAACGATGAGGACACACCCTCTGCTGAAGACACACCTCCCACCAAAATGAGACAACTGGCAAATCTACTACAGCAATTGGTAAACAATGGAAACACAAACCACAACAACAACCAAGCTACACTTACCCTTCCATGGAACCCAGGAACCCTACCTACTATGGTCCAGGAAAGATACAACAGAAGAGAAGAATTCCTTACCAGCGATGAAATGAAATACTTTGAAATCACTTCTACGGACGCCACAGGAAATGAAACAACTGTCAGACAAAACTACTACCTACACAATCTAGGCAGTGGTAGAAATGACCAACGCCTAATCACAAGAAGTGGTGGTTGCTTTGATCTAACAAGAGCCTCTGACAAGTCCAAGGAAGCAGCAAGAGATAAACTTTTTCTCTCAGGCTTCCCACAACTGAAAAATTCCACAGCCCCTCAGGTCCGAAAGTGGTACAGAGAAGTCACAGCTCACACGCAGCAGCATCATATATATGTCCACCTGTATTACCTCCACAGAAAAGAAGCTGATCATCTCAGAGGATTCACCATTGGCGACGCCAGTATGGATGACCTCCCTGCAAGATATGAATTGACAATCCATGAATGGGGAAATCTAATTTATACTGCACTCAGAACTGATAAAATCATCCCTGACACAACATGCAAGAGCGTGAAAGCTGCAATTCATAGTTTTGAAGGTGGACAAGGATATGAAGCTCTCTACAGTGTGATTGGTAAAACACATACCAACTCAGAAAGACCATCCTACAAAGGAAGCATGGTTAGAAACCCACCAAATCAAGAACAAGATGAGTCACTTGAGGAATATTTCTTCCAGTACAAAGATTACCTCAGGCTTAGAGTATTCCTCCACAATCAACCCAGTTCGATCAGCTCAATGGAAGAAGTGAGCAACATCATTGAAGGAGCAACTCTCTCTTATGAACTACGCAAGAAAACAGAGGACAGGCGAGAGTCAGATGATCAATTCAAGCAAGATAAGTAAAAAGCAGGCAGGCTTCTACAAACCCTCGAAACATATGAGCAAGAAATCAAGGCTGAGTTGAAGTACAAGGACAAAGTCTCCAAATGAAGCCTGCCCAAGCAATCATTCACTACTGGAACCAGACCAGGTTCTCGCCGTAGTGATAGATTACAAAAACGCGCTGGCAGCAGCACCATCTGAACTCCTTCCACTCTGCCTTCCCACTCAATCAGTCTGATTGAATAACTTGGGTATCCTGAAATGGATGACGATTCTGATAATCATTTCCTCCATCAAGCCTACTGCAATGCCATCACTGCATTTGATAAGGAACCCAGGCTTTTTGACACTTCCAGAAAGTGTATTGTTTGTCACAACTCAGGTCATACTTTTGACAACTGCCCTGCTCTGCAAGACCTTGAATCCCTCAGGAAACACAGGATCACCACTGCTGTTTGCCTCAGTAAATGCAACAGGGAAACCCAGCAGCTCTTGGATTCCACTCAACGTATCTCCAACATCAACACTGAAGATTAGGCTCAGGATGCAGAGTCTTCTAATGATGAACCAGAAGACCAAAAATTTTGCCAAGGCCAAGAATAAACAGACTTTCTTGCCGCCACACCATGTCACCCAAAGATGATCTCCCAGGATTTGATGATGCCCCAAAAACACTAGATAAAGACATATGTCCTTCACTGGATTCAAGCAGCGTCAGCTCCCATGAGTCACTCCAAATTGGTGCGGTCAATTTGATTCCAACACCTACACTCCATCCATCCATCTCAACTGATGTGTACTGTGATATGGAAACCCTTGAAGTTGCAGCCCCTGCATTGGAATCACATTTGGAAACCAATGGGGACCCCAATTTTGACCGTGACAATTCCATAATAGTTGATGCCAACTCTGTCAAGAAGCTGGTACCAGTGGATCCATTTGCAGCTGCATCATACTTCCAACAAGGCAAGCGAGCACAACTAGACACTGGTTCTAAAGTTTTTTGCACAAACCTACTGCATATTCTCCATGATTACAAACCCTACACCAAGCTGAGAAAATGTCCTGTCAGGCTGACAGCAGCAATAAGAGGCAAAGCATCCAGTTGCATTCCAGAAGGGTCCGGTTGCGTGCATATACCAGCCCCAAATGACAGAGGATACATCAGTGTTTTCTTCTACTATTCTTTTCTGCTCTCCACAACATTGCTGAGTGAGAATGATCTCTGTGGAACCATATCTCGCATGAGAGACCAGTTTAGTGCTCAGTTCATACACAAGGCATTCACTGATAGCAACCACTCTCCCACACAAAAGAATGGCAACCTCACTATTATTTGTCACCACAAATATAGCACTGCCAGAAGCATTATCCATCATGGAGCTATCATTGATGGTCAGTGTTACACTCATCCCTTATTAATCCCAGATACAGGTCTGGAATCCACATATGCAAATTGTGCAAATTCATGAGCATATGCTTTAGCAACTGACATGGAGTTCAAACAAGCTTGCGAACTAGCCTCCAAGGAAGTCATTCGCAATTACAGATATGACATCTACACAAACCTTGTCACCCTTCAGAAATGTTCTGAAGCTGCTGGAGGCCAACCTGACTCCAGTGACAAGCCCTGGCTTGATGCCAAACTGTTTTTCACCAAAATTGCTGACAAAGAAATCCCTATCCATGCCATCAAGGCTAAGACCTCCAAGCTTCTCTGGCACCAAAGATTGGGACACCCTTGCGATGATTTCTTGTACAAGGCCCACAAGCACATTCTTGGTGTTCCAAAGTTCAAGCGCCAAACAAGCATTCTTGATCAATGCCCTACATGCATCCAATGCAAGCAAACTAAGACACCTGCCAGCTCCCATTCTACAAGGAAGGCTACTCAACCCTTTAAAGGTTTGTCTATTGACTTTGCTTTCTCAGGAGCCAAATCATCCAACACTAAAAGGAAGCGTGACTATGAGGGCATTCATGGTGAAACTGCTTGGATTCTCATCACTGATCATGTCACTGGTATGAAGTATTGTGACACCCGGATCTCCAAGGCAGCACCACTACATTGGTTAGAACATTTCTTCTCTCAGCACAACCCAACTTGCCCCAACAAGTATGTGACAGTTGACCAAGGCGGTGAACTCTACCATAATCCAGATATCAGAAACCTCTTCTCTGCCTTTGGATATACCATTTTCCTAACTGGTGCAGATGCATCACATCAAAATGAACCTGTAGAACGCGCTCACAGAACCCTTGCTAACTCAATGAAGACCATGCTTAGTGGTGCCAATCTCCCAATCAAATTCTGGCCCTTCACCTTCTACCATGCACTGCACTCGTCAAATGCATTCCCAGAAGGTCAACAGCACCATTCACCATTGGAATTGGCAACTGGTAAGAAAGAAAGTCTCACTGACTTCAGAACTTTTGATTGTAGAGTTTGGGTCAGGCCCCCCGGCAAGAAACCAGTCAAGCTCAAACCCAATGCAAGAAAAGGCATATTTCTAGGTTTTGTACCATACACTACCAGAAACATTCTTTGGTATGATACTGAGTTACACAGAGTCAAGATCGCCACTCATGTCAGATTTGATGAAGGTATGAATGATCTCCCTCTTTCGGATCTACCCACCAACGTCAAGCACCTACTCAGAACTGATGACAACCTCCCTCTTCCACCAGAACCCACTGAAGTCAACTCCAGTGATTTCCAATTCTCTATCTCCCCATTTGCACACCTAACCAACCTCAGGCTCACTGTCATGCCCTCCTGCACCGACAAGGCTTTTGGGTTAAAATATGCAAATGATTCCCTCCTTGGAAGAGCCTATGTCACTGATATTCTCTCTAAAAGCCCTGCCTCCAGACTTTTCCTGTCTCATAAAAAATCTCTCTCTAAACTTCAGGGTGTAAACATTATCTCTATCAATCACAATCATGTGTTCCCTGCAGCTGATGTCACCACCACAGCGCTGCATTCCTTGTATGATTGAGGGGTGCGAGATGATTCAATAGAGATACCCATAACCTTTGCACTTGAAGAAAAATTGTCTATGAAGGAAGTCAGGAAACACTCAAACAAATATGGTTTATTTGCCCCCAATACCTCCTGGAAGGAACCCACTGATGAAGAAGACCATTCTTGGAACGGATTTCATCCATCCAAAATATCAAGCGCATTGGCACCAAATACAAGAAACTCATCCAATCAAGACTCCACCAGGTTGACACCACAGAAGCACTCCATGCCTCCATCCAAAAACACCTGGCACCAACTGAAGATGATATGGATGTTGTCATTCCCACTATTGATATCGCTTCACTCAGATCCATCACCAAGCTTCATAAGGCTGGCAATCATGTATTACCACTTGATGCAGATTCACTACTAACTGAAAACATTGAACTCTTAATCAAGGCTATCAATTCAAAGGAAAGCACGCCAGAAGAACAAGCCCTGGGACATTTCACTTGAAGGAACCTCAAGTCATTATCCACATGGACTGAATGGGAAGCCGGAGAGCAAAAACAACTTGACCAGTTTGAAGACTTAGAAATGTTTGGATCACCAATTCCATATCCCAAGGCTCCAGAAGCTATTATTCTCAGACCTCATTAGCAATACAGCAGTGTTAGAAGGAATGGAGTGAGAAGAGTAAGACAATGCTGCAATGGAAGCAAACATACTCATCCTGTGTTGAACATCCAATCCAAAGATTATTCTTTGCTATTGCATCATCTCTTAACCTCAAGGTCTATGGAGGTGACGCTGCAGATGCCTATGCGCACAGCCCAGGACCCAACATTCCAACCTATATGACTATAGATAATGCATATGCAGAATGGTACAAGCACAAGCATGGCAAATATATAGACAGAAAATTGGTACTACCAGTCCTTTGCACACTCCAAGGTCATCCTGAATCTGGTCGCCTATGGGAAACCCACGTCAACAAAATCCTGAAGGGCCCTGATCTCAACTTCAGAACCACCACACATGACGTGACAATCTACACTACTGTTTTTGAAGGCAAAAAAGTCTACATGCTGAGACAAGTTGATCATTTTGCGCTAGCTTGCTCATCAGAATCAGTATCTGACAAGATCTACCATGACATCATTGGTGAGAAGCTAAAGCTACCCAAGGAAGATAAAATCCCATTCACCAAATTGGGACTGCTCGAAGATTTCAATAGAATTGATGTTAAACAGATGGCTGATTCCATTGAACTATCCTGTGCCAATTACATTGACAGAATCATGAGATCACATGGTTGCGAGACAGATACTAAAATGAAGGCACACTTCAAACCATCAGCCCCATTATCGACTGAAATATTGAGCCAGCTACAATCACATACAAATGGACCATTAGAAGGCACCAAGGAACATGTTGAATTACAATCCACATCTGGATTCTCCTACAGAACACTCCTAGGTGAAATGATGTTTGCATATGTCAGTTGCAGGCCAGATATCGGATATGCAGTGACACTGATGTCAAAATACAGTTCCAACCCCACAGCATTCCATTATTCCAGTCTGAAGAACATAGCTCGGTACCTCAGAACAACCAGATCTTGGGGCATTAGATTCTACAGGTCAAATGGTGAACCATCCCTGCCTCCAGGGGTGCCATATGACGACTCAGTCCAAGATGCATCACTTCCCAAATACCCTGAAGATATCAAGCAAAGCAAATTTATGTTTTTGTTGATGCAGCATATGGAAATGATCCAAAACATCGCAGATCCACCACAGAATACGTTTTCACTTATGCTGGTGGAGCGATCGTTTATAGATCCAAGGCTCAGTCACTCACGGCACAGAGTTCTACAGAAGCTGAGTTCATTGCTGCATTCACGGCAGCCAAAACAGCGAGATATCTCAGATCCATACTCAAGGAACTAGGATTCATTCGAGTTGGTCCAACCCTGATATATGAAGATAATGCATCAGCAATTGAAATCATCAATGCCCAGAAGCCAACTGAAAGAAGACATATTGAAATCAGGTTCTTTGCAATCCAAGCATGGAAAGAAAATGGAGAAATCAAGATGATTCATATTCCTGGAGTTATCAACCCTGCTGATGATCTAACCAAACCATTGGGATGGATCTTGCACGCCCGGCATGCAAGATACATCATGGGGCACTACCCAGGTTAAATCATATACGTTAAGATGCGGGCGAACTGCCCGGACCGGATTCATTTGACGATTCGATTGAGGAATCGTAGTATCGCCGACTCAATTTGATCCGAACGATTGATCGATCGATCGATTGATAAAACTCCAATTCAATCCAGGTTACCAATTTCCAAATGAATGAAGGTTAACCATCCATAAACCGACAGTAATCCAACACCGAGTGAATAGCATGTTGGATCAAGGGGTGTGTTGCCGGTTAAAAATATGACGACAGAAACACCGTAGAAACGCTACAGTAAACAAAGCAAAGGTACGTACACACAATACTCGTGAACGAATCTGGCTTAGAATCAAACGCAACTCCACTACTTCAAAATCCTTAAGTGGTAAAAATGATATCATTTAAGACTACAAACAAAAGGGGTTAATCAGTTAGAAACAAGACATCTCTGAAGACCTGATCAATAAGCGGACACTTGGAATTCTTAAGTACATTCAAAATGGATATACTTAACATCCCGTGAGGAAACCACTTATTGCAATCATGAAAATCAATACCGATTCCAAATGGGCCTCATTTATTTACCTACTCTACAAACAAGCACAAGGCCCATCAAACAGAGCACTTAACCTTGTAAAAGACTGATCCCATTGAATGACCAATACCATAAGACCGACACACGACACTAATACAGCGACAGCAGCAAGAGTACCGGTACGACAAAACAAATAACCGGGGAAGATCTCTACCATGTAGAAAATAGAGAGAGCCCCAATACCGTGGAAAATACATGTATTAGGTAGAAAAAATAAGAGCGTCTCCATGAGCTCACATTCTCTTTACATTTTAATTATCCTATCCTTTCGGTCGATTTTTGGAGTAACAACAAAAAGCCAAAAATGAAAAAAAAACTCCATTAACACACCCATCATAATACCAAGTGGTCTCAACCCAACCATTCCTTAATCATAGCATTAAATCAAGCCACTCTTGGGGTTCCCTTCCTTACGTCTGTGACGTACTACACCAAGAACAACAAGACCCACAGGTTTAGGATCAATCAGCCGAGTGGTTTAGAAGAAAAGAGGTGTAATAACAGCAACAATGGATCAACAAGGAAGGGCAAAACTTCAAAAATCCCCCTGTGGCAGCAGCAACAACAAGGAAGCCCCCCCCCCATGTACGTGGCAACAACAGGTGGCTACAGTGTCATTCAATTAGTTTAATCTTTATTTGTTTGTTATTCGGCGCTGTTAAAGTAGTTGCAATTAAATGGATAGGGAGGAAAGAAGTGACGCTGAGAGCAATAGAGTTTCATAATAGAGGTTCAAAATACCGGCACGGTAGTAGAGGCTCAAAATAAAATAAAGAGAGAAAAAATGTCTCAAAACGAAGGTGCAAATCAGTCATGGTACCAATTTAGATCATGAGTGTTATGCCAACCATTTTTTCAGTGCAAATTCTGAGTAGGCCTACTTTGTCTCAAACTACTTAACACACATACTACTTATACTCATACTTTGTACTTTGTAAATAATAGAATCATACTGTACAATAGTAACACCAATCTACTATGTATGAGTATGTACTATGATACATACCTATATGTACCCGATACTTGTTCTCAGACCAACCAAGTCCTGTTTCTGAAAACAAATGAGAGCAAAAAGATGTATTCCTTGTCCATGGAACAATAGAATCAAAATCAACCCCTCTCCTTCCATCTCAGTAATGCATCTCAACATAATAATAACATGATGCCAGTTTACAAATTTCAAATCTCTGCTGCAATAATTTATTGAATTTTTTCCATGATTCGCTTCATGATTCCTCATGTACTAGCTACAAACAGTAACAATTCAAGAGTTGTTGATGATAATATTGTCAGCCTTGGTTTTCTATGGTCTGGTTTCACTTATTTCTCCATTAAAGATTCCAATTCTGAATTATTTGAATCAACAAATGAATATGTTGAACAATAATGGCCTACTGCCATTAACTGGTACCCAGTCATGAGTAGTAGACTAGTGACTGAGGCTCTCAGGATTGGAATCAGAATTGTCAATAGACACATCTTCTTGCTAATACAAGTAGCTAGCAACCCAAGCGTTGCTAAGCGCAATGGTCTCTCTCTCTCTCTCTCTCTAGAAGAACAACTACTAGCTCACCATTTGTATACAACTACTATCGTCATTGTGATTCTAGTATCTCTTAATCAATCACTAGTAGATGGCAGACCAAGGGTATGGCATGATTTCAAAATCAAACTGAGGAGTGCTATGAACCATGGTATTCTGAGACACAAGCGACTAGAAGGCGCCATCATTGTCATTGATGCAAATACTGGGATTTGTCTAAGTGATGGATAACAAACAGTGTTTGTGTTCGTATCTGGGTGACCAAAATTACAGTATTGAGGCTACAGAGGCCTACAGTGAAGTGGTCACAACATGGTGTATGGCGCAAAAACAAACAAAAAATGCTACAAAATGGGTTTTCACACAAAATGCAAAATAGTCCCCCTCAAGTCAGAAATATCACTTTTTCCAGTTTCTGGAGATCATAAAACCCAAATCTGGAAAACGCAAAAACTCTGTTAAAAATTCCAGCCTATCTGGGATGAATCCAACCCTAAGGATACCAACTAAAAATCTTACTGAGCAACTTCACCATGGCCAAGGATAGCACCAAAGGACACATGCATCCCTTCCAACTCTTCTGTGAGGATTAGCCGGATGATGCTGCAACAGTGAAGACAACTCTTCATGGCAAGGATGGGGGAGTGGTTGTCAGTGACAAGCTCAAGGTCCTCTCTGGGACTGAGCGGCCAGAATTGTTCCTTCTCTCGAAATAAGACTACAATTCCAAGATACTCAACAATCCAAAACTCCAAGGTACCTGGCGCATCTCTGTTCTTCTGCGGACTATCACTGACGATGCTCTCACCATTGTCAATGCAGCTCTTCAATGCACTTGGAACACAACTGAAGGTGAAGACAATTTTTTCAAGGAACTGATCTTCAATCAGCAACATGCAAAGATGGCAAAGGATGCAATTGGATCTGGAGCGGATGCCCTCAAGAAGCACTACAAAACAGAAGCCTTCCTACTAGGGGACGTTATCCAAGAGTACATGTACTCCTGGAAGCTCAAGATCTTTGGCGACAACATGATGGGCAAGCAGGCCTATAGCAACCTATGGTGCTACATGTTAAATGCAAAGGTTGACCTCAAGAAGGGCATCTGTATTTGGGATGGCCAGATACAGGAACTGCAAAACTATCTGTCAGTGTGTCCCTGGGAGAGGGGCGCTAAGTGAGGGCTATGGCCAAAATCATTCAGTGAGGAAGAGATGAAGGAAATCCTATCATCCAGCCTCGCCCAAAAACCAAACTGGGAAGCTGTACAACATTGACTGAGACTTGTAGCAAGCCCTACAGTGAAACTGTCAATAAGCTCGAGAACCTGGAAGAAAGCATCTGCGAGGATGCTGCCCTTGCATCATTGAATTGCAGAGTTAGAGAAGCACTGCATGCCTATGAGTGGCCATACATCCAACAAAAAAATGACCAAGCCAGCATCTGGGGGAGGACCTTCTCCGAATCCAAAGAAAAAGACGCGGGTCAACTCATCACCAACCAAGCTACAGTACAAATATTGCGGCAAGCACCATGCTAGAAAATGCTGGAAGCTTACCGCTGGTCTTCCAAAGAAAGGAAAGTTTAATCTCAAAGCAAACTTTGTGAGTAAGAAGGGCTCTGATAATGATTCGGTCTCAGACCAAAAGGCCAACTGGGGATAAGGTCTGTCTGTCAAACCACAAATATTCCTATGCCCTGGCTCTAGCACAGTCTGACCAGAATGTATCCTGTGATAACCTATCAGTTACAAAGGATGAATTCAAAAACTACTGCAAGTGGTACAAAAAGATCTTCAAAAAGAAGGGATCCTGTTGAATCCGGGGTTCTCCCCAACATGACAGTCACAGCCACAGGTGATCAACCGCTTTGCAAACATTGCGGTTGAGAATCTGCATGGGAGAGGAAGAGGGCACATATTAAGGGGCATATTAGACTCCTGTGTACTCAAGTTCCATAGTATTAAGGCACTTTATAAGTTGCAGTCTACTTTAGAACAGAGACCAGCAATCAGTTACTTACTACACATATGGTGGGAAGTTCTGGACTAAGTCTACTGCTTTGGTAGAACTGAGACTCATAGAGTTTTCAAATTCTAAGACCATTTGGTGGGACTTCCAAGTGGACAAATACCACAACCATGAGAAAGTCCCCTATGATTAAAATAGGATCAGACTTAATGGCATACCTTGGACTGGATATTAAATACAGCTCTAGTACAATTGAGTGGCACAAAGTCTCTGACCCAGCGGTGTGCAAGGCAATATATTTTACATATACACAAGACCTAATCCTTCAAACAGAAGAGGAACGGCAAGCCAGAATACTGAATGTTGACTACTCCAAAGTGGACATTGTTACCATGGTGCAGGATCTGAACATTTCAAATGCCACCAAGGAGGCGCTAAAGGCCACACTGAATAAGTATTCAAAACTATTTGGTGGAGGTCTGGCCTATTTAACATCAAACTGGTCTCCAGTTGAACTTTAACCTGAGGTAAAACTGGTCCGCCAGTGGTACTATTCAGTGCCACCTGCCTTGGATCAATCTTTATGCAAGGAGATACAATGGCTATGTGATACAAAAGTCCTAGAGAAGTTGTCACATGATGATAACTCTCCATGGGCCTCCCCTACCTTCTGTCAACCGAAAAAGATCAGGGAAATCTGTGTCCTCACGGACTTTCAAAAAATGAGCCAAGCAATACAACGCAAACTGTTCCCACTGCCACAAATTGGTGAAACAATTCAACAGTTGCAAAAGTTCAAATTGGCCAATGCATTAGACCTGTCACAAGGCTACTACAGTACTTCTGTATGCAAAGAAAGTCAAAAGATTTGCACTACTATTCTCCCGTGGGGAAAGTAGCCTACAGGAGGCTTGCAATGGGAAGTGCATGCGCGCCAGACATCTTCCAATCAGTCGTGATAGATATGCTGGGTGATCTGGACTATATTCTTGTCTACATGGACAACATCGTGATTTTCCAGCGCAAGGGTGAAGCTGAAGAGAGCCACCTTGCTAAGATCAACACAATCCTTGAGCGACTAGAGCGGTTTTTGCGCGAACCTGCGCAAGTCCTTCTTCGTGCAAAAGTAAGTGGAATACCTAAGATTCGTACTGACCACCAACAACATGCAACCCCAGCCAAAGAAGCTGGAAGCAATGCAACGCTTGGAAATCCCAAAGAACACAAAACAACTAAAGATGTTCCTTGGGATAGTGAATTTCTATAGGGATATGTGGAAGCACTACTCGCATATCCTTGCCCCCCTCAACAACCTTGCTGGGAAAAAGGGACAAAGTAATTGGTACTGAGGCCCTGCAGATCAAAAAGCTTTTGTGGAAGCAAAACACATGCTATCCAACAAAGCTTGGCTTACATTCCCAAACTTTATGAAAGCTTTTTACCTCTACTCAGATGCCAGTGATAGGCAACTGGGAGCAACATCATGTCAGGACAAGCAACCACTCAGTTTCTACACACGTAAATTCGATCCCGCTCAAATGAACTACACTGTAGGCAAAAAAGAGCTACTAAGGACTGTAGAAGGTCTAAAGGAATTTGAGGGAATATTGCGTGGATCAGAAGTCATTATCCATGCAAATCATTTCAACCTACTGTACCAAGCAATGCCCACTCAACGCATTGTGAGGTGGCAACTGCTCATGGAGGAGTTCCACCCTATTGTCAAACACGTTGCAGGCAAAGACAGCAATGCCGCTAACACACAATCACATTTGGACACGACAGATGATCCATATGATATGAAAGAATGGTGACCACCAACTAAGCCCCTCACATATGCTGATGAGGAGGCGCAACTATGCTAGCTATTATTCCCCTTAAGTGAAAATATTGAGAGAAGAAATTCCAGGGCAAAAGTACATTCCTGCTTGCTTTGGACATTATCCATTTCTACCAGCAGAAGGATACCCACATTACGCAGGCTCACAAAAAGAACCAACATGTCACGTCTAAAGATGTGGAAAGCTATGAGCTGTTCTATGATAATAGCAAGATCATGGTACCTGATCAACTAAAGGAAAGAATCATGGACTGGTATCATACAATCCTTGTTCATCTCGGCAAAAAGCAAATGGAGCAGAGCATATGATCAGTATTCACCTGGAAAGGTCTGTAGAAGGACATCCAGGATCTCTGTAAACATTGCCATATATGTCAGATATTTTAGAAGAGCGGTGTCCAAAGAAATGCAGCCTTCTTCCAGAGAAATCAACTGAACTCACGTCAATTGCAGAATGGCAAAGAGTCAATGTGGACCTGCTACTGTCCATAACAAGGATGGCCAAGACTACAAAATGCACGTACTAACCATGGTTGATCCCATTACAGCATGGTTTGAGCTTGCACACCTGAAGGACTTACTGAATGCAAATGAGACCCAGCAGCATCTTTTAGACAGCACGTTTTTTGCGCCCTCCCCGTGTCCACACAGAATTGGATTTGATGGTGGCAACAAACTTAAGGCAGAATTCATGAACCAATATTGTTATATGGACCTGAAAAGGAAGCCTACTAGTGGTGCATTGAACCCCAAATCCAATGCAATCCTAGAAAGAATTCTCCAATTGCTAAAGAACTGCCTCTTTTCCTTTAACCTGGAACAGAGGGACCTCCATGAAGAGGGTCCTTTTGAAGAATTTTATACTAAAGTGGCTTCTGCCAAGCAGTGCTATTCATACTATGCTGGGGTACTTCCCAGCACAATTGGTGTTTGCTTGGGATATGTTCATACCTGTGAACTTCCTGGCAGACTGTGGCACTATCCAGCAAAAAAAGCAAGCCAGTGTACATCAGAGCAATGTGAGGGAAAACTGGAAGCGTACTCCTCGTTAATAACAAAGGCAACTATGTCATGCTTGAGCACCAAGGAATTATCCCCAAGCTCTCCTTCCCTTGGCAAGGCCCTTTCAGGGGTCTGACAGTCCATGACAATGGCACTGTCAGTATTGAAATGTTGCCCTTTGTTACCAATAGGGTAAACATTGGCCATATCCAACCATACTACTAGATATCTGCCTGGTACATAATAACACTACTAGCATCATGGGGGAGTATGCTGTGCACCCAGACCCAGTCACGAGTAGTAGACTAGTGACTGAGGCTCTCAGGATTGGAATCAGAAGCAGCAATAGACATGTCTCGCTGATAGGAGTAGCTAGCAACCCAAGCCTTGCTAAATGCAATGGTCCCTCTCTCTCTCTCTCTTTAGAATAGCAACTATCTCAATATTTGCATGCCACTGCTATCTTAGTTGTACTTATATCTCTTCAGCAATCACTAGTAGAATACCCTGGGTATGGCACCTACCCAAAACTGCTAGCCTTTGGTTCTAAGAACCATAAAGGCTACTATCAAGTATTTTTATGATTCTTTTGCCTCCACTCTTTGTGTGGCTTGTGAGAACTGAGAATCAGATAACTTTGAACTAAACCATATACACCATAATGACTGTATGCGTAACATTTGATAAGAAGAAAATTAGAACTCTTCTGGAGAGGCAATGCTGACGAGGGGAAAATGCAGGGTCAACAACTGCATCATTGTGCACTCTTTGACCCTGCTTCTGTGGAACACAAATTGTAAAATAGAGTGCCATTTTAAAAAATGTGTCTGAATCATGAAACATCAGCTGTGTGCATCATTGCTTGAGTTTTGCATGCTGGATTGCCCCCAGGGGTTAGTTGTTTGCTCCTGAATAAGATTGAAGAGATGGATTGTCAATTACTTCATCTTCTAAAAATTCCTCATACCCTTTTTATATTTTAGTCAGAATGCATATATTCAGATTCAGACCTGAAATTATCTGTGTTTATCTTCTTCTCACTGGTGAGGTTCAGTTTTTTGGTGTACAAGCTGAGGTGGTTGTTACAAAGTATCTGTTCGAGAAAGAACCTGACAGATCAAACCTCCAACAATCGACTAACTATTGACCCTAACTTGTAGTCACAGTATTAATAGATGATGCCTGTCAAGGTAAAATTATGTGAACTGAACTTTGCCTTTTTGCATCCATTGTCCATGGTCCCTGTTGGTACTTTACCAATCAAGTGGCATGAGCAATTATTGTTAACCATTTGTGTGAAAGAAGTGTTCATCTGTCTCAAATTCTTTTCAGACCAAGTTGCATACTGAAAGGTTCCCAGTGACAAAGGATAGCAACAGGAGTAGCATAGTGGTACATGTGATAGTATCGCTTTAGTACACATAATCAAATCTATTCTTACTAGCATTTGGCTTGGCCAGTTAGATCTCAAGCTTGTATTTCTACTAGTTTATGTCAGCATCATACTCAAATGAAGGATCAACAGACAATAATCAACAATCAGTATTTCCAATGCATGCCAACAGCAAATGCTGCTGTTTTGTTGCGGCACTGTAATAGTATTGTCCAACTCTTTTCAGTCAGAAGTTCTCTCAGATTTTGTAAGGTGAGCAACTAAGTGCCAATTTGTTTTCATGGGTAAGTTTCAAACTGCATAAATCAACTGGTCTTGTATCATTAGGCCAGTATATCTATCAATTGAAGAGCTACTAGTTTTTCAGGTGACTGGGTTTTTCATAAGTAAGTAGTTGTTCAGGATTTCAAAACTAAATTCTTAAAATAATGATTGAATTGCTTGTCAACAACAAATAATCCTTTTCAAACAGAAGTAAGTAGTAAAAAACACTGGATAGTCAAATACAGACACCAGGGCACCAACAGCACTCATTGTTGGTTTCTGGTCCTCCTGTTCCTTCTTAATTTCCCATCATTTGCTACCAACTTGAAGCCAAAGTTTGGCTAGTTTTCTTTCAGTCAAGAAGTGTAAGCACTACTTTCCCACTTTAAAAAAAACGTTTTGTGTTTTTTTACAACTGGCTTACTAACATGAGCAAATCCTTTTCTAAGAGGAAAGCATTTGTTCTCTGTGTGCATAACAACCACTATTTATGTCATTAAAAATGCATTTTTGTGTCCCAAATTTATTTTGATACTTGGCATACTAGTGTCTACACATATTTGTAAAGGACTGCAATACTAACCAAGACCTGAACTTTTGTGGCTAGCTGTTGGTGCTCTTGCATATTTCAGTGAGCTAGCTAGCACCTGCCACAATTGAAATTATTGATGTATTAAAAAGTGAATGTCTTGTCATTAAAATCAGAGCTAGTTTTGAAGCTGGTTTCAATACAAAGCTAACATAGAGTGCTTTACAAGTATGAGCATAAGGCTCCTCATCTGTATTCATTGGAAACATGGTTCTATTTTCATCTCATGATATTCCTCATGTAGTATATTGTTTTTAAAATCCCAGCTCAATTTGCGCTAGTTTGTATCTCAAAGTTAAAGTAGAGTTCTTTACAAGTACGAGCATAAAGTTCATCTCAGCCATATTCCCTGAAAATGTTTATTTCTTTGGTTCCATTGTTTCATGTGATACCTGTATTAGTCCCTGTGTAAACACTAGTGCGTGGTGTTTTCCATATTAATCTCTTCATTTTGCTCAATTCTGATTTGCTATATTGAACCTAACCCTTTTATTTCATATATGGTGTTCTTATCAGTCTCAATGCTTGGCTGGTGTAAATCACGGTTTTCAACATGGAGAGGTACTACACTGTGTGAGCAACTCTAACAGGATAATGTTTACTGGCCAAAATGTGGTAATTGCCCATACTCTTCACTTGTCATTACTGTGGTAACTTCCTACTACCCACATATTGTTGTCCCCAGTGGGGTCATAATCCCTGGCCTTCTTATTCCTATAGCCAGTGATTTCTTCATAATTACCAGTCACGATGATATTTTCAATCTTTATAGTGATCACCGGTGATTTCATTATATTTTCCCTGGTAACTACTGGCTCAAATGATACTTTCATTATCATCGTAATTAACAGCTCTCATGGCCCTCTCACTATCATAGCCTGTTCCTGTCTGCTCACTGTCTGGCCTATTCACCCGGTTGGTAAATAGTGCCATATTTTGCATATCCAAGATTACTACAGGTTTTATATTATCTGGTGTATCTTTCACCGGGCATAATATCTCAATCAAGTCAACCCATATGAGGTTTACTGTGTTGATCTCATCATTTTGCTCAATTCTTATTTGTCAGGTTGAAAATATCTTTTTTACTCATGTATGGTGTTTTCATCAGTCCTGTTGCTCAATTTGTGCACTTTGTTGACCTTGATGCTCCTAACAGGATTCTTGATGTTTCTAATGGGATAATGTTTACCAACATTCTTGATAATTACCGGTCATATACTTTGTCTGAGAACTGTTTCTCGAACCCCCGCGGGGTACTATCACACAGTGCTTTCAAAACTCACTGCCTTATCTTCAAAACTCCCTGTCTTTTGAGCCAGCGTGTTCACTAAAAAAATCTCATGTGTCGCGTGCTTCCCCTTTCCAGACAATATCTCATCCATCCATATCTGTATCATCACATAAAACTCAATCTTGACCTGGAGGAATAAAAATAATCAATTAAATAACAATTTTAGGGTTAGGGATATCATAAAGTTGCCGTGACGAACAATGTTTTGTGTCAAACTTATGCACAAATGATTTTCTCGTCTCGTTTTTTGCAACATGCTGTTAGCTTTACTTAGTAACATCCCACAAGTTTTCATTATAAAAATACCACAATAAATAAACAGTGCAAAAACCTTGTACAAGTCTACTGGTGGTAAAGGGTGAGTGTACATTCTTAAAATACCACAATACACACTAGAAGAAGAACCATGTGCAAGTCTACTGGTGGTAAGCATACAGTGAGTGTACACTACTAGTATACCATAATAAATACACAGTACCTGTAATCACCCATGACCTTGGACTAACCCTTCTGTTTCTCCTTGGATAGAATATACCATGAAGGTTTGCCACTGTACAAACAGTACAAAATGACACCCACTCAAATACCTACACGTTACTCTACTTTGTTTTCGTTCCGGAAGGGTATTCCAATGGCATTTCTACAGCAAATAACACGAGTTTGCTGACGCCAACCCTCCTCTGGCCCATCTCTTTCCCCTTCACTAGAAGGGATGATGAGGGCTCATATGTACAAATACTACCACACTCTAATGCCAGCATATTACTCCACTTCGCTTTTGATTTGGAAGGGTATTTGAACGGCAATTCTATGATGGAGATACAAAAATTCAAGCCGGCGACGACCCTCCTCAGACCTCAGACACTCATCCAACCCATCTCTTTTCCCTGCACTAGGAGGGAGGATGAAGGTATAGATGTACAAACGCAACCACACTTGAACGCCAGCATGCTACTCTACTTTGTTTTTGACCAAGAATGGCAATGAAACGGCTATCAGATGGCAATTTGGATGGCAAATTATGATGATATGGGGGACACTAATTTCATTTCAACAACCATTCTGTTTCTCCTTCGATAGAACAGACCACAAAGGTTTGCCACTGTACAAATGGTACAAAATGACACAAGCTTGAATACCCTCGCGTTACTCTACTTTGTTCTTGACTGGGAAGGGTATTCAAACGGCAATTCAGACAAAGATGATAACAACGGTGACTCATCTGTTTCCCCTTTAATAGAAGGGAGGATGAAGCTATACATGTACTAACACTAGTACTACATTTGAACACCAACATGTAACTCTACTGCTGATTTGCTGAGTGGGAATAGCAATTAAATGGCAATCAATCAAACAGGAATTCTACTGTGAACAACACAAGTGACAAAGATCCAAAAAACGAAACAACAGCGACCCTCCCCCAACCCATCTCTTTCACATCCAATACTAGAAGGGAGGATGAGGGTGCACATGTACAAATACTTTCACATTTGAACACTAGCATGATATTCTACTAATTTTTAGTCAATGGCAATTGGGTGACAATCAAACAGCTATTGGAAGGGAATCAAACGGTTATCGGGTTGGGGTTAGGGCTGAGCAAGACTGACACCGTCACTTCAAAGTAAGTCAATGATGACAATGATGACAACGACGACGAGAGTGCAAATGGCAAAAAGACGCCATGTTACTGCACTAAAGGATAATGAACATAGAGAGTATGGAGAAGTGTATACAATCATATGAACTATTACCCTAGCTCTTGCCGCTTGCTCTTGCTGTTACCTCTTGCTATTGCCAGCCCATGCTCTTGCCATTCTCACTGTTACAGTGCTTTTGCTGTTTTGTGGCTACGTCTTCATTGTTCTGCTTCCTTGTTCTGTCGTTTTGTTGCTACCATTCTCGTTGTTGCTGTTCTGAAATAAAAATAGCAGGGAAAAAGATCAGAAACAAATACTAGAATCTCCAACAAATTATTGTCATTCTCACTCACTTGCTTGTGTTGCTTTGTTCCATTTCGTCCTTTCATTTATCTGTTTTGTTGTTCCGTTTTGTCCTTTCGTTGTTCTGTTTTTGTTGTTCTATTTAGTTCTTTTGTTGTTCCGTTGTTCCTGAAAAATAAAAATAACAAAAAGAAAGGTAAGAAAAAATGGTATCTCCAACAAATTGCCGTCATTGTCACTCACTTGTGTCTCTTCATCATTTCATTCAATTGTTTTTGGTTTCGTTGTTTCCTTCTGTTCCGTTATCTCATCGTCCGCGACGTCCCTTTGTTGTTGCTGCTGTCATCGCTTCGTTGTTGTTGCTACTGCTGCTGCCGTCAATTTGATGTTGCAATGAAAGACTTCTCTTCCTCCTAAGCCATTTGAACAGGAACTTGTGCCCATCACATAGTAGTATTTTGCACGGCGATTTACTACTGTATTTTGCTACTGTAACTCAATACATTACAAGCATAGGTCCGAATAAGATTCATGGTACTAGTACCACTAATAAAAACTGACTGATTAGCTAATGACTCCCAAAGTATAAGATCAAGACCATGAATAATTTTTTCATGACTCATCTGATGCATAGTGTGAACATCATTGCCACCCACAATGCAGAAAAATATTGTGGTCTGTCTCTCCAAATGGCATGCAAGAGAATATTTTTGGTGCAAATCCAGTGCCCAGCCCAAACTGACTGATTAGGTAACGACTCCCAAAGTATTAGGTCAGGACCATGAATAATTTTTGCATGACTCATCTGATACATAGTGTGAACAACATTGTCACTTACAATGCAGAAAATGTTGTGGCTTGTGTCTCCAAATGGCAAACAAGAGAGTATTTTTGGTGCAAATGCAGTGCCCAAATATTATTTTCCTTCTGAATCCGGTCCGTTGAAGGTCTGATTCAAAAGCTTCTAGAGAACAGCAACGCTGCGTTAGTGTGTTAGTAGACGAACGATTGTACTCTATGCGTGACAATTGTGGTTGGATACTTTCAGCAACGGATAATCAGACTACAGGCGAGACTATGGAAACACCAGATCTCTTCTTGCTGTGACTTGTTCAGATTGCAGCGAGACAGACCTTAGTATGTAGATTACAAGTAGTTGGTAGCAACTAGTGTGAATTTTAGGATATAAATCACTTGAATGTTAAAAGTATGAGATAAAGTGAAATCTTGCCAAAATGCAAGATATCTCTTTTATTGAGATGAATACGTTGCAACTGCTGTTGCGTAGTGATGAGATTACTCGCTAATTATTTCCGTACATGTATTGGTCGTTGACCATATATATCTGTATGCATGTATATATACTGTGTGAGAATCACACGCCAACGGTTTTCTTCTCTTGTTCCGTTAGGAAGACTCCATGAATTTTTTATCATTAAGGTCAGGAATTGCTCCCGTAGCTCGTGTGATATTTTATGAAGTCAGAGTTTGCTCACCGAAGAACGATGGCAATACTGTAAAACAGGGATTGCTCACCGTTGATGCGCGATGGGAATCGATGCACCGTGGGAATCGATATGCCGTGGGAATCGATTACTTTGATTGATACGGGACTCATGGATTCGTACGAATAGGGTATCTACCATCTGGTAGCTTTGGTACTTCTGGTCACGAAAGGAATTTAATACCAAACTGACTGATTAGGTAATGACTCCCAAAGTATAAGGTCAAGACCATGAATATTTTTTTCATGACTCATCTAATGCATAGTGTAAACATCATTACCACTCATAATGCAGAAAATGTTGTGGTTTATCTCCCCCAATGGCACACAAGATAGTATTTTTGGTGCAAATCCAGTGCCCTGCCCAAACTGACTGATTAGATAATGACTCCCAAAGTATCAGGTCAAGATCATGAATTATTTTTTCATGACTCGTTTGATGCATATTGGGAACAACATTGCCACTCATTCTCTCTTAATCGGTTGGCAAGATTGATGGTTCTGCGTCAGAGTGTCGTCAGTGCGTAATTTTTGCCGTCTTGTTTGTTGTTCTTCCTTGCAAGCTTGGATGCAAGCAGACAGAATCTAAAGGTTTGGAAGAACAGCAGGAGCTGTATTTGTTAGTGTTAGTGCTACAGCCAATTGATGTGTCAGTCTGTTGTGTTCTGATATTTCTCTGATGTCCACTACGGCTGAATGACTTCAACCAGATCCAATCTAACTACTGACTTATTTCAACACAGTCAGTTAGATCTTAGGCTTGTAATTTTACAATGGGTTGCAGGGCAACTGATGCAATTTTAAGGTTGAATAATCAAATAATCTAAAAGTATAAGATAAAGAGATGATCTCGCTCGAGAGCAAGTATCTCTTTTAATACAGTGAAAGACAATGCTGCTGCTAATATAGCATTTTAGAATCCCTTGCTATTACTACTATGTAATACAGCGGAAAACAGGTTCATTGTGTGAGTGAAAACTCTTCATTGTGCGCAAACCTCTGCTGTCTTTTCTTGAAAACACACAGCTTAATAAAAGATTTTCATTCAAACCTCTGCTGTGTTTTCTAAAAACTTGAAAGATATGCCTTTGTGCGCATCGCGCGCAAAGACTTGGTCGTACTGAGTATCAAAACTTTGGTCATGAAAACAAAAGAAATCTTGCTTCTGGTCACTTTAGATCATGAAAACAAGAAATCAATCTTGCTTCCAGTCACTTTAGATCATGAAAACAAAATTAATCTTGCTTCCAATCTTAAGTATTGAACTCCAATCATGAAAACAGAAAAGAATGAGTCTTTCTGATCATTTTGTAAAAATACATGACCCAAGAAGAATGCTCTGATCCTGCATACAGAAACACATAACCTACCGAGTCTCATTATTACCAAACACATAAATTTGCTTAGAAAACATAAGATTTGATTGGTCATATTGATTCATATCACGGACACGAAAGTGAGTCGTATCTTTGATTCGTATCACGGACATGAAGTGAATTTAATACTCCCCATGTGTTCATGCTGGAGAACATCTTGATTAAGAGTTGTTGTCATCATCTTGCGACAGATCACCAGTATTTCCACAGAAGTGGAAGATGGGCTTGAGCAAAGGATACATAACCTAGTATCCCCAATGCTTGGTGAGGATGTCAGCACAGTTATCCTTGCCAGAGATGTGCTGCATGAGAATGAATCCTCTTGCAATCTTACTACAAACATAGTGGTATGAAAGGATGTGGTGTCTCTTATGGAGCCTTGCATAAGGGATGTTGCTGTTTGAATCATCTTCTCATTATCTCCCCATGAATAGGAGGTGTTGTATACACATTTTCTGAGGTACCTGAATGACTGTCTGAGATCAATGATTTGTTGCTCAATGCACGTTCTGCCAGATACAAATTCAGCACCAAATGTTGTTGTCTCTGTGGTTGCTTCTTTCTTTGAGAACCACATCATGGGAGTCTTGTTTGCAAAATGTAGAATACAGGTGACAGCCTTTCCACTGAGGATTTTGTGCATCAGGTTTGGTTTGTAGAAATGAGTCAGTACAACTGTCTTACTCAGAGGAGGTGGGACATCGCTTGGCAGGTCTTCTGAATGCTCCATATACAGAGTTGGACCAGTCAGTGGTAGCATTTTTAGTCAGCACAAAATCTGGAGGCTCCACATGGAACCTAATTTTAAAGTGTCTGAACTTGGAGATGCATCCATAGATATACTTTGCTCTGTCAAGATGGCCTTGTCTTGGTTGAACCTGGAAGCTTGAAAGTGTCATGACAGCAGTTTGCACATCAAACCTTCCAATTGCAATGATCCATTGGAGGGAGCCAATCATGCTTTGGTACTGTTGAGTACCATTATCATCCAAAAACGCTGTTGAATCAAGTTCTGGATGGTCATTTTCAGCAATAGGTGAATGGAATTTGGTAGTTGGTTTGTAACCCAACATCTGCTCATAGGAAGCTTCCATCTTTTCAATGAACTTGATGGTATTCATGCAGAGAAAACCATGTCTGTCTCTTTCAAAACCACATCCCAAATGGAAATTCATAGGTCCACAACCTTTCAATTTGAAATTGTACAGCTTGGACTGTAGAATCTCCAGAAATGAACTGGGATCGGTCACGCACAAACAGAGGTTGTCCACATGTGTGCATATTTGCTCATACACTTGCTCCCCATGTTTGTTCACTCTAGGCTTGAGGAAGATCTCAGGTTCAGTCGTGGATCTTTCAAAGCCTAGCTCAATGAGGCATGCGGCAAGCAGATCGCCAAAGCACTTACCAGAAGATGGGAGGCCGTATAGAGCCTCGTAGATGACAAAGAGGTGACCTTTGAGTGGTCTGAATTCAGGGCCAGCCTTGATGCACACCTTTTCACATGTCACTACTTCAAGATAAGCATTGCCAATATCAGTTCCCCATGCTTCAAAGCTATTTAGCTCAGCTAGGAACAAGCACATGTACAGACCTCAAAGTGAAATGACACCAGCATATACACTGTGAACAGGAGCTTCAGTGAGGTTGCCATTTGCAACCAAACGAGCTTTGTGTCTGCCATCATGTTTGACGGCATATATCATGTGAACTTTGATCGGTTGGAAGCCGGTGGGTATGCTGCCGACTTTGTATTTTCCTTTGTCAATGAAGGTATCATATTCTTTCAGTTGCTTCATTTCAAGGGCAATGATGTTCTGTCACTTGTTGTTTCCATTAGTCAGGTCAAATTGGATGGCTTCTTCATGGTTGCGAGGGACTTTGAATCCATACTGATATTGAAGAGCAGTACAAAATGATTGTAGCTTTGCTTGATGGATAAGCTGGTCAAGTTTCTTGGTGCATTTGGCAAGACTGACAATGCGTTTGAGCCTTTTTCAACCAGGTTTATCAAGCATATTGTTGTCTTTTGCATACTATTTAGCAAATGGTCCATAGGTTCTTTCCATGTTTTCACATTCAATCCAAAGGTTATACTTGGATCCTTTGTAATGAGGATGTTTGTTGTCAAGTGGGCCTTGGTGTCCAAAAATTCTTCTGAATGACCATAGCTTGCCATCTTCTTGAGTGGAATCTCTGTGGATATAATTCATGACATCATTTAGTTCATCATCTGAATGCTTGCATTTGAACTTGATGAATGCCTTGTTGCTTTCAAGGCTGCTGTTTTCAACGTCAACAATAGTCATACGCTTTTGCGTGCCACCAGGTTTAGCCATAAGAAAGGATCATCCTTGCAAGTCACTTGCAGATATGGCAGGAATGGTGATGGGTTGGCCATTAGCATCAAATTGGGCGTTTCGTTCTTCATCTGTAACAACTACCTCAGATGGACCCACTGAAGGAGCAGCTGGGTTGGTGGGTGAAGGTATGGTTTTGCTGACACCAAAACAAGCTGGCTCAGGAGGATCAAAATCAGCTTCAGCGAGGTGGATGCCATCAGGGGTCTTGCTGAAGATGTATGAGGTTGGAGGGTCATCAAAAAGCTCCCCATAGTTGGTAGGGAGTGGAGAAGGAGACCAGCTTGGGCCGTTGTCAACCTTTTGATAGAGGAAACTGGGTAAAGAGGACTAGGAAGGCTGGGAGACAGAGCCAGCAGGTGGGACTGGTTTGATACGTGAGGGGGCATGCCCGGATGCAGGGAAAACCTTGGCTTCATCTTTGGCCTTGCGCCAAGCAAGAAACCCACCATCAGTGAAGAGTCCAGCTTGCTTGTTCCTGGTTTCAAGTGTTAAAGCAGTGCGAACACCAGATCTATCAAGAATCTTATTGGTGATTGGAGTCCCAAATTTTGAAGCAGAGGCTGTTGCCAACATGCTCTGCGATGCCAACAAAATGATCAAGTCTTTCAGCGAAATTTGATCCAAAAGGAGAACCATTGGTCTTAAAATGGATAGATTCAAACCAGAAGAAGCTGGTGTAAGTGCTGATATTACCCATAGTACCGGTTGCAGCAAAGATGTGCTGTTTATCAGATAGAGTTGGATCAGATAGGACATTGAAGAGGCCGGCAACATAGATCATGCACAGGAGCCAGAAATGTGACGGGTTGCCAGTGCGGTCCATCACGTGATTAACAGTTCTCTTGAAGGTTTGGTATCGACATTTAAACTGATTTTGGTTTTGATGGTGTGCTTCACTTTGCCAGAGGCCAATCCAGAGCATCTCGAGGTAGTTGAACACACGTTTGCTGGACTGGTAAGAACCATGATCTCAAAGGAGTCTCAAAAGACAATCCCACTTGCAAACAAAATTTTGAAAGCATGACAGGAAGTTTGCTGTGTTATTCATTGCTTCAACATGGATGATCTGAGATTTGCAACCAAAGAAAACCTGAGCAAGCTTGTAGCCACCATTGTTACCAGGAGTATCAGAATATATGACATCAGAAAGGACATCATCATTAAGAGGCAAGACATTCATTGCATGTTGTGGAGATTGGAACCGCTTGAAAATGTTACCACCCCGACTTGAGCCGTAATGGGTGGAGTTAGCAAAGGTGGCTTTGATTTGGTCAGTGGAGACCCAAGCAAAGAATGGCTTCAGGGACAGATAGTCTTGTTCACTGGGGGTATGAACGCATGGCGATGAGGCGATTTTAGGTGCAGCACCTGAATGGCATTCAGAGGAGAATGCATAAACAATGGAGTTGGGTGATTGAATGGAACAACAAACAAGAACTTCTTGGTGGGCGTAATCAGTTGGACTAAGCCAAAAATGAAGCATCACGGCAATCAGTGTTATCAAGCACTTGAAACTCATCAACATCAGAATTGGCAGCGCCAACGTAGGAGCTGAGGGATGTGATGGTGGATAAACTTTGTGACACGAGGTATACTAGCGTGGGGTGCCATACTCATCATAACCTGGGTAAGGAAGCTGCCGAGCAACAGGTGCATATTTTTGAAGGAAAGAATCATCTTGAGCCATGATGGTAGCATCAAGTATTGAAGGATTCCAATGCTTGTCACTTGTCATTACGATGTGAGGTAGTGCAGAATATTCTTTAGTGGTATACTTGCGCATTGCCAAATATGGGAGGCCATGTCAGATGCCAAGTGGGAACGCATGAGCATCTGTAGTGGTTATGACTTGATCACCACTGGCCTTGACAGAAGTATCATCAACAGTGGCAAAATAGGATTCCATCTGTTCAGATGACAGGATAGGGGTATGCTTTCCAGTATGCGCATTCATTGTAGATAAGAATCACAGGGCCGCAATTTGATGCGGAATATGCGCCACAACAAGTAGCAATGGGAATATTTTGGATCTGGTGATTGTTGATACCAGTAACATTGACATATCTGGGAGGTATATCCTTAGAAATGAGACAGGCATTGCGTCCAATGATGTATCCATTTGCACCATGATCTACCATAGCATAACCAGGCTTCGACACAGCAGTTTTGTTTGCATGGTATGTAGTAGGCACCACAGTTGGAGATAGGTTAGCTGCCGGCTGCTCGTCTTCTGGCTGGTACCACTTGTGGAATTGACTGACAGGGATGACTTTCCCACTGGAATGTAAGTATTGCCATCTTTCTTGTAAAGAACCTCAGGGTTATCAGCTAGAAATCTGGCTGGGTGAGCTGGAGAGACAGAAGATTTGAGGGGTCGACTGTCTGGTTGAGAGGAGGCGTTGTACAGGCCAAGGGATACTTGAAACGCTTCTCGACAATGAGTTTCAACAACAGGATATAAATCTTCTTCTGACAGAGAATGGCAACATGAAGAGCGGCAAGAATGAGAGCAGCGGCAATGACAAGGGTGGATCAATGGAGAGCAACAGTAAGCGGCGACAGTGAGAGCAAAAGCAACAGCAAGCGGCAACAGCAAGACCGAGCGGCGACATCAACAGCAAGCGGCAACAACAACAACAACGGATCAACAGAGAGCAACAGCGAGCGGCTACAGGGAGCGGCTACAGCGAGAGCAACAGGAGCAAGGGCAACAGTGAGCAGTGGCAGCGAGAGCAACATCAAGCAGCTGTAGCGAGAGCAACAATTGAGTGAAAGCAACGGAGAAGCGAGAGTAACGAATGAGCGCAATAGCAGACGACAACA
This sequence comes from Pseudo-nitzschia multiseries, assembly GCA_037355745.1. Taxonomy (NCBI): domain Eukaryota; phylum Bacillariophyta; class Bacillariophyceae; order Bacillariales; family Bacillariaceae; genus Pseudo-nitzschia; species Pseudo-nitzschia multiseries. The sequence continues at coordinate 9,816,264 of CM074783.1, forward strand.
GCAACATCAGGAACAACAACGGAACATAAGTGAGTGACAATGATGACAATTTGTTGGAGATTCTATTTTTTCTGATCTTTCTTTCTGTTTTTTAATTTTTTACAACAAAAACAGAACAACAAAACAATGGAATGAAAGAACAAAACAATGGAACGAAACAACAAAAACAGAACAACGCAAATGGAACAACACAAACAGAACAACACAAACGGAACAACGCAAACAAAACAACGCAAATGGAACAACGAAACAACAAAAATGGAGCAAAAAAAAAATGGAGCAACAGAACAAAAATGGAGAATAAAAATGGAGCAACAATGGAACGCCAAAATGAAAGGCCAAAACAGAACAACAAAATGAAGTAGCCGCAGTAGCAAGCAACGAGAACAACAACGCGGGCACAGTAGCAGCAAGAGCGGCACAGTAGCAGTAAGAGCAGCAAAAGCTAGAGTAATAAACACCACTCTGACCCACGTTGCAAGGCAAGCAATTATACAGCAATGAACACAAGTGCCAAATGCTGATCCAGCAATAACAGCCTCGATGAATGCCAATTTAAAACTTGGATTAATTTAGGAATTAAGAGTACATACATAATACAAAATTCACTAGTAATTGAGAACTAAATATTGAGAATATTAGAAATATTGGAGGGATAATAATCCATTGCGATAGGATTCAATCAAACATAATATAATTTACAATTAAAAAAAGGAATATAGGCGTCCAGAAAAATACTTCACAATTAGCAGAGCAGAATCTAAATGATAGTCCGTAGCATAAGAATTTGGTATTGATACTGAGTCAACAATTATTTTCTATTCATGAACAGAATTAATTGTTGTGGGTATGGAATAATAATTTGTTTCTGCTAGTGACTGAAATTTTTAATTTTTAATCATGATCAGAGTAAGGAGCATCACGCCCATAGAAATAATTTTTTGTAGGATTTTGAGGTAATGATGGGAGGTTACGTGGGGGAGGGAATTTTAGGGTGTTGAGAAATTTTGCCATGTTAAAGCCATGCACAAAATTTGCCCGCGATGAAAAATCTTGAACCCTGCAAAACTGTTCTCGAACATTACTGCGTTGATACTACATTTCTCGTTATGACAACCAGCATTATATTCACTGGAATTGTTACAATTCCTGTTATAATCATTGGCAATATAATTACCGGCATCAATATTTCTTTTCCCGATGCAAAGGTTTGGTAATATTTCATTTTCCTGTTTCTCATGTTTCACATTGTAACTAATTGCTTCACCCGCCTGATTAATTACATGGTTGGTGTAAAGTGCCATTTCATGATAATCCGGTTTTACCTTAATCGGCCATGTTTCTGCCAAGCTTAATATCTTAATAGAGTGAAAAATGTGCTGCATGTCTTGGTTTTGGGATAGATTGAACTAGTAGTGTAATCATTCAATACTTGTTCACCCATATATATGTATCTCAAACCTTGGCCTGTAAAATCTCTGGGAAAGAGAGGGGAAAACTAATAATTTTGTCAAAATTTCTACAGAATACGAAATGTTTTGTGTGAATTACAGTCCAATGGTATGTGTAAATGTGCTGGTGCCTAAACTAGGATAATAGATATAAAGCCACTCGTACAACAGGATATAAGGGTTTGGGTGTGAATTTCACCACATTTCAGTGGACAGACTATGAGCATATTTGGGTGTTGTTTTCTTTGTAACTTTAAAGTAAACAAACAAGTCACTCATGTAGTGCCAGGTCAATGGTTGAACACATATCCCAAGAATATCTGCTTTAGACACTTCTCAGAAAGGTCATTTCCAGATTGTTTTGTTCAGCACTTTTTGAATTATGAGCATTTGATAGCATAGTAGTTGTTCCAACCTCTTTTAAAGAGAGAGAGGGTGGGGGGGGGATCCTGTTCAAATTACATTGCACCACACATGATGTCTGAAATGAACCACACTTGTGACAAATAACTATCAGTGCAACTATATCTCAGCACATTGATGTCCCCTATTTTACATTTCACCTTTCCCTATTGTCAAATTTGATGTGTTCAGATCTGTTTACTTTATAGTAATCATTGCTCAGATTGCTGCTACCTAGCTAATGAGCCAATTGCCAAAAATGGGTGCTTTTTGAGTGACAACATAACACATGCTGGCCTCAAAAGGAGAACCCACTTTCAACCAATCAGAAGGCTCTATTTGTTTAATCAATCAATCAGACAGCTTTAATAATGCATGCATACTTTTCAAGTGTTCCAAAACTATTTTGGTTTGGGCTTCTTTAGCATGTTTAGTAGCTGTTCTAACCCATGGGATTAAACTCATTTTTGATTTAAGGGAGTTATCTGTTACTCTCAATTTGGTCCCCTGTAGGAACTGGTACAAAATTTGAAATGAATCAACAATGGGAATATATGTGCTGAGGGGAGAACCACATATACTAGTACTAGCTATTATTGGTGTATCATTCCTGACAACAATAAATGTTGAAAACTGTTAGAGTAAGTCTTACACTCTTTAGCAATACATTGTAATTTCTTGAAATAATAATCACACCAGACATCCTTAGTAAGGGGAGATGTTGCTATTGGTTATCTGTCACCATTCATACCAGGAGTACATGTGGTTCAATATGACTATGGGTCGGGCACCAATTGAAACCCCCAATTTTTAGAGGAAAATTAAGAAAAGATTCTTCGGAAACTGTGGTAGTCATTCCTACAGCATTCTACTGGTGCAGGAATAATACACCTTGATCCAACTATGCCATTCATCACCCCAACTGAGGGACAGAGGAAGCACAATGTAGATTTGTTTGTAACAGGAAGCAGATTGGATTAGTTCCTTCAATAGTAAACACGCATGGTAATGCAGAAACGTCCATCCACTTCTTGCATGCGCCTTGAAAACCAATTTTTTCTTTCTGAGTTATTCACGAAACAAAGTCAAGACAGGAAAATCCAAAAAACACCATACAAAAACAATGTTCTAGAAGTCTGTTCCTGACTACGAAACCAAACCTCTAGAAAAATGAGTGTTTTTGTTTTAGTGAATGTCATTCCCCTATGGAAAGTAGCAATTAATAACGATAATAACAAAAATACTAGATATTTTGGTTTTGCATTATGTAAAGGTCATGTTTAATTGTCAACAACCTAAACATCATCAATTAGGCCCAAGGACAGATTAAATGCATAATGAAGACATACTAAATACAGAATGCTTTGTCTTGGGCTTAGCTTTCAAAATGACATATGTGCAAGTTTCTTAGAATCTATTAAAAACAGGAGCTACTGTTTGAATAAACTTAATATCTGTGCAGTCTTGCATGCCTTACAAGTTTCAAAAAATGCTTGTTGAAACTACTACTAAGTGCCCGGCCAGGGGGGGGGGGGGGGGTGCTGTAGACTGGAGACAGATGTTAAACTGTAACATGCTGTAATTCGATAAGTATTTGGAGTTACAAGATGTTAAACACATGAGTGGAAAGCTTAAATAGAAATTTATCCAACAGTCACAGAAACAGAGAATTGACTTTTTTGTTCTTTTGGGGGTTGGAAACCCGGAAGATGGACGCTTCTGTTTTACCATGCTTAAATAATTTACAGTTACATACCGTACTCGTACTTTACGCTTCTGTGTTTCAATTGTTATGAACCCCATTTTAGGCGTACCTACGTACCGTAGTATTGGGTCATTCCCAAAATACTTCTGGGTCCTACCCAAACCGGATCTGTACCTCGGTTTTTGTCTTTTTGGACCAAGATTCTGGTCAACGTGAGCTCACATCGACCAGAAATCTGGGTCCTACCCAGATTTTTCTTAGGAATCCAACCACATGTTAAATTAAATAATGCGCGTGCATGTTAATTATTTAATCGGATATGTGATTTGAGCATGTGCTTGCTTATTTAATTTCTTATTTAAAATTCCATATTCCAAAAATGAGATTTTAGACACTGGCCTGCCAAAATCTAGGTCTGTTAATTTTCATTCCCAAAATACCAAAAAAAAGACATAGATCTGGGTACGGTAGGACCCAGATTCATTTCGGGAATGACCCATTTTTTGATCGCTACAAGTAATTGAGTGATTCCCGGCAGTGATAAAGTAATAAACGACCAGAGTAATAAAAAAATATTCGCAAGTGAATAGATTGAATAGATTCAACGCACGAATATTTTTTATTAACTATCACTCAGAGCAAATTTGGAATTTGGAATCTCTAAATAAGAAACAGTAACTGTCTGTTTATGTCTGTTGAATCACTATCCGCGCCACCTACCGGCCTAATTTTGGCAAGCAAGCCTGTTAAGTATTCAAGACTGGCCGGCAGTTGAAATTTTCAGAATTTTCTATGTACCGTATTGATTGGCTTTGCTGATACGAATTACTAGTAGCTATCGATACAACTTACTAGTAGTAGCTATCCTCGCTAAAACACTCACATTGCTCTCCAGCAGCAAGAAACCACACTCTTTTGCAAAACACTCTTTTGCGAAACACTCTTTCGCAAAACACAACAATCACCATGGCCCTGGAGTTAACACTACTTGGATACTACTATGAAAACTACTTAACCCCCGATTACAACAATCCACTGCTTGGCGAGGAAGATAAGAAAAGAAGGGATCGTAGAACTCCTAGGATTGCAATTAAGCGATACAGCCAATCTGCTTTCATGTATCTCTATCGGTCAGGCAATGATCAAGCCCTTCTCAACTGCTGTGGAGTTGATCATGTAGTATTCAGAGAGCTCCTAGATTTATTCAAGCCTTTCTACGATCAATACATGTATGACGAAAAGACTGGATTGATCCGGAAGTTTAAGGAAGAATATAATTATAGTCGTCGCCGAGAGTTTGATGCAACTGGATGTCTTGCTCTTATTTTATTCTGGTTTCGAACCAGAGGATCAGCAGCAAGAGCAGTTGCCATAGCATTTGGAATTACAGCTTCTCCTATGTACAGATGGCTGAAATTCGGACGCAAACTGCTTCTTTGCGCATTGCAAGATCATCCTGCTGCCAAGGTTTGCTTGCCAAACGAAGAAGAAACACAACAATACGTCGATGCTATTGCTGCAAAGTATCCAGCGCTTGGTCCACACCGGGTGTGGGCCGCTTGCGACGGGCTTAAACTCCATATCCAGCAGTCTGGTGACTGGACCAAACAGAACTCATACTACAACGGTTGGACGTCTGCTACATATGTCAACAGCGTCTTTCTTTGCTGCCCAGATGGGAGGATCCGGGCTTGTGTCTTGAACTGTCCTGGATCTTGGCATGATAGTACTCAAGCTGACTATGGGCTCTATCAAAAGATGCAGCTTATGTATCAGTTGTACATGGTAAAGGTTGTTGTCGATTCGGCGTTTAAGTTATCTACAAACTGACTACCTTGTTAGAAGTAGTCAATATGACCCTCTAACAGCTCCTGTAGAAATACCTGAGGGTACACCTACTGAAGAGGCCGCGGCAATGAAACAACGCACCATTTGCAAGGCTATTACAGTGAACAGAGATGCAACTAGTGTTAGACAGATGTCTGAATGGGGAATGAGACAGATCCAAGGTGGGTTCCCTCGACTCAAAGATAACATGTTGCTGGAAGAAACGGGAGACAGGAGGATCATTCTGAAGCTTGTCGTGTTGTTGTACAACTTCCAGACAGCTAAGGTTGGAATCAACACCATACTCAACACCTACATGAGCCAGACTGAAGGCTTCTTCTCCTATGGATTGGTACCAACTGAAACCGCAAACAACGTATTTTAGAGTTGTCGAATCAATCAATTCAATCGATCGATTGAATCGATTGATTGAATCGATTCAACGAATCGATCGATTGCTAGTTACGAATTAGATATTGTTGTAGTTGAAAAGTGTATGGCAAAAGTGTACATTTGTAGCATGGAAGTAGTAGTGTTCTTGGAGTATGCAAATTTGCAGACAAATCAACAGCCATAGTAAGATGTCATTTCCATCCTTCACCTTCAAGGGGGGGATAGAATTGTCGCTTTACGGAGACAAAGCCCACTTGTACATTGTGCGTGCGAAAATCTGCTTTGCAGATCGTTTCACAGTGGTGTACTTTAAGGTACTGAGGCTTTCTCCAAATGTATAATCTGAAATGGTACTGCTGTCTTAGTACTATCGATCGATCGATTTGATCGATTGATTAGCCGTATTTAGAGCAGTTGACAACACGTTCAAATAATTTTGCTCCAGCGCACCTCTAGTGGTTTTGGATCCCTCTTTTAAGGTGTTGCAATAGAGGTTTTTCTACCTGCTTTGTGGCCTAAGTTTCTGTCTGGAGCAATGATGGTGTTGTTGTTGAGTTTAACTAATAATCGATTCCTTTATTTGAACTAACTAACTAACTAACTAACAATTCGATTCTACAAGTATCGATTCGATTCGATTCACTTGTTACTTGTCAAACAAGTCTAAGTCATTGTCGCTGCTGCTGACACTGCTGTTGTCACTGCTGCTGTAATCGCAACGCTGCTGGAGAGTGTTCACTTTCTTTCTTTTGAGGTTACTAACTTGGGGAGTAGAAACCTGCGGAGTAGTAATATTTGGACGACCAACGCCGGCACCACTAGTAGTAGGAGGGCCACTAGTAGGAGGGCCGCTAGTAGTACGACCAGTAAGTTGAACAAGGAGTGCCTGCAATATCACCTTCCTCTCTTGATCTGCCTGCTTCCTCTCTTCATCTGCCCTCTCCTGTCTTTGTTGCTGAAGTTCTAATGCTCGCTGCTGAAGCTTTCTATCCTCTCTTCCCTCTTTCAATACAGTAGCAATCACATTCATCATCTTTGCCTCATTGTCGCCTTTGCGATTGTAGTGTCTCTTCGTCTTGTTACTAGTAATGCTACTGGCAGGCGTCCTCGGCTCGGTCGTTGTTGTTAGCTCTGCTACTTCTGACTGTTGGGTGACTTGTTCAGGTTGTGTTGGTTGACCGAGTAGAAGTGGTACCGGTTGAGTTGTGGTGGCAGCAGCAGCAGGAGGAGTAAACTCATTTGTTTCCACATTGTACCTATCTTCTCCTTGTACAACCCGTGCCTTTTCACCAATGAGATCCTTGATTTCCTTTGCCTCCCCAATGTCCCATTTCATGTTTGGATTGCCAGTTGGCGCCATCACCCGGTTCAATCGATTGTATTTATTGCGAATGGATTCAGCATCCCTTCCAGGATATTTTGTAGCATGTAGGTCTGCAACATCATCCCACTCTTCTCCTCCAGTGGGTATGATAGATCTAATGGCGGCAAACATGTGCTCCAACTCGGCTTTGGTGTAGTTACCGACGCCGGGTTTCCTTCCTCCAGCTGTCGAGGGCATGTTGTTGATTGTTATGATCGATGGTATTGGTTTTTGTTCTTTGGACTTCTTATGTGAACTCGATTCATTTTCGGACGAATCGTCTACTAATATCGTAGCAAGCGCGAGAAGCGCAGCAACAGTAGTGTAGGACGACATGGGTTGTGCCAATGCCCTGTCTAATGTGCTGGAGAGAAAAGTCGTACTGTTGTTGCTGTTTCTTTACGGACTTTCTTTTTTCTTTTCTTTTTTTTTCTTTTCTTTTCTTTTCTTTTCTTTTCTTTTCTTTTCTTTTCTTTTCTTTTCTTTTCTTTTCTTTTCTTTTCTTTTCTTTTCTTTTCTTTTCTTTTCTTTTCTTTTCGACTGTTTGCAATTTTTCAGCTCAGCAAAATTGGCGATGATCACCAAAAATAGCATGCAAGCATGCCCGGCAAAAGAGGTGCACATGGTTCATTTGTGCGTTGGGGACTAAAAACTTTGATTTTAGTACCACCGTACGATATGATTCTAAGATTCCGTTGGAGTTTATTCTCTGTCATAAAATCTGGCAGTAGAGGCTGCTTCGACTGCCAGATTCTATTGAGTATGGAATAAAAATGGAATAAATCTATTACTTAGAGAATAAATTTATTACTCTGGTCGCAAACTTTTATTACTTTAGGGGTGCGACACGCCGTCTGTCCGTCATCCGTTTTCGCTGCATGATACTAGCAGAAAAAATGGGGGTCCTTGAAACCATGATAGGAGGATTTTGTTAAAAACTTCCCCAGCTAAATTTTTAAAACTCTGTTTTTACTCCATAATGCTACTAAAACTACTACACTTTCAAATGATAGCAACTCAATCAAAAAGCAATATTAAAATTAGTTACAGGGTTCACTCTAAACCAACTTTTTGTGAGGAAGCTGAATATTTAGCTTGTTTGGGCTGATTATGCACAGAATTGTATTTATTAAAGAGAGAGACAGCACAAGATATTGTGAGAAAAAAGCAGCGAAAACGGATGATGGACAGACTTTTTTGTGGGTTTGGAATCATTTTTGGTGGGACTGACCAGCGAAAATGGACAACGGACAGACTGTTTGTGGGTTTGGAATCATTTTTGGTGGGACTGACCAGCAAAAACAGATGACAGACAGACCGTTGAACCATTTTTTGGTGGTCACCCCACATGTGCTTGTCAAGAACGCCACAGATGAATAATACAGCCAAACGCCACTTGCTATGTGTCTCTCAAGAGTATAAGGAAGGTGTGTATGTAATATGAAGGCCAGAAAGTGAGTGGAAGTACCTTTGGGAATCAGGTGTTTCACTGTCCTTTTTACTAGCATTATGCAGTAAAAACATACTTTTAAAAATTTAGCTGGGGAAGTTTTTTCCAAAATCCTCCTATCATGGTTTCAGTGGAAACTCGTCATGTCCCACCCCTCTTATTTATGACTCCTGGTTATTTGTACCGTACGAGTTTCGTACTCGTACCGGTGAAATTGGAATACCGGTAAGATCTTACTCGTACGGTACGGTATGTGACAAGGACAGGCGATGCCGTCGAGACTCCCTACATTTAAGATTACGAGTATTGTATGCGATGCAGGCGTCGTCACGATACAATTTTCAACGATTTTCTTCCGAAAGCGCATTGATTCCTTTTTCCTCACCGAACGGCAATGCCGACGGTGGAATGTACGAAGTGACACAAAATATTGATGCAGATCAAACGAAATTGGAGGTAACGAATGAACCCCGATAACAGACTCACACGAAGGGCAGTTGCTACAAGGAGAAGCAACAAAGAGACTACAATATCCGAGGCCGAGCGCGCCATTCACCACCGACATAGCAATCCCCACAACACTCACCGCTATCCCGCGGAGACGAAGTACGATGATATAGGAAAGGGACATGGATCGACGTCGAAAAGAAAGAAGTCGATCGACAACAAACCCCGCCGTGATTCAGAAAGAATTCTTTTCCTAGTTCTCGCTGTCTTGGGAGCTTTGTTAGTTATCATTGCATATTCCACCTTTGCGGCAGCCCGTAAACAAGAGAACGAACTTGGAGTGGATTCCAGTGGACCGTTGCTCTCCACGCAGAAAGAAAGGGTCGCGAATACTGTTTTATATGAAAAAGATTCCCTTGTCCACTATCACGATAACACACCAAACTACTATTCTGCTGAATCTTTTATGCATCTACATCCAGTGCACAGGAGGTCGGACGAGACAATAGTCAAACACGAGATGCCCCCGGATTATGGTGGGCTAGATTTGACATTTCCAAAGAGTGGGAAAAGGGTCACGTCGCGTCGGATCAGAAATGACCCTATGGACACATCGACGTTTTACAGAAACTATCGTGCCGTCGAGAGAGATGACGACCTAGACAATTACAACGCCTTTGACGATGATTATGTAAGGAACCCCTTCATCGAAGATTACGATCGAGACGAGGCCTCAGAATTAGAAACCTTGCCCCCGGATGACGGTGGGCTAGATTTGGCATTTCCAAACACGTCGCGTCAGATCAGAAATGACCCTATGGACACATCGACGTATTACAGAAACTATCGTGCCGTCGAGAGAGATGACGACCTAGACAATTACTACGCCTTTGACGATGATTATGTACGGAACCCCTTCATCGAAGGTTACGATCAAGACGAGGCTTCACAAGTAGAAGGCTTCTTTTGTCGAAGAACCAGCGATCATCGTCTCTATTTTCCCAACTGTAATTCATTCCACGAAATACCTCTCGTGGATTCTCAATCTCAATCGACAATCATCGGGTACGTGCAAAATTTTTTGAAATAAAAATACGCCAGGTACTTTTCCGCACACTACTATACGACACCCATTTGACTTACGTGATACAATCATTGATGTTGTTCGTGCCGGACTTTCATCGTTGTTGACAGGGCTGGAACATACAGGCAAGCAATGACGGTAAACAATTATTTCGGGCAGGAACAAGAGACCTTCGTTGTAAAAGACATTCATTTGAGGTAAGGCTATCATGGGTTCGATATATATATATATATATATATCGAGAAGCTATGAAGATTGATTGATTCTAACGAACCACAATTTGTAAATTCAGATATGATTTTCTTTACGACGTGTACGAGTACACCCGTATGGACGCCATAGTTGCCGAACGATTGACTTCGAGCAAGCGGATTTACGACATCTATGGGGCATGTGGTATTGGAATCATGTCAGAATTCTTGTTTAATGGGCAAATCGAATCGCTCGCTATTCCACACGACGATGTTTATATTCCCGCACGGATGGAATCCACGAACGAAACAGAATCTCCGTTGATTTGTTACAACGACTTGCCCGGATTGACGAAATTGGAGATGTCCTTCTATATGGCGGAAGCCTTAGCAGATCTACACGGATACTCCGGAGGTGTCATTGTTCATCAAGATGTTGTACGTATTATAATTTGAATTGTGAATTCATGACAAGGTTGATTTCATTGCACCAGCATTTGAGCGTTTGACTTCCCGTTACGAACGTGTAATTTGATTTGTCACCGCAAGTATTTATCCAATTTGAACTCAACTAACGATGTTGAGGAATCGATCTTTTGCAGAAACTAGATCAATTTTACTTAAACAATAACATGACGGGGGTGGTATTGAATGATTTCAATAGGTAAGTTTCAAATTTTATACGATGCAATTTGTCCAATATTTTCATCTTCTAAATGGACTACATTCTCTATCCCTGTCTCTCTTCGCGGCGCTGTCCAAAGAGCCGAGTTCATGTTATGGGATGAAGACGAGGAGGAATATTGTACATACAAGGAGGGGTTCGGTGCAGGGAACGTAAGTTCGAATCGAATTTCAGGACTAAGCTCAACAAAAAATTGACTGATTGGGTTCCTCTTTCTTTCTCATTTCTTCCAGTGGAGAGCGCCCGAAGAATACTACGATGCGTATCTAAACGAAAAAGTTGATGTTTTCTCCATGGGGAATAACATGTATTCCTTGTTGACTGGACTGATGGTATTTCACGAAGCTGAAAGTTATGAAGAAGTACAACATCGCGTGGTAGAAGGCGAGAAGCCCTATATTGACCCAAGATACAAAGAGAGGAGTCTTGCAGAGGCGAAACTTGCAGAAATTATTGTTCAATGTCATGAATATTATCCAGAAGATCGACCAAGCATGTTTGAACTTGCTGATATGCTGTGGGAAGCACTGGAAGAAGTCTACGATACTACGGACGAATATGACGACGGAAATAATGAGGTCCAATCACAATATCCCTAAATCCCTCGAAAAAATAGTACTTCGTACTAGTAACGGAGTTCTTAATCTCTGCCCTATGAGTAGCACCCCTTTATTGTATCCTTTGACGGCATTTCTTTTCTTCAAGGCAACGATTGACCATCTTCGGAAAAAATTCAGTTCATCTAGGATTTGTAACGTGCTGTACGTAAACTGCGCGTAGATACTTAATGCTGAATCCAGACAAAAAGTTCAACAGACCTTGAGATAAGTTGCTTTGGATTTTCGTTTGGATTTTCCCCATAGTTACTACGTGTACCTCCTCATGCTTGGCCCCTCCATTATGAACTGTCAGGATTGAAAACTTGAAAGGTGATGCTAACATTGCAAACTTGGAGACGAAAACAACACAGCAGAAACTACTTATGTCCTATGGTGTAATAATAATATTATTACCGGTATGTTGTTATGAAGTACGAAGTAACATTTTTGTTTCAGTAATCCCTTCCGTTTACCGGTACATTAGTACGAAGTACGAGTAATTACTCCGTATTATGAAGGGAAAACTGATGATAACGTAAAAAAGTTCATAGTCTTGTGCTGATTTTGAATGTTTGGTAAAAATGCTGAAGCACCTGTGATTTCTCATCCCATAGTATTGAAGATCGATTCATTCGTTTTGGCGTATGTACTGTATTTTTTTTGTGAAAGCATTTTTTTCAACAAGTTCGTAATTACTTCTACGAAGTAAGATCTTACGGTACGTACTTCTATCATCAATCTGGTAAAGTAAAGCAAGTGTGAATCAGAGACGACACATTGCAATCATGAGAAAATTAAGACCTTTTAAGGATAATGCTGTTGAATACTGGTACCCTCACGCGACCACAAGAGACGAGACAAAAATTCTATCGTGTGTTTAAGTGGCCACGGGGTAAGATCAGCTTTACCCAATGAAAAAAATGATGTCTACTCCGCGCACACGTACTCATAGGCAGTATTGCTGTGTATTCGCATGACCTACCGTAACTGTCATGTTACTGGGCCATGATGCAAGAAGTCTTGCAGGAAGTCTCAATTACCGTACGATACGAACCACAATCCTAAAAATAATAATACGAAGTACGAAGTAATCATAATAAAACGAAGTAGTAATAAGCCATGTGTTCGGTTAGTACGGTACTACGAAGTATTACGGAGTAATAAAAACTTATACAGTATTTTTGATTTTACAATTTTGGCGTTGTTTGTCTATCAGATCAGTAATCTTATTTATTTGCTGGCCAGTCGAGACGGCGCCCAGAGCGGGCATTGGGCAGAGTATACTCCTCTCCTTACATTTCAAAAGTGAATAGTATCGTTCAACACTGCTCATCCCAGAGGTTATGTTGAGCCAATTCCGATTCCAAATACAATTACCGAAGATCCATAAATTGCACTCCTCAGTAAAATATTCCATCCATTCTGAACCGAACGAGACGATGTCGGGATTCGACAGACTGAAACGGAGGACAGGGGCGTCTAGAAACACCCCCAATTGCGATACCAATTATTCTGGACTCAACACGAATGGTAGCCATGATATTGCACTACATCGATCATACTCATCGGATAGTTCGCAGTCTTTAAGGGGACGACGAAGAAGAATACAAAGAAAGAAGAGATCTTTGTGTTTAGAGCGAATCCCATTGTCGCCCGTCTTACATACCTCTATAAAAGTGATCACACCATGCACCCCCCCAAAAGGATTGCTGTCTCTGCTCTGTGCTATTATTCTTTACTTGATTGCATTTGACAACGACGAAATTACGACCAAAACGAGCAGGCTTCGAAAACATGCTGCGAAAGGTCAGAGGGAGATAGACTTCCAGATATTGTTCCCAAATCAGTTTTCGGGCAATTTCGCCACCCCAGATTTTGATGCAATCGAACGCGGATATCAAGATTATGGAGGTCTAGAAATAAAGCAACTAGGGCAAAAACGTCGGATATCAGATTTAAATTATTTGTCAGTGGCGGATTTCCGGCCTCCGGGCATGAAACGAGACGATGATGGCAATGATGCCTACTTCGCTTTTGATGACGACTATATGAAAGGCGTCGAGGGAACAATGAATCACAACCCAACAAAAAAAATCTGCCGCAGGACAAGTGCCCATAGACTCAACTTACAAAACTGCAACACGGTCTTCGAGACAGATCTTCTCGACAACGAAGTGAAGTATTTGAAGTAAGTGCCTTGTCGAGGACAAAAACGATGGCAACGACGTCCCTTGGTATTTCCATAATCGATTTTATTGAACGCGAAACTCAAAAGTTTGCCCCTTTAATATTTCTCTCTCGCAGTGCAGGTTCTTATCGTCAAGTATTTAGTCTCGAACATTCGTTTTTGCAACAGCAGGAAACCATTGCTGTTAAGGATATGTATTCTGGCAATGACTATTCAACAGGCGACTTTGAGTTTGTACGAATGGATGCCATGGTTGCGGAACGATTAACGTCGAGCCCACGCATCTATGATATATACGGATTTTGCGGCCTCTCAATTCTATCGGAATTCTTTCCACACGGTGATATCGAGGATCAGGCAGTCACGGGTGAGGGCTATCTCCTAACGGAGAAAGAACGCGAAACCCAACAGCGCAACGATCTCAAGTCTTACAATGACATTCCAACTGAGCAAAAATTGGTAATGTCTTTGCATATGGCCGAGGCACTCGCAGATCTCCATGGAGATCCATCTGGAGTTATCGTCCACCAAGATGTGTAAGTACTTTGGTGCTGTGTATGTTTCGAGTTGGCGGAGTCATCAACACGGTTTTAAAACAAACGCACTCACGAATTACAAACCAAAACTGCATTGATTTGCATGCAGTCAATTATCACAATATCTGTTCAACGCTGCAAAGACAAAGGTGAAGTTGAACGATTTTAACAGAGCGGAGTTCATGCTTTGGGATGATAAAGAAGGGAACTATTGCAAATACGCTGAAGGGAAAGGGCATGGGAACGTCAGTACTTTGTATTTGTGTTGATTACCGACATGATGGTGCATTTGTTGGAACTAGAATTGGTTCCGACATCTGTCTAACTATTTTATTCTTTTTGGATCATTGTTCCTCCGTGTAGTGGCGCTCTCCCGAAGAATACTTCGACGCCGATCTGAATGAGCAGGTCGATGTATACTCGTTGGGGAACAACATGTACTCCTTGTTAACTGGCTTGTGGGTCTTCTACGATGAAGAAAATGACAAGAAAGTTCAAAAGCGGGTCATGAACCGTGAGAAGCCCTTCATCGACCCAAGATATAAAAAGAAAGGTTTGGCAGAAGCAAAACTTGCGGAGATAATTGCAAAATGCCATTCCTATGTTCCCGAGGACCGCCCGAGCATTTTTGAAGTTGTGAGGTTTCTGAGGGATGCATTACAGGAGGTCACGGATCGTACCGAGGATGACGAGAATCACTAAAATGTACTTCGATGTTTTGTACGAAAATGTGTCTTTGCAAATGTTTCGATCAGCACATTATGAAGTTCACAGATAATCCAGAATCTTCGCCCATTGCTAAAGTTAGAGATTTTGTTCTTGTTTCTGAACAAAAATTGGTGGAATTCATTGATTCCAAAATTCTCATTATCGTCCTAGCACAGTAGGACGGAGTGAGGAGTTCAATGGAAAATAACCTGCTGTTTAGCACACTGAATGAATGGAAACTGAAGAGAAGAAGAAGCGATGTGCTTTGAAAGCAATTTTATACAACAAGGAGGAGGTCCGAAGACTTGTTGAATGGGCAATTGAAAGTTTCAGTGCTTCTTCTCGGATAAGTTTTGCTCCCATTTTCAGTGTCTGGTAAAGCGAAATGCTGCATTTTGGAAATGTTTCTGCATGGTATTGTACGAGTAAGATTACCTACGGTACTACGGAGTACGAAGTATTATTTTTACCGGAATCGGTCCCAAGTCAGACTCTCTGACTGACTTGCGCCCCCGCAATTTTTGACTTGAGTATATAATAACTGAGTTATTATTACTGGAACGGATTAATAACACAAATTATTAATACCAAAAAAGTGTCGAAGTCAGACTCGCTGACTGACTTGTGACTTGCGGGCACATGAAAATTCTTGACTTGAGTGTATAATAACTGACTTATTAATACTGGAACTAATTAATAACACGAATTATTTTACAGAAGTCAGCGTAGGTTTTGTACTGCAATTACTCAATCCCGGCCATATATCCGGGTTCCTTTATCTACAGTTGCATTTCATTGGTTCGAAATTCGAACCAAACCCAGACCAGGCCGGCATTGCGCGTACATGGTTGAATTTGATTGGTTGGATTTTTTGAAATGGTTGAATTTGATTGGTTAGAATTGCGAAAAGTGGTTATTCGACCAAGTCAGAGGAAATTACAGTTAACCGTTAAACTGCACACAATCCTACAGACCGAGGTCTGACTTTTCTCTCTGACTTAGTATGAATAATCTCTTATTATTTTACAGAAGTCAGCGTAGGTTTAGTACTGGACTCTTATTTTAGCACCGCGAGACACTACTTATTTCATTTTACTGAAGTCAGCGTAGGTTTTGTACTGGACACCACTTATTTTAGTAGACTAGTACTGCGCCTCTTCTTCTATCCAACGGACCAAACCCTAACCCATTTTTTTTGAAAATTATTTCAGTTCTTCGATACTCACCGAAACATGACGCGTTCTTCGATACTCAACGAAATGGGATCCATTTCCACGATCGGTTGAGATTGATTGGAGTGATTTGCAAAAGGAAAAAATTCTAATTTCTTGCAATTTGCACGTGATTCTACTACATACAGGCGATATTACTAGATAATAAGTGATTCCACTTTATAATTTCTACTTTTGCAACAAAGTGCTAACTAAACTCTGCATCTTTTTTGGCCCTGTAAACTTGGCTAAGCTGAATAATCTCAGAATGGAATCGACCATGGGATTCCTCCACCAAATTGACTAAACTGATGCTAAGCAAAACAATCTTCGAATCCAATTGACCATGGGATTCGTCTGAGCAATCAACAATCGACTCGCTCTCCTCTCCAATGAACAATAAACTCTCCTCTCCTCTCCAATTGAATCAACCGACTCCTCCTCCTCTCCTCTCCAATCGACTCTCCTCCTCTCCAATCTGCGGCTCTCCCCATCTCCAATCAACAATCAACTCTCCTCTCCTCTCCTCTCCTCTCCTCTCCAATTGAATCGATCGACTCCTCCTCCTCTCCTCTCCAATCCGCGACTCTCTCCCTCTCCAATCAAATCGATCGACTCTCCTCCTCTCCAATCCACAGCTCTCCCCCTCTCCACCAATCAACAATCGACTCTCCTCCTCTTCAATCAAATTGGCTCTCCCCCTCTCCAATTGAACTGATTGAGTCCTCTCCAATCAAATCGACTCTACCCCTCTCCAATTGAATCAATTGACTCCTCTCCAATCCGCAGCTCTCCCCCTCTCCACCAATCAACAATCGACTCTCCTCCTCTCCAATCAAATCGGCTCCCCCCCTCTCCAATCAAATCGATCGATCGAGTCCTCTCCAATCAACTCCTCCTGTCCAATCAACAATCTACAAGTCGTCTAAAACCGTTTGCAAAGCGGGGATGGAGCACTCCGAATCGATTGTCAATTGGGATGGAATAACAAGTCAAAACGACTTAGCCTTCCGGACATGGTTGTGGAGTGACGTCAGCATGGTCTTTGCCTTTATTAAGGCATCGCCTTCCTCCAGAAGTACCTCTAAGGATTTTCCAGAATGAACTCTATCCTTGATCAACTCTATAATACACTTGAGTTGTAAGAACTGCTTCTGCTCGGCCGCACTATAATGCTTCCTCCATCGATTGCCGAATGTCTTTTCAAGCTCTTCAATCCCTCCAGGGAAGTCATCTTCTTTGAAGTCCTCAAGTCCAAACCACTCCTTCCACATCGACGACACCGCGGAATGCTGACAAATCAAGGTTTTTCTTGGAATAAGGTTAGTACCTCGTGCCCCGGTGGTTGTTGTTGTTGCTCCGTCTGCTTCTGTTGGGAGACAAAAGGCTGCCATGTACTGCAGGTAATGGTGTATTTGTCTGTTGATGGCATCTTGTTTCTGTTCCAATTTGCTAACCTTATCGTCTATCCGTGTAACATCCTTTGAAACATTATGGACTTCCGTATGAAAGTTGTGAAGCCGGTCGCGAAACACCGCAAGCGCCACGTCCATACTTAGTTGGATTGCGGTAGTACCTCCTCTCTCCTCATTGAGTTCCGCTCCCATAATCTTTTTGACGACGTGTGCTTGATAAGCCTGGAACAATTCGTTGAAAACGGGCAGGGAGAAGAGGCAATTCAGTCTCCCGTTGTGTATCAAGACGGCCGCATCCTGCAGTACTACACATTGCAAATTCAAGAGGAGCTCAAAGAAAGCTTGAGCATTTGACTTCTTGCAGGCATGATTCACGATCATGTCTGTTGCCTTGTCAAGGAACGGGAATACTTGACGGCAAAGCTCTGGAGGTGGGTCAACTGTACCTCGGGGCAAGAAGAAGCTGCCTTTCTCTTGTACATGTCCAGCCAAGACCCGCATCGCCTTCAGTGGGATTTTGAGGAATAAAAATCTTCTCTGACATCAAGGTTCCAATTTCCGATCATCTTGATGTATTGGGGATCCACTTCTTGCATCTCCAATGCAACTGCACCTGATCCATGACTGAAGTGAACAAAATGCTTCGATGTGATGCCCAAGGCCTTGCATGCTTTCCGCATGGTTTTTGCATACGCTTGGTCTGTTATCGGACCGTGGTTCTGCGAGTGATTACAATTGGTGAGTAATTTGACTTCAAACCATGACACGTTATCTGCAAAGTCGTACCACGCAAGTTCTCCGGTTGCATGGAATTGCACCATTAAGTAGAAGCCCAAAGCTCCAATGGGTCACATGTTGATGTTGCGGTGCCTGATCACACGGCCGTATAAAGTTTGCTGACTGTTTGTTTTCCCTGTAATGATTTGCATGATAAAGATCAGGCAGGAGTGTACGCCTTCGTCAGCTTTGATGATGCTGCACAGATCCAACAATGTGCATTTGAACAAGGACTCCCCCCGGAGAACACCACAATGGGTCATAAGGAAACAGAACTGGTCCCTCAAGGCAGCAATGTGGTAGTTATGTTTGGTACAATGCTTGTGTTGTAGCACAAGAAAGCCTCGATTCGCTCGATGCTTGACACCGGTCATGTAGGGGGACAACATGTGATCGATTTTCTTGTTGTGTTGCATCATCTTGATCTGTTTCTTTTTTAATTGGACAAAGCAGAGTAGCTGTGTAACCCTGTCAGTCCGAAGGTGTTCCTTTGTAAGAGTGTTGGCGTTCTGACTCCTCTGATGCCACAATATTTTGAGGATGGAACAAAAGTACTGATTCACTGTATCATAACCTACAGGGTCTGTCTCCAGCATCGACTCGCAAGAAGCGCCGGCATGATTGGTGTTGTTGTATTTGGCCATCACGGCGTGGTAGTCGACGACATCGAAAATTTGTGTTTGCAATTGTCCCTTCTTACAGCGCCCTCTTGTCCTTCGTGTCCAATAGGCCTGATAGAAGAGGAAGCCAAATACCTTTTCTTCAGTTACTATTTGAGTGGAGTAACCAAAGGAAGAAAACACGCTGGTGCAATACTGAAGGAATTCCTCCCCTTTTCGACCATAGGCAAGTTGAGTATTAATTGGAATACCATCATTGTCATCATGTTGGACTTGCCGTGCTGCTCTGGCAAATATTCCACTTGTGTAAGACAGTTTGCTTGCTGGAGACCAAGGGGAGTGTTTTGTTGAGGATAGTGGTGTTATGTTGGGTGGAAATTGCAAGTGTTTTGGCTATTTCGTCCTTGTTTCGGTTGCTTCGACGTTTCGACGTTTTCGTCATTTTTGTCGTTTTTTGTGTCTTTATGTTTCTTGTCCGAATCAAAGTGTATGTGTTTGCTGTGTTTGTCAATCGACTTATGTGTTTGTCAATTGACTTAGCCTTCTGATGTTTCTTGTGGATTGGTGCCGGCTGGCGCAATAGCCTTGTTCTATGTTCATGTCACATGTTCGCTTTCATGTGTTCGCCTTCCTATTAAGTGCTTCATCTCATTGGTTGGAATTTCTGAAATGATTGAATTTGATTGGTTGGAATTTCTGACATGGTGGAATTTGGTGCAATTTGATTGGTTAGAATTGCGAAAAGTGTTTATTCGACCAAGTCAGAGGAAATTACGTAACCGTTAAACTGCGCACAATCCTTAAGACTGAACCTGACTTTTTGCTGACTTAATAAATAATCTCTTATTATTTTTACCAGAATCCGTCAGTTGTCAGACTGTCTGACAGACCTGCGCGCGCACCGTTTTAGAAAGTACCATAAAATAACTGAGTTATTAATACTCGAATTTAACAATAACTTAAGTTAGTATTAATCCTGTCAGCGTAGGTTTTGTACTGGGCACTTATTTTAGTCCCACACGTCTTCTATCCAACGGACCAAACCCGAACCCAAACCCGACAAGTGATCACCACTCCAGTTTTTTATATGAATATGAGGAACTGAAGATCGAACATAAATTAAGACAGCCCTACCCGCTGGGACTAAACTCGCCGGCCGAGGTAAATACCAAAACTTTTTCTAAGATGATTTCTGTTTTTTTGATATTCAACTAAGCACGACGCGTTCTTCAATACTCAACGAAATGGGATCCGACACGATTGCTTGGAGTGATTTGCAAAAGGAAGAAACTCTAATTGCAATTTGCAATTTGCACGTGATTCCACTACGTAACACGTGATATTACTAGATAACAAGTGATTCCACTTCATAATTTCTACTTTTGCAACAAAGTGCTCATTATTTCAAATTTGGAACTAAACTCTGCATCTTTTTTGGCTCTGCTAAACTTGGCTAAGCGAAATCATCTTGGAAAGGAATCGGCCATGGGATTCATCCTAAACTGATGCTAAGCAAAACAATCTTGGAATCGAATCGACCATGGGATTCCTCCTCCACCAATCAACAATCGACTCTCCTCCCCTCCTCCCCTCTCCAATCAACAATCGACTCTCCTCCTCCTCCTCCTCTCCAATCCACGGCTCTCCCCCTCTCCAATCCGCGGCTCTCCCCCTCTCCAATCAACAATCGACTCTCCAATCGACTCTCCAATTGACTCTCCAATCAACTCTCCAATCGACTCCTCTCCAATCGACTCTCCAATCGACTCCTCTCCAATTGACTCTCCAATCAACTCTCCAATCGACAATGGGAAACCAATCAACAATCTACAAGTCAAACTGCTTGCATAGTGTTTGATGCTTTGGGGATGGGCCATGAATTGATTGGCAATTGGTTGGTGGTGGGAAGTTGAAAGGACTTGGTCTTTCGAAGATGGGTGTGGAGTGTTGAAAGGTCTTTGCCTCTGTCTTCATTAAGTTGTCGCCTTCTTCCAGTATGGCCTCTAAGGATTCGCCAGCAACAACTCTACCCTTTACATAATCAACAATGCACTTGAGGTGGGAGAAATGCTTCTGGTCGGCTGTGTTGTAATGCTTTCTCCATCGGCTGCCGATCTTTTCAAGATCTTCAATCCCCCCGGGGAAGTCAATGTCATCGAAGACCCCAAGTCCAAACCACTCATTCCATATTGATGAAACCGACTTATGGGTACGAAACAACAAGTACTTCTTTCTTGTTTCTGGAGGATCCTCATCCGGCGTGTTGGTTGTTGCTTCTGCTGTTGGTGGCACTGGCAGTTGAAACGAATGCATGTGCTGCAGGAAGTGGTGGAGTTGGTTGTTGACAACACCTTGTTGTTGTCTGAAGGTGGTAACTGAAGCCTGTATCCGCCGAATGTCCTGTGAAGCATTATGGACTTCTGAATGAAGGTTTTGAAGCCAGTCGCGAGCCCCCAGAAGGGCAGCATCAATACTCCTTTCGATTGAGGTGGTAGCTCCCATTCCCGCTTCGACGCTGACCTTCTCCATGAGAGCGGCTTGATACGTGTGGAACGCGGTAGTTGCGAAAAACAGGCAACAAAAAGAGGCGATTCTTCCTACCTTGGTGGAGCAAGATGGCTGCATCCTGCAGTACGACACATTGTAAATTGAGGAGGAGCTCAAAGAAAGCTTGAGCAGTCGGCTTTGGGGTGCTATTGACGGTGGTGTTCATTGCCTTGTCAAGGAAGGGGAAGACTTGACGACAAAGCTCCAGAGGTGGATCGAGACTACATCTTGGCAAGAAGAACCCCCCTTTATCTTGTGAATGCCCAGCCAATGCCCTCATAGCCTTCAAAGGGAGTTTGGAAGAATATCGATCCTCTCTGACGTCAAGGTTCCAATTGCCAATCATTTTGATGTATTGGGGATCAACCTCTTGCATTTCACATGCAACTGCACCTGTACCACGGCCAAAGTGAATGAAATGCTTTGAAGTGATCCCCAAGGCCTTGCAAGCTTGTTTCATTGTACTTGCATAGGCTTGATTGGTGATGGACTGTTGATAGTTCCTTGTGTTATTACAATCTGTGAGTAATTTGACGTTGAACCAAGTGGCATTACTTGCAAAGTCATAGTGCGCAAGCTCAGCCGTTGAATGGAATTGTGCCATCAAATAGAAGCCCAATGCACCAATTGGACACATGTTAACGTTTCGATGTCTCATAACGCGTCCATATAAAGTTTTCTGACCATTTGTTTTGCCTGTTATTATTTGCATAATTAGGATCTGGCAGGCGTGTGTGCCTTCATCGTATTTGATGAGGTCACACAGGTTGAACAGCTCACATTTGAATAAGGACTCGCCCCGGAGAACCCCTCCATGTGTCATAAGGAAACAGAATCTGTCTCTCAAGGCTGCCACATGATAACTTGGTTTGTACTGATTCTTAGAGAACAAGAAATCCTCTATCCGCTTGATGTTTTGCACATTCATGTATGGTGACAATGCATGATCTATCTTCTCATCAAATCTCTTTTTTTTATCTTCTTCTTTCGGACTTGAACAACTCGCAGCAGTTGGGTGACTCTTTCAGATCGAATGTGTTCCTTTGTGAGATTGTTTGCGTTTTGACTCCTCTGATGCCTCAGTATTTTGAGGATGGAACACAAGTATTGATTCACTGTATCCCAACCTACAGGGTCCTCCAGCTCCTCCACAAGGGCCTCCTTACAATTATGATTGCTGTTGTACTTTGCCATCACCATTACATAGTCGTCAGCATCGAATATTCTTTCTACTATCCTCGGCCGTGTTCCCTCTTGTTGCTCTTGCTTCATCTTCCGACCTCTTCTCCTTCAGGATCAATAGGCCTGATAGAAAAGGAAGCCAAATACCTTCTCTTCAGTTACTGTTTGCGGATAATCCAGGTAGCCAAACATGGTAGTGCAATACTGGAGGAACTCTGCCCCTTTTCGACCATAGGCAATTTGTGTATTTGCTGGAATGCCATTGAGGTCATCCTGTTGGACGTGTCGTGCTGCTCTGGCAAATAGGCCACTTGTGTAGGACATTTTTGTTGCTGGAGACCGAGGGGAGTGTTTTGTTGAGGATGGTGGTGTTATTTTGTGGAAATTGCAAGTGTTTTGGCTGTTTTGTTCTTGTTTTGTTGCTTCGACGTTTTCGACGTTTTCGACGTTTTTTGTGTCTTTATTTTTCTTCTTGTCGGAATCAAAGTGTATGTGTTTGTTGTGTTTGTTGTGTTCCTTGTTTGGTGAGAGGGCGCTGCGAGCCCGGGCCCGTGCACAGTGACACCACGTTAAAGCTGATTGGCTGAAGAATTTGGGAATTGGAGGGTCCGGCTTTGTCACTTGGTTGCGCACATGCTTGAACTTGGTTGAATTTGATTGGTTGGTTTTAGTGTAAAGTTGTTATCTTAGTATGTCAGAGATTGCGACCGTTACGGTTAAATCACGGGCATTTTGCTAAGAGAGGAGTCCGACACTGCTCTGACATACAAATAATAATCTCTTATTATTATTACCAGAATCGACTCCAAGTCAGACTCCCTGACTGACTTGCGCTGCGCGCAATTTTTGACTTGAGTATATAATAACTGACTTATTAATACTGTACCGAATTAATAACACGAGTTATTTTATAGAAGTCAGCGTAGGTTTAGTACTGGACTCTTATTTTAGTACCGCGAGACACTACTTATTTCATTTTACTCAAGTCAGCGTAGGTTTTGTACTGGACACCACTTATTTTAGTAGACTAGTACCGCACCTCTTCTATCCAACGGACAAAACCCGAACTGGAAAGGGAAGAGTGTTCTCCACTTTAGTTCTCCACTTTAGTTCTCCACTTTAGTTTTTAACTCACCGGCCAAGGTGAATCCCAAAACATTATTGCAAATTATTGCGTTGTTCAATACTCAAGGAAATGGGAACAATTTCCACGATCGGTTGAGATTGGTTGGAGTGATTTGCAAAAGGAAGAAATTCTAATTTCTTGCAATTTGCACGTGATTCTACTACGTACACGCAATATTACTAGATAACAAGTGATTCCACTTCATAATTTCTACTTTTGCAACAAAGGGCTCATAATTTCAAATTTGGAACTAAACTCTGCATCTTTTTTGGCTCTGCTAACAAACTTGGCTAAGCGGAATCATCTTGGAAACGAATCGACCATGGGATTGTTCATCCTAAACTGATGCTAAGCAAAACAATCTTGGAATCGAATCGACCATGGGATTTGTCTCCAGAATCAACAATCGACTCGCTCTTCTCTCCAATCAACAATCAACTCTCCTCCTCCTCTCCAATCCGCGGCTCTCCCCCTCTCCAGCAATCAACAATTGACTCTCCTCTCCTCTCCAATCCGCGGCTCTCCCCCTCTCCAGCAATCAACAATCGACTCTCCTCTCCTCTCCTCTCCAATCCGCGGCTCTCCCCCTCTCCAGCAATCAACAATCGACTCTCCTCTCGTCTCCTCTCCAATCCGCGGCTCTCCCCCTCTCCATCCGCGGCTCTCCCCCTCTCCAATCCGCGGCTCCCCCCCCTCTCCAACAATCCGCGGCTCTCCCCCTCTCCAATCAACAATCGACTCTCCTCTCCAATCCGCGGCTCTCCTCCCCCTCTCCAATTGATCGCGTCTCCTCTCCAATCAATTGAGTCTCCTCTCCAATCAATCGAGTCCTCTCCAATCGATCGAGTCCTCTCCAATTGACTCGCCTCCTCTCCAATCAATCGAGTCCTCTCCAATCAATCGAGTCTCCTCTCCAATCAATCGAGTCTCCTCTCCAATTGACTCGCCTCCTCTCCAATCGATCGAGTCCTCTCCAATCGAATCGGCTCTCCTCCTCCCCCTCTCCAATTGAATCAATCAAGTCCTCCTCTCCAATCAAATTGATCGAGTCTCCAATCGAATCGGCTCTCCCTCTCTCCAATCAAATCGGCTCTCCCTCTCTCCAATCGAATCGACCCCCCCTCTCTCCAATCGAATCGATCGATCGAGTCCAATCAACAATCTGTCCAATCAACAATCTACAAGTCGATCTATCAAACCGTTCGCAAAGCGGGATCGATTATCGATTGGGATTGGGATGCTGGAATAACAAGTCGAAACGGCTTAGCCTTCCGGACATGGTTGTGGAGTGACGTCAGCGTGGTCTTTGCCTTCATTAAGGCATCACCTTCCTCCAGAAGTACCTCTAAGGATTCGCCAGAATGAACTCTATCCTTGATGAACTCTATAATACACTTGAGTCGCGAGAACTGCTTCTGCTCGGCCGCGCTATAATGCTTCCTCCAACGATTGCCGAATGTCTTTTCAAGCTCTTCAATCCCTCCAGGGAAGTCATCTTCTTTGAAGTCCTCAAGTCCGAACCACTCCTTCCACATCGACGACACCGCGGAATGCTGACAAATCAAGGTTTTTCTTGGAATAAGGTTAGTACCTCGTGCCCCGGCGGTTGTTGTTGTTCCGTCTGCTTCTGTTGGGAGACGAAAGGCCGCCATGTGCTGCAGGTAATGGTGTATTTGTCTGTTGATGGCATCTTGTTTCTGTTCCAATTTGCTAACCTTATCGTCTATCCGTGTAACATCCTTTGAAACATTATGGACTTCCGTATGAAAGTTGTGAAGCCGGTCGCGAAACACCGCAAGCGCCACGTCCATACTTAGTTGGATTGCGGTAGTACCTCCTCTCTCCTCATTGAGTTCCGCTCCCATAATCTTTTTGACGACGTGTGCTTGATAAGCCTGGAACAATTTGTTGAAAACGGGCAGGGAGAAGAGGCAATTCGGTCTCCCATTGTGTATCAAGACGGCCGCATCCTGCAGTACTACACATTGCAAATTCAAGAGGAGCTCAAAGAAAGCTTGAGCAGTCGGCTTGTCGGGGGTGGCGCGATTCGCAATCGTGTCCATTGCCTTGTCAAGGAACGGGAATACTTGACGATGGAGCTCTGGAGGTGGGTTGATGGTACCACGGGGTAAGAAGAAGCTGCCTTTCTCTTGTGCATGTCCAGCCAAGACCCGCATCGCCTTCAGTGGGAGTTTTGAGGAGTACCGATCTTCTCTGACATCAAGGTTCCAATTTCCGATCATCTTGATGTATTGGGGATCCACTTCTTGCATCTCCAACGCAACTGCACCTGATCCACGGCCAAAGTGAACAAAATGCTTCGATGCGACGCCCAAGGCCTTGCATGCTTTCCGCATGGTTTTTGCATACGCTTGGTCTGTTATCGGACGGTGGTTCTGCGAGTGATTACAATCGGTGAGTAATTTGACTTCGAACCATGACGCGTTCTCTGCAAAGTCGTACCACGCAAGTTCTCCGGTTGCATGGAATTGCACCATTAAGTAGAAGCCCAAAGCGCCAATGGGACACATGTTGACGTTGCGGTGCCTGATGACACGACCGTACAAAGTTCGCTGACCGTTTGTTTTCCCTGTAATGATTTGCATGATAAAGATCAGGCAGGAGTGTACGCCTTCATCAGCTTTGATGATGCTGTACAGATCGGACAACGTGCATTTGAACAAGGACTCCCCCCGGAGAACACCACAATGGGTCATAAGGAAACAGAACTGGTCCCTCAAGGCAGCGATGTGGTAGTTGTGTTTGGTACAATGCTTGTAGAACAAGAAGGCCTCGATTCGCTCGATGCTTGACACGGTCATGTAGGGGGACAACGCGTGATCGATTTTCTCGTCGTGTCGAATCAGCTTGATCCGTTTCTTTCTTACTTGGACAACACGGAGCAACTGTGTAACCCTGTCACTTCAAAGGTGTTCCTTTGTAAGAGTGTTGGCATTCTGACTTCTCTGATGTCGCAATATTTTGAGGATGGAACAAAAGTACTGATTCACTGTATCATAACCTACAGGGTCTGTCTCTGTCTCCAGCATCAACTCGCAAGAAGCGCCGGCATGATTGGTGTTGTTGTATTTGGCCATCACGGAGTGGTAGTCGCCGGGGTCGAAAATTTGCGTTCGTGATTGCCCCTTCTTACGCCGGCCTCTTGTCCTTCGCGTCCGGTAGGCCTGATAGAAGAGGAAGCCAAAGACTTTTTCTTCAGTCACTATTTGAGTAGAGTAACCAAAGGAAGAAAATACGCTGGTGCAATACTGAAGGAATTCCTCCCCTTTTCGACCGTAGGCAAGTTGAGTATTCATTGGAATACCATCATTGTCAGTCATGTTGGACTTGCCGTGCTGCTCTGGCAAATATTCCACTTGTGTAAGACATTTTGCTTGCTGGAGACCGAGGGGGGTGTTTTGTTGAGGATAGTGGTGTTATTTTGGGTGGAAATTGCAAGTGTTTTGGCTGTTTCGTCCTTGTTTCGGTTGCTTCGACGTTTTCGTCGTTTTCGTCATTTTTGTCGTTTTTTGTGTCTTTATGTTTCGTTTCGTTCTTTGTTTGTCGGAATCAAAGTGTATGTGTTTGCTGTGTTTGTTGGTTCGGCTTAGCCTTCTGATGTTTTTGTGGGTTGGTGCCGCCGGCGCCAAAGACTTGTTCTATGTTCGTGTCACATGTTCGCTTTCATGTGTTCGCTTTCCTATTAGTATGTGTTCATCTCATTGGTTGGAATTTCTGAAATGATTGAATTTGATTGGTTAGAATTTCTGACATGGTTGAAATTGATTGGTTAGAATTGCTGAAAGTGGTTATTCGACCAAGTCAGAGGAAATTGCCGTTAACCGTTAAACTGCGCACAATCCTACAGACCGAGGTCTGACTGATCTCTGACTTAGTATAATCTCTTATTATTATTTGTACCGGTACTTGCTCTGTGATTGGAAAGAGGGACTACGAAGTCGAAGACGGAAGAATGATTTTCTTTCGGTGAAAATTGTGACTGTCACACGATTTTTCACATACTATCGGGTACTCGTACATACGTACCGTACGTAAGACTACGTGTACAGGTGAATCTTCCCCGGTTGGTACGAAAAAGTGCTCGTACGGTACGAGTACCGTACTATTCGTAGTCATGAGGCATGACTGGAACTTGGAACCCGAAAAGGCATGCACAGCGTTTGTCTCCCCAAAGTGTTCTCCGCCCGACTCACTTCTCGACTGCCGGACTCTTGCCGCAACCATAATGATTATGACGCGGTATGGGGCTTTTCCAACTGCTACCACTCTTGGTAGTCATCGTACGGATTGTTTGTAAAATATACGACAATTTCAATATTTTCTTGTACTTGAGGTCTCAGTAGAATAGCCCAATTTTGATGAACTTTTACTTTACATAGTTTACGTACCGGTACCGGTGGGTTAACAGTGCATTTCCTGCACGTATCCATGAAATCGTCTCCCCCTCATAGTACGAACTCGTGGTATGATAGAATAAATCCTACATTTATTCGTGCCAGAGCCAGCAACCCTCCCAACCCGTAAGATTATGAGTATGTTTAGTACTCGTACCTCTGGTATCGTACGCACGCGTAATTACTTATTACATGTTCAAAAAATTATGTCCACAGCACTGGTTCCGTGAAGTCACCTTCTGTTCAATCGTTGTCGTCGGTCGTCTTGAATTTGGTCCGTTCTCCCGGATCAATCAATCCATACGGTTCGTACGGGTACTCGGTACGAGTACGTACCGGTACGATAGCATCTCGTACGGTACAACAAATTCCGTTCTCTTCGGTTCGGAATACTACCCTTCAACGGCATAACAAGGGATCGATATTGCCAATCAACAACCAATCGTTGAATCAAAAGGAACTAAATCTAAACGTTGATTGGAATCCGGCACGGCACGGCACTACATCACGGCACGGGCAGAATTGCGAAGTTGACACCGACACCGACATCGACATCATGAGCACGGGCAGAGGATGGGTAATGACACCGGAAGAACAGGCGGCGGCACTTGCGGAAGCCAAAGGCCGCGGTCTCCCCGATGGTTGGAGGGTAGAACTCGATGTAAGCCGAATTTCTTGCCAATGTTTGCTGTTGTCAACGAATAGTTTCTTTTTTGTGTGTGCTCCCGGTTGAAACTCGTCTGACATGACAGTTCTGCATTTCGAATCGAATCTGCTTTGTTTCGATGGGCTCTTCCAAAACGTATTTCCAACAACCGAACGGGATTAATCGAACGATTGTAAAATGAACCGAACCGAAAGAAACGAAAACGCCGCAAATGGATCGCCCCCAACAACCGTTCGTGCGATAGCATTCCGAAAGCCCTGGCCATATCGGTCGAGCTCGGTATGTTGCCACCGGACACGGTCATTACGAAGCCCCCACCGAAGCGCAAACGGGGCCGGCCTCCCAAAAGCAGCAGCAACAGCAGCAGCAGCAATAGCAACAACAACAACAACAGCAACAGCAACAGCAACAGCAACAACAACAACAGCAACAGCAACAGCAACAACAAATCCCAAACTCCCAAAAAAAGAGGGCGAAAGCCGAAACCAAAACCCAAAATTTCGCTCGATCTGACACGACCGGCGGGGGCCGCGAACGACGAGGACGACGAGGAGGCGACGTCCGAAAGCGAGGAAGAATCGGAGGAAGCAAACCAGGAAAAAACAAGCCGCCGCCAAGTCCCACAAAAAGAAGGTAACGAAAAGTGTGCCGTCCGCCGGTCGCGCACGGACCGAAAGCAATGCGTCCAGCAAACACGAGGACGAGGGAAAGAACGACGAGGACGGAGAGGACGACAGCGACGAGGAGAAGGAAGTCGAAATGGAGGCACCCAACGACCCAGAGATATCCCTGGAACTCGGTTCGTCCTACTTGACAACGGTCCACTGGGATCCCCAGAGTCCGGCCTGCAAAAAGATTGGCTGGCGGGTTCGAATTTCCGACGACAAGCACGGAGACTGGAAGGTGGGACGAATCGTTCGTTACGACCCTTGCACCCACAAGCACAAAATTAAGTTTGCCGATCAGCCAAGATCCGGCGACAAGGTCGACGACGAAAATTGCGCCTGGTTGTATCTGCGAATGGAAGAGGGGGTGCAGATCTCGACCCGACTGGTCTGGGCACACGTAAAGGGATATGCTTGGTGGCCGGCCATGGTGATGGAATCGGACATCCATCCCACCCGAGGGGGATACATCAACGTGGAATTTTTCGGGTCGGACGAGGTGGCAACGCTTCGCGACCATCCAGAGTGCTTGCGGCCCTTTGAAAATGGCCAGATCGATGCCGTCATTCAGAAAAACAAGAAGAAACGAAATTCGAATGCCATCGCATTGGCCATTGAAGAAGAGAAAACAGTTCAAAATTGTCGCAACGACGCTGCACGATTTTTTGCAAGAAAGGCATGGGAGATGTGCAACAAAAAAGGGGGCAACGGGCTATTGGGAAACCGGATCCGAATCTGGAGAGACGATGTCAATTATCCGTACGGGGATACGGTTGCGGGTCGGGTCCGACAATACAGTGAATCACTCAACAAATGGTTGGTATCGTACGAAATGTCCGATAAAGTCAGGAAAAAATACGAATCGTCTTGGGTCAATCTACAATCGAAAGAACACAAATTAAGGGTATTGGAAAAGGCTAATCCCGACAACTTGTCGAACCTCGACATACTGCCGTTTGTCAAAGGCTTTCGATACCTTGGCCCTAAATCCTCTGATCCCGAGGAAGATCCAGACGAACACTTGGATTCTTTGTTAACCAAATGTTGTGCCGGGTGTTCAGATTATTGGAAAAAGAACGAAACAAGAATCACTTGCACGGTTTGCAGCAGTTCTTATCATCTAGGCTGCTGTGAACCTCCTCTCACCAAGGAAGCTTATCAGAAATTTGTTTACGGGGAAGACAAATCGTTTGTGTGCTCCAAATGTGTCACTTGTGTGGGTTGCTACCAGAAAGATCTTTGCTTTGGTTGCCACCGCCATACCGTGCCCAAAACTCTATCATTTCCCGAGGGAAAAGATTTGAAACCTGTGCTCGATGTGCACGCATTACTACAACGAGGAACAGTTTTGTCCGAATTGTGCGCATTCATGGGACGACGAACGTTTTCAACAAGTTCAACGACAGATTCGATGGCAACAGGAGAATCGTCCGAAAAAAAGGGGTCGCAAGAGGAAGGCGGATGCGGAAGATTCCTCGTCTTTGCCAGACTTTCATTACTTTACGTCTCCGGCGACCATTCAAAAGGAGGATCCTTTTCCAGAGGATGCTACCGTCAATCCCGGCATGGTACTTATCCGGAGACGTCGAAATGGGGATACACGGAAGTAGATATGTTAACGTGTGATAACTGTTCGTTATGGGTCCACGCAGGCTGTGCCGGACTGAGCGAAGAAGAGTACGACTTGACTTCCAATGGAGACCATCCCATTTACAGCAACGAATTTCTCTGTCGTGTTTGCTGCAGAGAGCGATGTCTCGAAATCATATGCAGACTGCAAAAAGAAGATAAGCTATTTATCTTTGCTGACCCAGTCACGGACCAGGTTGCCCCGACTTACTTGGATGTGATCAAACAACCAATGGATCTTCAAACCATGCTGATTAAAGCCGAACGTGACGAGTACAAGAATTATGCTTGGGTCCGACAACTGTTCGAACTAATGGTCCTGAACGCTTTGACCTTCAATCGGTACCATACTGCCGTTTGGATTGAGGCAAAACGTTTTTACGAGGCATGCGTAAATGACGTGTTTACGTCAATGGGAAAAGCGGCCCCGCCAAGCATCTACCACAAAGATATATTGAAGAACTTCGAGGTGGCGAAAGAAGCCAAGAAACTGGAAGAAGATCGTGTCCAGGAAGATAAAACAACGGAAAAGAAGGATTTAGTCGCCGGATCGAACGTTGTCTCAGTGGAACTACCAGCACTTCGGGAGAAACCTTCTGATCTACCATCATGCTTGCCTTGCCACCCTGTGAAACACAAACCGAAAGATGCATATTTTTGTGCATGGTTGGAATGTTGCTTCTTGTGCGGTAGCAGCGGTGCATCTGATACCATGATTTTCTGTGTTGATTGTGGGGAAGCATTTCATTCCTTTTGTGTCAATGCTCCAATTCACAGTATGGATTCCTCGTCGGTGGCTGCTTGGAGATGTCCAAACTGTAAAATTTGTGAGATATGCGCGGATTCTCCGGAAGACGAAACAAAAATGTTGTTCTGTGAAATGTGCGATCGTGGATTTACTCTAGATTTATTAGATCCACCACTTTCAAAAGCTCCCTCTGGGATTTGGATTTGTGGACAATGCGTTGACTGTCGCAAGTGTCATAATATGCTCGAACCGAAGGGACCGAGTCGCAAGCATTGGTCACGGAACCCGCATCTATGTTACCGCTGTGGGGGATGTGATGGATTACCGGAATTAGAGCGACACATGAATGAAAGAAAATGTCCTATTTGTTCAGGCATATGGAGGGACGAAGATACAGACCTGGCGCAATGCAAAGATTGTAACACAAAGATACACGCTCGATGCGATCCAAAAGCAGAAGCCCACATCAAGAATCTAGCATCGGAAACCACCGGCGATGAAGTCGAAAAAAAATCAAGCTACCACTGCCCGAGCTGTAGCAAGAGACACACAGTCAACAAGGCGAGCGGAAAAGTAACTCGCGATCACATGTCTGATTTCACCGGTAAGATTGTTTCACAAGGATTATTTGTCGACCTGAGTAGCACTGGTAGTCTCATGTCTAAGTCGGAGCTACAAGAAAAGCTTATGGAACAGGTCGATTGGAAAACGCGCAATTTATGGAGAGATGAATATCGAAAAGTTGTATTGGAGGGTGTCCGTTTCATGAACCTCGTAAGAGAGCAATTCGGAGATCCAAGATATCTAATGGATCGGTTTTGGCAAGAGAACGAAGATCTGCCGGCATGGATGGGCCAACGGGCGACTCGATTTCTTCACATTGCCAATAAATTGCAGTTTGATTCCGTTCGGGTTTTCGGCGAGAAGAATTGAGAATTGTGTAATGATTTCAAAACTTGCAGCAAGCTGGCTGAAAGTGGCATGCAGCATGATGGGGCTCAAGACGAAGAAAAATGTCAAGGGGTACGAAAGAGTGACAAAACTACTTGTGGCCCCCCATGCATGCGGGTCGGTTGACCTATCGTTCGACTCAATCAGATGCGAAAGAAATCGAAATATAATTCACAAGGACGAATGGATCAAGGTGCACGAACCTAAGATCAAAGCACAGATTCAGGCCGCTGTGTTTGACGTTGTCGTCCCAGCGGAAAAGAAGAAATTACAAGGAACGGTAGCAAACGTTCGGAACGGCGCTGCAATATCGTATAAACTTCCACAGCCACTATGTGGCTGGAACCACGTTCTAAGCGACACAGACATTACGCATAAATGGAGTGATCCACGGGAATGCTGTCTATGTCATCTTTGTGGTGATGATGATGCTGGATTGGCTGACGATATTCAAGAGCAACGCACAGATCGTGGAAAACCAATCATTGGTCGTCTCGGTCGGCTCTTGCCCATGGGGGATGGGTTGTGGGTGCATTCTGCCTTGTGCTCTGTGGAGCTCTGAAACTTGGGAGGCTCCCGGAGGACGATTGAACGCCTTGGAAAAGGCAAGGTCTCGAGGGGCCCAGCTTCGTTGTTTTGGGTGTGGTCGCCCTGGAGCGACGGTGGGATGTATCAAGCAAAATTGCAATCGCAATTACCATTTCCCGTGTGCCTTTGCTTGTGATGCAGTTTTTACGTCGTCGAGACAGATGCTCTGTGCCGACCACAGAGACTGTGCCGAGGATATCATCG
Organism: Pseudo-nitzschia multiseries; assembly: GCA_037355745.1. Classification (NCBI taxonomy): domain Eukaryota; phylum Bacillariophyta; class Bacillariophyceae; order Bacillariales; family Bacillariaceae; genus Pseudo-nitzschia; species Pseudo-nitzschia multiseries. The sequence continues at coordinate 9,850,038 of CM074783.1, forward strand.
AGAATCCAAGCAGTGAACCGATGGAACCTCTTATTGCTGCTCTGGAGAAAGTTAAGGTCACGTCCGACAAAGACACGGATTCCAATGATTCTTCCTTCTCTCCAAGATATGGGGCCCTTCTTGTTCATGCTTTGGGAGAAATCGAACAGGGTCGTGACGGTTTTCATACGGAAGATTATATCATGCCTGTTGGCTACATAGCTACTCGTATTTTCTGGTCCACCGTGAAACCAAAAGAACGCACGGTTTACGTTTTGAAAATCGAAAAATCAGGAAGAGGTAATCCAATTTTCACCATTACTCCTGGTGACGACCCCTTGAATAAAATCAAAGCATCATCCGCCTCTGAAGCCTACATTGTTTTAATGCATCGCGTGGAAGAAACGAACTCTTCTGAATTCTCACATGGAGACCTTTATTCGAAGCTTCCAACGGAACGTAAAAGCCAAAAGAAATTCTTTGGTTTGAATGGTCCACAATTCTTTGGGTTTGGAATCAACGAGATCCGAAAGCTTATCGAGGCACTTCCCGGAACAGAGGCAGTTGTGACAAAACTGACTTCTTTGTCTCCCCAATACTTATTTTGTTTCACGCAACCTTCGGCCGATAATATCATGGATCTTCAACGTCGACGTGCTGCATTGGCTGCGGAGAAGAAGCTAGAGAATGCGACCGGATGCGCTCGTACAGAAGGAATGAGTGCGGTTACTCGAAGCGGCGGTAGTGATCGCATCACGAGAGCATTGGTGCGAAGTGCCGAAAATGAAGATAACGGTGATGCTGGCGCCCTGAGTGTTGCCGGTGGCGGTAGGAAGAGGGACATGGAGAAGGTAAAGGTGGACAGAAACAAAATCCAACGCATGTATCGCGAAATGAAAGCTGTTCCGATCGAACAGCGATTGTGCCCCAAGCGTTCCCACATTCATGGTTGGGGCCTCTTTACGAAAGTTGATCTTCCAAAAGACACGATGATCGTCGAATACATGGGTGAAATTATTCGCAAGAGTGTCGCAGACGCTCGTGAAAAAGCATATGAGATATCTGGAGAAGGATCTTGTTACATGTTTCGTCTTGATCTAAATCGAATTGTCGACGCTACTAAGATCGGCTGCATGGCACGATTCATGAATCACTGTTGTCAACCAAATGCATACGCCAAAGTCATCGCTGTGGACACTGATCAAGGACAGGAAAACAAAATTGTTATATTTTCTCACACTGACATCAAGGCTGGAGAAGAGATAACTTACGACTACAAATTCCCAGTGGAAGATGGGAGTCTGAAGTGTACCTGCGGAGCTCCAAATTGCATCGGACGAATGAACTGAGTATTACAAAAATTTATAATTTCTAGGGCTTTTGAATCATGGAAACATCATGACACAATACGTGTAGTTTAATTGTTGATTAGGGATTTCACCTTCTAAAACCGTTTCTCTTACCACGCTGTGACAATGTTCTTTGCAAAAATGATTTAAAGAAAAATTAGCGTTCTATTATCGTTGTAGTGTCATTGAAAAATTAAAGCATCATCACAACCGGAAATTCTTGATGATACGTGAAGTCTCTCGTTTCATATCTCGGTCCTTGATGTCCTGTCTTTTGTCTCTGACATTTTTCCCCTTGGCAAGAGCAATTTGTATTTTCACTTTGTTGTCGTCGTTGAAATATGCTTTTAGGGGAACTATTGTCATGCCTGACGTTTCGGTCTTTTGTAAGAGTTTCCGCGCCTCGTTTTTGTGGACTAGCAAGGGTCTGGCTCGCCGTTCTTCGTGTTGAAAGTACGCCCCCGACATGGTATGTTTCCCGATGTGGCAGTTCATCAAGGTGCAAGACCTTCCATTTTTGGAAGGTTTCACAAATGCATCTTGCAGGTTCATTTTCCCGTCTCGAATGGACTTGACTTCGGTTCCCAGCAGGGAGATTCCTGCTTCTAACGTGTCGACTATCTCGTAATTTCTTCGAGCTTGCCGATTCACGCATATCGTATTTCCATTCTGCTTTTTCTTCTTCTTCTTTTTCGCATGGAGGGAGGTCAGCGGGGCTTCACAAGAGGTTCTCGAACTCGCCGTCAACCGCATCAGATCAGAATTAGACGGCAACAGGAAGGATTCACACGGCACGAGGCAGAAGAGACCGCATATTCCGAATAAGTAGGCGGGGCGCAACATCATTAGACGTTTTCAATCGTTTGTGTCGAGGACTGCGAAGGAAGCTGTTTCGAACCTTTGATCTAATGGTGCCTCAGTTCAACACAGCCAATTGCCCTTCTGGCTCTGCTCCAGGTTTCGTGTGGGACGTTGTGTCAGTTCTCGTTACGGTACGGTAATGAGTCGTTCAATCTAGGGAAATCGATTTTGCGATGAAATGTAACGTTGTAGACAAGCTGCCTGCGTAGGTACAAGTAAGAATTACGGCTGTGAGTAAGATCTCACTGTCTTACCGTACTCCTAGGTACGTATTTGTAGACTGTATTAGTTCTGTGCTCTGTCACACGTACGGATTCATACTCTTGATGAATATGATAGATATCTTTTAAGATATTTTCCTGCTGTGTTTCGATCGCGCGAAAAAGTCGCGCGAGCTGTCGACCACCAACAACTTGCTTTTTGACAACCTCACGAGCCAAAACCACGCAAAACGAAACCATCACATTCATACGGTACGGTACGGTACGGTACGGTAGCGATGTTCAATGTAGCCCCACTCAATTTCCGCCGCTACAACAAAGTGGGAACAATCACATCGTCCCTCGCAAAAGAGTAGAAGAAAGTTGTTGGACGACGAAAATCAGCGTAAACTAAGAACTCAACTCACACCCAACAAAGACCCAATCACAGAACAAAACTTCATTCGAAAATGGAATCGGCTGAAAGAAAGAATATACATTGGAGGATTGAATCCTCCGCGGCTTTCGGCTAAGGATATCTTCCGACGGCTACAATCTCTGAATCAAATCGAAATTGAATCGGCATCGATTGTTGACAACGGCAAAGACGACGACAGCAGTAGCGATGAATACATCACAGAGGATGATAACAAACCCTACCTGCATATCACTGCTGTTTCCAAACACGATTCGGATTCGGCACTCTCAATCATTTCCAAGCAGTATCACAACGTAAAATGGAAAGGATGCAAGCTCGTTGTCGAAAAAGCAAGACCTCATTTCTTGGAGAGACTCGAGGAAGAACGCCGGCAGATCCGGACCGAAGCAACGGAAGAAAAAGCAGAGGAAATCGCAAAAACAATCGAAGCACAGAAATCCGATGATCCTTCCGAAGCGATACCAAGTCGGATTCCACGACGCTTGAGAGTACGAAAAAAATTTGGGGATACGGCTGTCCACGTCGACACCAAGCCTTGGACCGTGGAGAGCTGGTCCCGCTTCCACAAGGCTCGAAGCAAGCTGCAGAAACGAGATGAGAAACACAGCGCGAGTATCGTTGCCCACAAGAAAAATCCAAAGGACCAAGCGTTCAAACTACCAGGACCTCTGTTGCACCGGGCAGTCCACATTCGATTTGCGACAGACGACACGGGGATCAAGGGCACAATTGGTTCAGGTAAAAACGACAATGACGAGACCGGAACGGTTATTTCAAGTAGTGAATCATCATCGGAATCGTCTTCCAGTGGTAGCGATAGCGACAGCGACAGCGACAGCGGGTCGTTGAAGAAAAATACTCACAAGGAGAAAGAATCAGAGCGATTTTCATGGTCTGACAATGACAGCGATAGCGATAGCGACAGCGATGACTCAAAGGATGACAACAAAAACTTTCCAGATGATGACAGTCAGTCAACAGCCGAAATGCTGATGAACCAAAAGAGAAAAGAGGCCGCCAATAGCGTTGCACAAAAACAGAACGACGAAGGAAAGTACCAATGGAGCTCGGACGAAGAGTCGAGCGATGATGACGACGAGGATCAGAACAAGAACGAGACGTCTTTCCACTTGGCGAGAAACGAAAAGCGACTGGATGATGTAAAATGTTGTGGTACCGACGAATTTGCAGCAGGTTTCGAAGATACGTCCAGTTTTGACAAAGACGATACCGAAGACCAATTTGAAGGAAATGACCAGGCCAAAAGCGAGAATATCGAATCGGATTTGATCGGTGATGTGACCGCAAATTTGAACATTTTATCAAGCATCTTTCCTGATATGGTGGATGCCAAACCGATCAACCCTGACGATGCCGATAGCAGCAACCTCAACAAGGACACCACTTCATCTTCTAGTACAAACCAGCGAAATAACTCAGGTGCGTACGGAATCATGCCACGCTACGATCCAACCGCTAAATCTAGCAGACAATACGTGGTGGAAGAAGAAGCGACCAAGAAAGATGACGAGAATGATTCTGCAAGCTCTTCTGATTCTGAACAAGATGAGGATGTTAGTATGGACGAAGAAAAGCTCTCCAGTAATCCTGATGAGGAGGGAAAGAACGAGACGGAAACGAAGTCTTCGCCACCTGAGGGCGTATACGAGCAAGACAAGCTTGAAAACGTCTTTCGCGATGCTCGAGATGCTTGGGGGACAGAAGACACTTCGAAGTCTGCGGTAGCAAAGTCGTCAGGGACCACTGAAAATGCTGATGAGTCGTCTGGAAAGGGCGCCTTTAGTTTTGGATTTAACTTCGATGATCACAGTGACAAATCTAATACGCAAAGTTCGAACGCTGATAATTCAGCAAACAAGCCGTTCAGTTTCTCATTCAGTGTCCCCGACCAAGAGCAGACAAATTTAAACCAACAAGAAACCGTTACGGAAAGAACGGAACAAAAAGGCAATGATTTCGTGAACACTACTTCACCGAGCACTCGTGAAGGAGATTTCAACGCCGATGACGGTGATGTCGATATGACTGACGACAATAGTGCACCACCTCAAAAAGGATTGACTCTGCCTGACGGAGATCTTCAGAAGTATGTCGACAACTTCTTTGCCTGCAACAATGGAGTCCGAATAATGCAGGATCCTGAGGGATTTCGAAATGATGAGGGAGAAAGATCGGAATGGAATAAGGAGCGACAAACTCTCACTCTTGACTGGAAACGGAAGAGGAAATATGCGGTCACTAGAATTCAAAAGAGGATGAAAACAGGAAGACGGTAATTACAGCAGGTTTTTGTTGTTTACGTTTTTCATTTATCGCCGTTGAATTGAATGGTCGGTAACGCACATACGCGCACATGAATATTTTCATCGTATCGGTGATCGGCTGAATCAATAAACGCTAGAGGAATTAAATACGCTAACAAAAAATGATCACTGTTGTGAGTCCTTAAAATGTTTTACAAAGTTTTTCGGCTTTGACCTAAGTTTGACCCCCACCATGGTTCGCGGGCACGAGCTTTGATCCCGCCGAACAATATAGCATGTGCCTGAAGGCCAATCGGTTCAATCGGCACGCGGCACTGAGAGATCGCGTTCTCAAGTGCATCTTCATCCATTTCCAAGTCTCCCAAAGTAATGCCAGCCATAGGTTCATACAGTGTGTCGCGAATAATAGGACATCCCAAACTGCTAAGCTGGGCTCTGACCTGATGTTTTCTACCAGTTACCAAACGTATCGTGTTTTGATAATGTTGTTTGCCTCCAGAATCATAGTCAGGGTGGTTTATGGTGATGGGCTCACACTTCGTAACTTCCAGTATGCATCGCGTCCAAAATTGTCTGGCTTTTCGCCTCGAATCAGGAGGCATATGACTGACTAGTTGACATGGTGGTCCGCCAGCCTTTCCCCTCTGAGTTTGAGGAGACCACATCCAATGAAGATGCATTCCAAGGGGGACTGGCTCTGTTGTTACAGCTAGATACACTTTCTTCAGTTTACGTTGCCGTTGAAGCTCTTGAAATACGCGTTGACCGTTCCTATCTTTCGACATGACCACACAGCCCCCTAACCACCGAATCTACTCGGTGACACAGTAGGGGTCGTCGAATGGTGTTACCTTGGATATCTTCGAATGGTCCAAGGATATCTTGTGCACAACCCGGGCAATTCTCATGATAGTTGCTAGCATCTGGCTGGGTTGGTAGCAAGGGTGGTTTGTCAACCACAATGAACGTTGTATCTTGGTAGAGAAGGCTTTTCCCATCCATGCTGTAACACGCTGGAAATCGTCGAGGCTTCGGGTATATTCTCAAATCTGTCCCCGGCTGTAACGTTGTTGGTGTAAGTATCCTACGGAATCGCTGGGATTCCATTTTCGCAATGTAGTCCTCTAGATTCTCATTATCCGAATCTTCTCCTGCATTAAAATTTCCTCCTCCCCAACCTTGTGGAAGATCCGCATACAATTCCTCACTGTCATTATCGTACTGTGCCAGCACATCATCTTCCGTCATGACATCGATTTTCGCCCATACGGCTCCAATATCGACTAGATCGTTTGCTTCTTTCAAAGTAATGTTGGCTATTCGGCTCACGGCTTCGTTCAATGCGGTTCCCCACGGAGGCGAAATTCCGGTGACGCAAAACGTCGTTTTGATTTGTGGCATGGGAGCTTCTATCGATTCTTCCTCCGTCACTTTCACGTCAATGATATCCCCATCGACTTCGTCTGCATTTGAAACACTGATAGCGGAGAACGACTCACGACCCCCGAAATATGCCGTGGTGACACCAGATCCCTTGGCATTGCCAGCAAAGATAGGTTGGAATGCCGACAAGAAGTCAAGGCGAAGAACCGCCATACAAAGTAGGAGATGCCATGCCGAATTCTCCTTTAATTTGATATGCATGATCACCGATTATGGAAGTGGTGCAATATCTTCCAATCGAGATCGAGTAAGTAATGAACGAGTTGAAGTCCGATCGGTTATGATTGTATTCCTGCACGGGTGTCCTCGTTTGGAAATAAGCTATTACGAAGTATGATAATGCTGCCTACCGTATTTCTTTCGTCTCTTCCAATTTTTTCTTTCGTTCTGATCCATCATCAATTTTTTAATGATGGATCGTCAGTCGTCTCTCTGTGAGAACGCCTTCGTACCGGTCCATACCATACCATACGAGCGAAGACAGACTCAAGACTGACCTCGGTAGGTTTTTCCTAGGGAAATGATACTACTACTTCATACATACCATACATATATGATTATAACTCTGTGCGATAGTAACTACGAAGTATTACTCCGTATGAAGTACGAGGTACCGGTACGTACTGGTTACTTCGCAGACCCCTGTTACTTAGTACGAAGTACATTTAAAAATAACAATACTCCGGTAATAATGATGGAAGATGCATAGATCACTTTCATATTGGCACATCATACCGCTAGATAACACGCACAAGCTTCTAGAACAATATGCATCAACTGGAAGTTAAAATTGATCCTATAGTGACAGTATTTTAAAGGATCATGGCCTATAATTATTTTTCACTTTTGTGCTCGGTCACCATGTCTCCGATTCGATGCGTTGCGCTCCCGCGTGGTTCTGGCTTTTGCTGCGAGACGTGGGGTGTCCATCCAATGGCAAAAATGATCTGGGCCGATGCTTCGACATCCCTGAAATCGTCTCCATCCGATTCGACCGGATACATTTCGTCATAAATGCAGGATGCGGCCAAAAATATGTCTCGTCCGGTGTGTTCGCGACGCCGAAGGGAAGCGTTTCCTTCCCCCATTCGCTGCAGGTGCTCCATGAGAACCGGTGCACTCGGATAAGATATCTTTACCGTGTCGATATCGATGGTGGGTAACGAAAATCCAGCGTTCTGCATGAGGGATCCCACGTCCGACAGCTCAACGAAGGGACCCACGTGAGCGCCAACTCCCCCTTCCCGTTCCAATTCCGCAAGGACCATGGCTATGCGCAGCTCGGGAAGCGTTGCGCCGCCGATCATCGAGAACATGAAACATCCATCGGGTTTCAATACTCGGTGCACTTCCCGAAACAACTTGGGCAGGTCATTCACCCAGTGGATTGCCTGCGAACTCATCACCAGATCAAAGGTTCCGTCGGGGAACGGGAGCTTATCTTCTTCGTCCGCGTGCAGCTTATACGCATCGCACCGATGAGAACCTTCGATGGTTTCCTCATCTTCGTCGTTTATCCCCAGCATCCCGGCACTCGAATCGAGGAGGACCATCTTTCGAACACCGCCAATGCCTCCTTCTCCTTCGAAGGCGTCGTCAGAACATATTGCTCGGTAAATGTGTCCTTCCCCCGCGCCAATGTCCAGTGCCAACGGAAATCCTTCCGCCCGTTTGATATCATCGAGGCGATCTACCAATCGAGCGGCCATTTCCTTTCGAAAATATTCGTACTCCACAATGTCGTTGTCGCCGCTGCTATCAGTGTCGTTGGCATGCTCCGATGCTGCCAACCGCCACGCTTTTTTAGATCGAGCGGCATTGTCCCGTTGTTTTCGTTTGAATTCCCGATCAAAGGCCTTGGTCGTCGAGCTGTCGACCGCAAACCACCTGGCATAGGGTGGATGCTGCTCCAATGACAGAATCGAAGCAGCCGCTGTCAGTACGGATTGCGATGCCGTGCAGGGCGACCGTTCCATTCTGCATCGTCTCGATCGACGAGCGGCAACCCGTAGCCTCGATGAGCAATTCATGTTTGTTGCGGTGCAATATGGTTCGTCTCTAGTTGTCTCCGTTAGCTCAGATGCCTCCTAATATTGGACTAGACATTACCTCTCTCCAAATTGTTTTAATTCTGTGGTGTCGTCAATCAGATGGGAGATTGTTACACTGCGTCACGAGTGCCGAAATCACTAGTCCGTACTTCGTATTTTTATGAATAGTACCGTACCGTACGTACGGACCTGAAGGTACGTACTGAGCCCCGTACGGTACGGTAGGAAAACATAAAAAGTAAAAAATCCCATCTCTTCGTGTGCCATCAACCCATCAAAACGGTTATGACGGGACTGGACTGAGTACTACTCGTACGTACGGTATTCATACCGGACGACTCCCGTGAAGTTTTAAGCTAGAGAACGTAATCCGATCGAAACTCAATTCATTGGTTCGACGAGAAAAGAAAGAGCACAAACGCAGTCGAGACAAACAGCAAGATCCAATCTTTCACGGCATCGTATATTCCCAGAAATCCAAACGATGGTCGGGTCCTTCCTTTGGGTACTGAGGCTTTTGGCCGTGATTGCAGCAGCCGGCGCTTGGACCGAGCGGCTCTGTGTTTCACTACGCCCCCAGCGATCCCATTCGTTGCCATCCACCACTGCAGCATTTGCGGGTTCGGAACAAGCCATCGACGAGCCGTATGTTTTCAATGGGACCGTCACGATACTGGATCGTGGAACCAACCACCTCGTGGTGAGCAAGCCACCGGCGGTCCTTTGCCACCGGAGCGATTGGAGCGGCAGCGGAAAAAACCGAAACAAACGAGGACCACCCGAGGTTCCTATGCTGCAACGAGCCCGGGAGGCCGTGGGAGAACGGGTCAATCTCGTCCATCGCCTGGATCGCGGAGCGAGTGGGTGCTTGTTGCTGAGTTTGGCAAAATCCGACCACGGCGACGGCAACGCAACCGCAGTGTTGCAAGAAAGCATGACGCAGTCGTCGTCGACCCACAAGACGTATCTCGCCCTGGTCCGCGGAGAAGGCATTCTTAAGGAGCGAGATTTTCGAACGGAGGGGTGGTTCGAAGTGTCACGCCCGATCAAGAACGAAGCGGGGGTGTTGAAGAATGCGACGAGCTACTTTCGATTCATTGTCGGGCAGGGGAGTGGCGACCAGGGCGATCGACCTCGGGCAAGCCTCGTCTTGGCCCGAATCAAGACGGGACGATGGCACCAGATCCGGAAGCACCTAAATGGTCTCTCGCACCCGATCATAGGGGATTCCACGCACGGAAACTCGAAAACCAACCGTGAATGGAGAGAAAAGTGGGGTCTGCAGCCCGAACGCACCTGCCTCCACCTCCTGAAGCTTGAACTCCCGCCCACTCCGGTGACACCCGATGGTATCTCGGTAGTGGATTCCCTTCCATCCGACATGACAGAAATGCTAGAGACCCATTTCCCGCCGGAATTCCGGACCGAGGCAGAACGGGTGTTGAACGAAGAAGGCCTGAGTCTGCAGGTGGAGAGATCCCACGACATTGTCCCAGTCAGCTTTACCATCACCTGAGCAGCAAGAATGGATTGAACAAAGTGTATAATGCAATATGATCGATTTCTTTTTTAAGTAGTTAAAACATTCAGCATAGTCCTTCTTTCCTTGCGGAAACAGAGCTTCCATAGAGCCAAAATCTTCAAAAGATAAAAAATCAAGCAGTGACATTCATCTCAAGCGCTAGCCACACAAAGAAAGCTGCTCCCAAGAAGTATTCTTGCGATCCCGACAAGAAAAAGAAGACACTGACGTACAACGAAACTTTCAAAATCCAGTATTGTTCGACCATTACCTCGCCTCGCTCATAGTGTTCTTTCATCACCTCTCGCTCCTTCTCTTTCAGTTTCACCTTCATCTCGACGTTTCGTTGAACTAAATCACGGACACGGATTCTTGCACGCTGGAGGTCTCTAGCGCTTGATTCAATCGCATCGTCCGATAGTTTCAGTTTTTCTTCTAAAAACTTGACCCGGACTTCGGCATTGATCAAACGGTCCGTCAAGCACATGCTTGCCTCGGAAATAAACATCGTGTTCATGATGGTTACCTCGTCTGGGAGGGGCCGTTTCTTGACTCGCAGACTCTCTAATGCACGCAGAGGACTCCCGCCACCTCTGTCGTTTAAATCCGTTGCATCCGACGACAAACTGCTCCCCAATCGTCCATTTGGTGCGGAACTCTTGCCATCTCGTGATCCGTAAATCGATATTCCCCCGTGATTTCCCCCATAAGAACCACGAATCGTTTCAGGATCACTAACTTCACTACAATTCTTCCCAGAAATCTCGGAGCTTTTTGCCTCGGATTCCTGTACACTACATTCGTCGATTGACAAAGATGCATCGAATGGTTCCGTTCCGTCTGCGGAATGCGCGCGAGGTTTTGGTACCAGACTGCGATTTTCGTTCTTGTCGCGATCGTCAGTGATACCTATCGAGTTATCCTGCGACGAATCCTCAGAGTCATCGGGATGAAACGATCCGCCGCTCTGATAGATTTTCACAGCCCTCCTCGCTGCCTCGGGTTCGGCGGCGTCCAACTGAAATCCAGACGCAGCAGACGCCGAAAACTCGTTCATTTTTTCACAGACGTCAAAGTCAGCACTATCAGCGGACTGAATTGTTTCACTTGTTTCATTGAGATTTGGCTTCACAAAAATACGTCCACGGGCTTCCTTCTTTTTCATTTCTTCAAGCTCGTCTCGCATTCGTGACAACTCGAGCTGCAGCTTTTTGATGATTGCACTTTCGTCCATTACTTCATTCACCTGCGGTGTCACTTGAACGAGTTTAGCTCTTGCTGCAAATTTCAGAGTCGATCTGGTTTCTTCTAAAAATGCAACAGATGGGGATGCGCAACACAAAATTGCCAGTTCGGCATTTCCGGACAGGTGAGGCTGGAGTATTCTAGTGAGTTTCGAATCTCGATAATTGATGTGTTGTGGCCGTTTTTTGAGAGGTTGACTCAAAGATTGGATCACAGTAGTCAATGCGAGCAAGCTTTCAAGTTTGAGATAAGATTTTTGCAAGTTAGTTGAGTGTGAGGAAATAGGACCAAAAAGACAAGGCATGCACTATTGAATGTGTCGTGCTCACCTTTTGTTGATTGTTCCTCCCTCTCTTTTCCGATTCCCGGTCGTATTTGTTGTTTTCACGCTTTCGGACCCAGCTAAATCCACTAAATTGAAGTCAGACACTCTTAAAATTTCGTGATCTTGACTTCCCACTGGTTGTTGCATCTCAATACTACGACTCTCTATAGTAAGTCGAAAAACCGCATGACTTCGAGAAGAGTATGAATTCATGTCTGTGGCGGCTACGGTGCGACAAGTGTTGCCTTCAACTAGTAACTCAAGAGCTTCATCAACGTTGTTCACATGCTTTTGCTCGACATTTACAACAATCTCCCCGTTTGCATTGGTCCTTATCCGAACTTGTTCATTTGGACCAGTATTGCTCGTAGTAGTGTCGGTCGACGCGCTTTCCGTTCCGCTCGAGAGCAAGTCGCGGATCTTTTCATTGTATATTTCGAAGTACGATACTTTCACTTTGAAATCTCTTTGCAATGCGCTCCCTCTTTTCATAAATCGGAATAGATCAGAGGTGACTAACTGTATTATTCCAGCCTTGCCACTACCAATCTTTCCTTCGCCTTGCATAGTAAAGGTTTTCCCCGACCCAGTTTGTCCATACGCAAAAATTGTTGCATGCTTCCCGTTTAGTACTGCATTGACCATTGGTCTCGCTATGCTCTTATATACAAGAGGAGTCTGCGAATCTTCACCAAAAACCTGATCGAAATGAAAAATGGAGCGCCCTTCGACCTTGGGTGCATATCCCTTCTGCGTCAACGAAACCATTGCCCCTACCTTTTCAGTATTCCATGCCGTTTTATCTGCGTTCTTTTTTCGATGACGATCACGATCAGGCTCTTTGGCCAATGGCCGGAATCTTACGGCGACTGTGTGGTACAGTATTTAGAAACCAAAATCAGATTGAGATGAGTTCTTTCCTGGACGAGTGAGCTTCCGTGACAAACACGATTCGCTTTGAAACATACCTTTAATATTCCCGCTTTCAGTAGTGTTGGAGAAATCAATTGATTGATCTGAAGCTGCAACGTCAACATGTTGACTGTTATTTGTAAAAGGGGCAGTCATGATGTGTCGTTTTGCTTGTCTTTGAATGGTTATCTCATTAGTATTATAGAAGTAAGTACAGTAGTTTATAATGTCACAACAACTCTTCGGATTTTAACCGGAGATCTTAACGTCGCGACTTCTCTCTTTCGATTTCGGGCGATTCGATGGAAACGGATAAGTTCACTCCTCGGGATCAAAACGATAGTTCAAGAGTGGTTCGTTATCATCTCTCTCAGCTATTCCCATATCCGGTGCTTTTCGAATCCTGTCGAGTTGACGTATTGTGATGGGCGATAGTGAGGATTTACCTAGGTGAAACTCTGCCATCTGAATTGTGGTTTTTGTCTTACCGGTCCGGGTACGAGTAAGATTACTCGTACCTGCCGGGTACTCGTAGTACGTGCCGCGTATGATGATACAGGGCCCAGTACGGAAGTGCCATAGTCATTTTTTTTCCGGCGAAAGGGTTCCGTTGATCTAAAAAAATATGCCCTTTTACACATCCCATCCACTTTTTCGAGCGTACGGTACCTACGGTAGGTGGTAATTCGCTCGTACATCAAGTGCGCAATAATTACCTGATAATTACTCGTACTACGTTACAGTTAGTGTCGTACTTGTTTCCAATCAAAATCTTAAGTACAGAGTTCGTACCGGGTACGAGTAATCTTACTCACACCGGTACTCGTACTTGTAATCATTCTACTTGGGCCATCGTACGGTATTTGAAATTAATTACCACGACGACGGGCCAACGCGGAAGAAAACCGACGCACGCAACCATCTCAAAAAGTGTACAAAATGAAGCAAATTTTTGCCTCGAAGAGAAGAAAGTGCGTCCGTCGTTCCATTATTACCCATAGGGACTAGTAATGAAACCTACTAATGCAACAATCTGCTACCAATTTTCATACCGTAGCAACCAAATCGAACTCGAATCCTGAGACCAACTTAACAGTGCACAGATAAAGCTTAAAAAATAATGATACCATACGAGTACTATTGTAGTCAAAGTAGATCTTAATCGAATTCCTGCCATGCCTTACTAGTACGGTAGATTCAAAATAGAAAATATTAGTACTAGGCTCTTCATGTTTGATGATGATGTACCACCACACGAGCATGCCAGCCAACTTGTACAGCATTTGTTATTGTGTCTTGGGTCACTCATTCAATCCTAGAATTGTTGTACCGGGTATCACGCAAAAAATGCAGTATTGGGCATCTCAGCGAGATGATCATTGCTTTCAGATTAAGTTCGCAAAGGGCTACTATGAAGAGTTTTCAGTAATTGCATTCCTGACGCAACGCAGAAGCAAAACAAGAACAAGATTGAAAAATTAACCAGAAACGGCACAACTGCTGTGATTAAAGCGAATAAATATTGTATGGAGAGACAAAACCTGTCCTTGAAAAGAGAGGAATTGCATACACCGTCGATGTCTATCCCCGTGCACATGTGCATATGTTTTTCGTCATTAACAGAGATGCGTGAATGCTGCGGTTTGCGACAGAATGGTTTCTACCTAGACGTTACGTCAAGTACGAAGGAAAAATAATGCTGGATCCATTTCAGATTGAAAAATAGCAAGGGACTTTGTTTCACCGAGAACACATGCATCAACGAGCACAAACAGAGAGTAATTACTTTCCCTTCTAATGTTGACTGTCATACTTCATTGTTCTAGTTTTTACTTTGATCTACTTGAGTTTTCAGCTTTTGTACCAGGAAGCTCAGAGCACTTGCTCCACTTGTCTTCTTTTTGTTGGCGTTATTGGCGTTTACATTTGGTACAACATCATCCTTACCATGAGAGTTTTTGTGTCGCTTGTTTTTGCGCCTCGTCGTCTGTTCCGACAGAATCTCGCGCATTGCGGCTGTATCCCTGAAATTCGGATCTGTTTTGTCAATACCGAAACGTGCGTCACTTCCATCCAACACGGCCTTGAAACGATCATCTTTAACATTGACCTTGAAGTTGCTACCCGAAACCTCTGCAGCAATCTTTGCTTCCTTTCGTTTCCTCGACCCTGTCAGTTTCTTTCCCTTATTTTTCTCGATGCGTTGAATGCCACGAATATCGTAGTCCCTAGCATCTTCTTCGGCGCCCTCGCCAGCCAATAGAAGTTCAAGTTGCTCTTTTGACGTTCGCTCTTTCGAATCGTGCTTGCCTTTGGCATGCTTGTTTTGCTTTACTGGCTCAAAATCAGCCTCGGCATCGTCATCGCTTGCGAAAAAATCATCTTTATTCTTCGATCGTGTATCCTTTTTACTACTGCTCTTCGACGGCTCTTCAGGCTTCTTCCCACGAGCAGCTTGTCTTCGTTCTTTTCGTTTTTGTTTGCGCTTTTCTTGATATTTTTCCCACGGAGTAAGTTCTTTCGTCTCTTCTTTCGGTTCAAGTTTTGCCCGAATTCTTTCCTCCAAATCTTTCTGGCCAGGTATGATTTTAATTTGCTTCGACATGGTAGCGCCTTCATCATCATCATCATCGTCATCATCATCACCGCTTTCTGAGCTATTAGCTCCTGACGAATCGTCATCGCTGCCACTATCTAGACCAAGCGCCTTCCGCATCATAGATCTCTTTCCAGTTTTACCATCGTCGTCATCGTCATCGTCGTCCGATTCCTCTTCACTAGAAGCATCGGATGCAAGATAAGCTTTCAAATCATCCTGTTCGAAACTTTCGTGCCAATTGGACGTCCCGTAGTTTGTCAGCTTTTTCTCTCTTTCCTTGTCTCCTTGATCCCACGTGCATTGTACGTTGGTCTGTTGCAGAGCGCTAACGATAAATTCCGGTGGTTCATATTTGCCTGGTATTGATGTCGCCTGGTCTCGCATCGGACGATTTGCGACAACACTTTCCAGAGCGTCTGCCGGAAGCGTTCGCAAATCGATAGCCGTACTCGAATGTTCGAACTCCATCCCATCTACCTCACGATACACGATATCTGCATATTCTCCCTGAGAAAATTCTGTCACAGCAAAGTAATACTTCAGTTTTGAAGCTTCGTACGCTCGTAACTTTTCTGGATCGAAATCGGATTCATCCGGCACGTTTTCCTCTTCGTACTTCAATTTTATTTCTGCGCCCTCTCCAGATTCAGAGTGCTCTTCGTCACTATCGCTATCGCTATCGCTATCACCGTCGCTTCCTTCGTCGTCGCTGGAATGCTCGTTTAGGGTGTCCTTTTTCGTTGCTGTTTTCCTCTTCTGCCAGATGCCACTTGGGCCGTGGAGTTTATCTTTTGCCATTTGTTCCATACCAAAATCGCTTTCGAATATTTGCACCTTTTTGACAGCTCCGGGTGGGGCAAAACTCGAAAGAATGGAAAACAAATCAACTGCGCGTATGTTCTCCCAATCCATGTTGGTAACCACCAAATACGGTGAAGTATCGTATGAAATTTCGATTTCTTCGTTCTGCTCGGTGGAGGGATCCAATACGCCTGCTTTTCCGTACATCGAGTCTTCTCCATCCGAATCATCATCCTCATCGGATGATTGAGACGAATCATCGTCTTCGGACGACGACGAGCCATCTACCTCTCCTCTCGACAAAGCAGTCAGGTAGGAAATTCTCGACACAGGATCTTCTACCTTTTCAACTTCCGAACTTTCAGAGTCCGATCCCGACTCCGAATCGTCCTTGCCAGTATCGATTGGTGGTTCAGTCTTTTCTTCTTCATCACCATCGTCATCGTCGTCGGACTTGCCATCGTCGCTGTCGTTTTTTTCTTTCTCCTCGACGACATAAAACGATTCGAGCTCTTCCTTCGCCGCGTTCCGGTCGCCTTTCTTTTTCTTTCTTCCGTACTTGTCCTTTTGTTGGAGTTGGAACCGAGGATCGGTCAGAACCGACGAAAATCTGTCGTCGAGAACAACCTTGGAAGCACTCGCTTTGGGAGCTTTGAATTGCGGACGGGTCTCGGCCGCGGCGAAACGGTCTTCTCGCTCCAGAGCTTCTACAGCAGTAGCTGTAGCTTTAGCTGTTGTAGCACCGTCGGCGGCTTTCTTTGGTGTCTTGCTTTTGCTGCGCTTTCCCATTTTGGCAAGTCACTCTGTTCGCTGCCTTGTTCGATTGTTTGTTTGTCGGTCGGTCGGTCGGTCGGTCGGTCGGTCACTCGGTCACTCCGCCACTCCTTGCTTGTTCAAGGGAAAAAAGGTTGTCGATTGCAGAAATTCCTCGTGCATCAAAATTCATAATTATTTTTTATTACGAAGTAGTTTTTGGTTTCGTTTCCGCAGATTTACCGGTTCACAGATCGTTTGATCGTTTGATCGTTTGATCCTGTCTGTCTTAATGAAGCTTGTCGAGAGATACCGTACACTGTTTGGTTGGTTTAGATAAAAGGGGAATTATGAAGGGGGATAATGTTTTCTTCCCCTATTCCTCGTGTCACCAAAAAGGATCCAAAAAGTTCGTGCCAAAAAAATAATCGTCGGTTCGCGAATTGAAACGGTATGAAAAAGCGTGCCAAGATGTTGTGTGTGACAGAGAAAGCTCTTCTGCGCGCTCTTTCCGTCTCAATTCACTCACGGCAATTCTCGTACCAGCACAGTAATACGTTACCGTAATTACCGGATTGTATTCCGTTGGTGCTACTTGTACAGTACTCGTACTCGTATCTTACTTCGTACCTTCCTTCCCTGATACACAATCCGCACCATCACCAAACCGTGCATCTCCGCTCTCCCCGACTCGCAATCGTTTCCCCGTTGATGTATGGATTGAAAAGGGAATTTATCTTGTGGTTGCATGCTGTGAAGGAGGTTGGAACTTCACGGAACTTCATAAATTTTTTGAATTGATCAGATCGTTGGCCATCCATCCGATTCATTTGTGGACCGATCGAATTCCGTCCAACCCAATCCAACCCGATCGCTGCCGATCTTCTTGTCTATGGTATTGGGGACAAGATGAACGAGGATAGCTATGGCGATTCAGAAGTTCATTCCGGTGTCGACATCGACGAGATGGATACGGGCCTGTATTTGAACGAGATGACCCAGGACGTGATTGAGTGGGACGAAAGCAATAACAAGGATTTGGATAAGATGTTCAAATCTCCGGTACCCCCTGGCAGTGGAAGAAAAAGTTCTTCGAGTGGTAATAGAGCTGGAAGGAAAAGTTCCTCTAACAAGAAACGACAAAATCATGGGCACAAAACGACTACAACTCCTTCGTCGTTGTCGCAGTCGCAGTCGCAGTCGACCTCAAACTCCTCTCTGCTTTCGGATGTCAGACGCCAACTAGATCCTCTTTGCAAACTCGCAATCGAAAGCAACGGGAAAAAGCTTACAGGGCGAGGAGGAATCCATGGTGCAGCCACAACGCATTCTCTGCCTTCCTCCGCAACGTTGCCTAATTCTTTTGACGAAACAACACCACGACAAGGGAACAAACGACCGGCAAGAGCAGCACTCAGCAGGCACCACACATATCCAAAATCAAAATCGAAATCTTCCGCTACGTCTCTGGCTCAACGCCATAGACGGCGAAGAATGGACTATTCAGAAGGACAGAAACGGCCGAACGAGCACGAGACCAATGCTAAACCAAATCGGTCGTCGACTTTGACATCTGGAACTGTTACAGTTTCATCCCAACCGAATCCTAAGACGCAGGCTATCACGAACTCAACGTCGACCGCTGAGAGGTGTGAACAGCAATCCATACCGAAAAAGCCAGCGGCACCCGATGATTTCGCAGAGCTTCTGGAAGCTATGACAACACCCAACCAATCCACGGGGGCCGCACCATTATCGCGATTTCCCCTTTCCTCCGTAGACGAAAATTTACCCACTCCTCCGATAACAAACGTGAACAGTGCAGAAAGCAAAGATACAGAACCTAGTTCAACAGCAGACCGAATGAAGCCTCCTCCGAGTGCTTCTACAGACGAATTTGTTGACACTTCGTCCGAAGCCTTCCCGAAGGCGCATACAACACTTTCAAAGCAACAAATTCCCCCTAGCATAATACCACAATTACGACACTACAGTCAGTTCGAACATCAGCATGCGCGAGCGAAGAAACCTCAAACAACAAATCATAACAGGGTACGAGTATCCGAGGCAATTCAAGCAAGCGCAAATCATTCACGGCCAGCCGAGAACACATCGTCTTTGGCAAGCAGGGGAAGTGACGGGAAAAATGACGAAGATGAATTCGACGAGATCGAATTTTCCGAGGACGACCTTGCAAAAATTGATTTCCTAACGCAGCCAACGTCATTACGACAGAACAACAAACTACCTGAGCCCGTACTATCCTTGAACGTCAAGAATTCAATTAAAAACGAAAGCAAGACCTTCAGAAAGGAAAATGCACCCGAAGCAAAACCCAACGAATCCGCAAAGAAGACACCGGGCAAAACAATAGATGCGACAATCATCAAACGGGAGTCAGATGACTTCGGTGAATTTCCATCTGATTTTGACTTTGCCGAAATAGATGCCATGGTGTCTACTCAGCCGGCCCATTCAAAATTAGAGCAGAGTACCTCTCATGCAAAGTGCGTAGTAAAGTCAGAGCAACCACCATCCAAAGCAATCTCCATTTCTTCGAAATATTCTGCCCCCGCAGAAGGGCGTAAAAAGACGCAATTCAACACTCATTGCAACCAGAACAATGATTGCAACCAGATATCAAAACAGAATACAGTCACAGAGGAGGAGGAGGAGGAGGAGGAGGATGAATTTGGTGATTTTCCGGACATCGATTTTACCGAAATGGACGCTTTGGTTGCTACGCAATGTTGCAATGCAAAACCTGGTGATTCAAAAACAGCCAAACAATCTGCTGTCACAACAGACAATTCAAATGTAGAATCGAGAAAACCTTCATCGCCGTCAACATCGGATGATGAATTCGGCGACTTCCCGGATATGGACTTCAACTCTCTCGATCAGGTTATTACTCAAAGAATAGAGTCTAAATCATTTGTATCAGTAAATCCCCATGGTGTCGTTCAAAACCGAAGAATGCGGGGGAGGACATCAGACGAATTATCTTTTATGAACTTTTCGAGATACAAGGTCTTGGAGGTAGAAGAAGATGAAAGGAATGCTGTCAAAACACTAAAAGTCGCTGCTTGGGTAACGTCAATGATGAACAACGACGAGGAAGAGGGAAAGATTCACAAAGACGGCAAGGTCAGAAGATCTAGTTGCCACATTCTTGACGAGGAAAAGATATGTACCTTCAGCCACCCAACAGATATTGACTACCCCGTGGATGGATTGATCTACCTTTGCGGCGAATGGAACTTTACTCCAGTTTCACCAGGTGACCTAGTCCATGTCTGTTCTTTGACTGGACAGTTCCAAACCGATGTTACAGCTCTCCCAATTGTCCTAAACTCTTATCCTCCGCCTGGATCTGACATAGATGATTTGATCCTTGTTCTTCATCCCGATATGTTGTTGACACCATCTATCATCAGCGAAACTTCATCTTGCAATCGACGGGCTGCTTTGAAAAATAAACTGGGTTCGACGGGTTTGTCTTCGAAGTCGGCTTTCATCGGAACTATGCGGCATGGACTCTTCGAAGCCTGCATGAAAGGGGCAGAATTCAATTCATCGTTTGCAGAAAGAGTCATTACGAAACTGATTCGAGAAAAAGCAGAGATGCTGATAGGATGCAATGTTTCAGAACACGAGGCTGCAGCTGAAATTCTCAATATACTCCCTATGATTCAACAATTTGCAGGGCAATACACAACGTTAAGAAAGGACGTCATGGTACTTTCGTCCCTGGGAAAACCTGTTGGAGGGGCTGCTTGCCATCCAGACATTCGTTTATTAGGCAGAGGAGTTCATTCCGTAGAAGAAACCATTGTATCCACGCCATTAGGATTAAAGGGATCGATTGACGCAGTCATGGAAACCGAGTCCGTAATAATTGGCAATAAAAGAAGTGAATTACCATCGACAAGCCATGCTACTGGTCCACAGCATTCATTGATGTGTTTCGAATTGAAAACAGGTCATAATCAGAATACGCAGAATGTGCACATGGCACAACTTTCTCTTTATACGTTTATGCTTCAAAGCCGATACGGTGCAGATATTCAACTCCACGGGAACCAAATAATTGGCTCTCAGTCCGAAAGAAGGAGAGGTGTAAAAGGAGCTGCTCCGGGAGGTATCTTGTTGTATTTGAACGACAAATCACAGCAGATTTCCCATGTTTCTCCTCAATTAAATGAAGTGAAAACACTGATGAGCCAAAGAAATGTCGTCGCAAGTGATTCCAAACGTGCATCGCGTCTCAGAGGAATTGCCCTTTCATATGATGAGGGAAACCGAGAGGATGACAAGGAGTACCTTACCGTGAAACTACTTCCAGCTCCAGCCGCTGACCTACCCGAATTAAAGGCTAGCTCACACACTTGTAAGCGATGTTTTTCCAATCGGGAGTGTATGGTTTACGCTGCCAGCGACCCAAAATCTGACATCAAAAGTCATCGCGACTTACTATGGCAGTTTACGGGACACTTGCAAGAAGAGGACTTCGCATACTTTCGCAAATGGGACAGGCTGATAGATATCGAAGCAGACGCATCCAATGCAAAGGCTTTTTCAGCATGGCTTGTTGATTCCCGCACTAGAGAAATGGAAAATGGGGAAGCGATCGCTCAGCTAGTTTTTGATGCAAATGAATCTTACCAAGTTGGATCTTCTGATGCAATAATCTGTTTTCGACGGAAGATCGGAAGATCCTCTCAATCTCCCCTTGACAAGCTCAACATTGCCCCTGGCTCACACGTTATATTGAGTACAGACGGGAACATCTTTGACGACTTCACTAAAAGTACAAACAGAGTTAGGAAACTTCGAAATCGAATGCATGTCGCAAAAGGGTTTATCGACCGTGTCGAGGAAGACAAAGTGTACATATCTACAACATGTGATGAATTGAATCAGGTGACAGCTCTCGTGAGTCAGTTTCAAGATTATGCCGACAGCAACGCCAATACGAATGTCGTACCCGATTCGTTGTTTTTTCGTCTTGATAGGAACAAAAAGTCTGTGGGCACCGGAACTCTCAGGTGGAATCTCATCAACTTCCTGAGTGGCGATTACACTGGGAAAGAAGACGAGGAATGTACGGAAGAAGAGCAGAGCAAAAAGCGTAGATTGGCATGGCTTCGAGATGTCGTCATTCGATTAAAAGTACCTGAGTTTACCGAGGATCCGCCTTCTCTTTTTATCGACATTGATCGCCATTTTCCTGGATGCAATCTATTAGAGCTCTCGAGGGAATATCGTTCCCTAAATGTTGCCCAACAGATGGCGGTGAAAAAAGTTATGAGTGGGAGAGATTATTCATTGATTCAGGGACTACCAGGAACCGGGAAAACATCAATATTGGGATTTTTAGCTCGACTTCTTGTTGCGCGAGGATGTCGAGTTCTAATCACTGCTTATACTCACTCAGCTGTAGACAATATAATGTTGAAGCTGATGGAAAAGGGAATGGCGTCGCGAATATCGAATTCAGACTTGTCTCCTTTGGTTCGTATCGGGCAAAAAAGATCATGCCATGCAAGTGTGAAATCAGTCATCCATTCAGAGCTAGCACTGGAACTTGATAGGATATCGGAGGACCGAACCATGGACAAGGATACACCTCACAGCTCTTGTGAACATCCATCGGCGACATCATTGAAAGCAGTCATTGCAAGTGCCCGCATTATTGGTGTCAGTGCCTTATCGTTGTCTCGATCACCTCTCATAGCAGGTCAGTCTTTTGATGTCGTAATCATTGACGAAGCGGGACAGATGAACGAGCCCACGGCACTCGGAGCTCTGGCAGCAGCCGACTCGTTTGTCCTCGTCGGAGACCACAAACAACTTCCTCCATTGGTTAATAGTACAATTGCAGAGGATGGTGGATACGGAGTCTCCTTGTTAAAAAAGTTGGCCGATAAGCATCCCCATGCGATCGCCCAATTGACAATGCAATATCGAATGAATGAAGCTATTTGCAAGATTAGCAGCGAGTCAATGTATGGAGGTCTAATGAAATGCGGTGATGAAAAACTCAAATCCCAGCTACTGCGCCTTCCTGGCTTTCCGCTGCATCTTCCCAAACCTATCAAGGAAACATCCGTAGACTGGTTGCGGACGGTTGTGGATCCGGGGCGCCCTGTCGTCTTTGTCGACACGGATGCAATACGAACCACTCTTCAAATGGGTTGCGATCGAAACGAACCAAAGAACAGTCCAACGAAGGGATTTGAATCCCTCGAGGGCAAAATCGGGGGCAAAGGTGGCGGAAGTATTGTCAACAGAACGGAAGCTGCTTTGGTTCGGTACGTAGTGGCGGCATTGCGGTCGTGCGGCCACGATCTCGCCGAAATTGGAGTTGTCAGTCCGTTTCGCGCTCAAATTAGGGTTCTGGAAGAGAGTGCCGCTGTGATGTCATGGAAAAAGGAAGGCCTCGAATTGAGCACGATCGACAGATACCAGGGTCGAGACAAGCGCACGATAGTTCTTTCCTTGGTGCGAAGCAATGAAAAAAACAGTGCCGGGCGCCTGCTCCAAGATGCCAGACGGCTAAACGTCGCTCTCACCCGGGCCAAACACAAACTGATAGTCATCGGATCTCACCAAACCCTAGGCAATGGCAGTTCCCCCCTGAAACCCATTTTGAATCGAATGAGGCTGAGAAACCAGCGGTTTCAACCTCCCGAAAATGCACTGGCCTGCTACGATATAGACTAAAAGCAGTTACTTCTATTATTGAAGGGGTACGCCTCGAAACGAATAAGAGTGATCCTTATTGTTGGAAAGTAAAAGTACCAGTATGATGGGTTCGCTAGTGCACGCAGTTGTTATGCATATCCGAGTTCGTTTGTCTTATCGTTTTCGCTCGACAGCACGGTGCGTCGTATGGATTTGGTGAGAAGCGGGAGATTTTCGCCCGTGGCACCGGCGCTAATCCCAATGACATCCGCCTCCATCCGGATTCCAACCGCGTCGGCTCGCTCCTGGAGTTTTGCAAAAATGTCTTCCCGCTCGTCTTCCAACAAAAGATCGATTTTGTTGGCCACGACAAGACATCGCCGGTTGAGCATGTCGCCGTCTCCGTACGCCGATAGCTCGTGAACCAGAACCTCGAAATCTTCGATCGGATCTCTTCCGTCGATTCCGGCGGCATCGACAATGTAGAGGAGTGCCTTGGTTCGTTCCAGGTGCCGCAAGAAATCGTGCCCCTGTCCTCTTCCTTCGGACGCTCCGGCAATCAGACCGGGGACATCGGCGGCGCACACTCGGAACCCATCTTTGTATTCGATGTACCCCACCAGCGGATTGAGCGTCGTAAAGGGGTACGGGGCAATGTGGGGTGTCGCTCGGCTGGTTGCGGACAGGAGGCTCGACTTGCCGGCATTGGGAAATCCTACCAGGCCAATGTCGGCGATGAGTTTCAGTTCCAGCTCGAGCCTGCAGACCTCGCCGAGTTCGGGTTCCGCGTGTTGGGCCATAATTTCGGGGGATGGCAATGGTCCGTTGACGCTGGCAAAGGACGAATTTCCGTATCCACCCCGACCCCCCCTGGCCACAACAATGTGCGACCCCGGCTTGTCCAGATCCGCGATCTCGACAATTTCACGCTCTCCCCACGTCGTGAAACTCATGGATGGCTCTACCGGGCCCTGCTCGTCGTCGTGATTCTGGTCGCTGTAATTGTAGAACACGTCGTGGTCGTCATCGTCATCGCTATTGTCATATTTGTATGCGTGTGCGTATTCGTCGTCATCGTCGTCGTCATCCTCCTCGTCACTGTCGTAGTCGAGCGATGCCAAATAGCCACCGGCTTGGCGATGGCGTTCCATGTCTCGGAGGTAATCGTCGTTGTCCTTCTTGCTCGCGGTGGCAGAACTCCTCTTTCCCTCCCACAGCTCGTAGGATTGTTCCTCGTTGGTTTGTACCACTAGCGACTCCTCGAGTTTCCGGACCGTCCGGGTTTCGGCGTCGAAGTATTCGTCGTGGTCCAGCACCCGCCGGACCACCACCCCGCAGGGCACGCGGAGGATGGTGTTTCTCCCGTTCCGCCCGTGCTTGCCCTGGTTCCCGCCGTGGGCTCCCGATTCGGCCGTTACGTGCGGACGCGTCCATCGGAGGCTCTGTTCCTTCGGATCGGCCAGGATCAAAACGGACCCCCCGTTTCCGCCGTGGCCCCCGTCCGGTTTTCGCTTGCGCTTGCGCCCGAGGTGGTGCATCGACCGGGATCCGTTTCCGCCCGATCCCCCCGATACCTGGACGCGGGTTCGATCGACGAAGCGATAGGACAGCCTACCGCCCTTTCGTCGTTTCTTGGTTTTGTCGGATCGTTTCTTTCGCGAGGGATTCGAGGAGGGCAGGGGCGTGTAGGTCGAGTCGTTGTTGTTGTTGTTGTTGTTGTTGTTGGTACTGCCGCTGCTGCTGAGAAATCGTTGTCCAATGTCCATTGTGAAAGGCAACGGGATGCGATGGATGTCGCAGTGATTGGTGTTGCTGCTGATGGAACCCATCAACGACAACAGATGGCTGGTCGGCGAGCGATAAGAGACATCACCGCATCTTCTGGCCACAAAGGGAGCGAATCTCGAGACGGCTCTGAGTGTCATGGTCGGCAGTTGTGTTGAAAAAATGGCAAGACCTTTTTTCGAAATAATGGTAATGATAATAATAATAATACAATCGACAAGCAGTGCGTAATTATATGCAGCTTCAGGAATCATCCAAGCATCCTCGCCGTGCTTTGATTCTGAGTTGAAAGGAGTTTCGTTTGGATGATTGATCGATCATCGATCATCGATCATCGAATCAGTTGGTCGATCGTCCATTCGATTGGTGATCATTTTTTCCCGCACCGTCGAAAATCCAGCCAGCTGTTCCTTGTCGGAAAGTCTTGATTGAGTCAGTTAAGTCAATTATTGAATCGAATCAGTCAGAGAATTTTCATCTAGACCTACCGTACGTAAAGCTCTCGTAGAAATTATTAGTGGATGCCGGCTGCAGTTTCAATTATTTCAATTTCAATTTTGAAGTTTCGACGTACCGATGACTTTTGACGTACCGGTTCGTACCGTACGTACCTCAATTGAGGTAGCGGTACGAGTACGTGTAGAACCAATCCGTTAGTTTCAGTGGAACGCAAAAACGACTGCCAATTGAACGGTGAACGCCAGGAACAGATGTCGATGGTGTATTTATTACCTAGAGAATTGCCGTATTACTACTGACTTCTTGTACGACTACGTTACGAGTGCACGCTGGTACACAATTCGCATATCTTTGTTGCTTCCGCTTTCGCCCTAAATCTTACCAATCTCTTCTCGATTCGTTTCAGAAGAAGGACCGTCGCTAAGCTAGCAAGAAAAAATGGCTTTGTCGATCCTCGATGTGATGCGTGTTGGATTTTTGTTTCAATTATCCCTCGCAATGTTTGTATCGGGCACCACCAATCCAATCCTTCATAGTTCGACCGCATTGTCCTCGCTGATTCGGACCGTCGCGGTCGTGGGCGGAACCCACGGAAACGAGTACACGGGGGTCTTCTGCGTGAAGGCCCTCGAACGACAACTGGCGGGCGGGAAGGCGAGCTATCCGTTCGAGGTCAAGACACTGATCGGAAATCCCGAGGCCTACAAGACCAACCGGCGGTTCGTCGACCAGGACCTGAACCGTCAGTTCACGGCAGCCGCCATTGCCGCCGCCCGGGCGGCCCTTCCCGCGTCGCTGTCGGTGGAGCAGAAGCGAGGGTTGGAACTCGACGAGCTCCTGGGCCCGAAGTTCGTCGCCGGAACGAACGGGGAAACCGTCAACCCGTCCCCGGCCACGGATTTCCTCATCGATCTGCACACGACGACCACCAACATGCACACGACGCTCATCGTCGGCCAGGGCGATCCCCTCACGACGAGGGCGGCGGCGTACGTCATGAAACAATCACGAGAGAAAAATTTCAAGGTCTGCATCCTCATGCACACCCACGCATCGCAGGAGGCGCGACCGAACCTGGCCTCGATTGCTCCCCACTCGTTCTCGATCGAAATTGGTCCCGTGAGTTGAGCTGTGCGGTCTATTCTATTATGTTCAGTTCTGTTCTGTTCTGTACCGTTTTGTACCGTTTTGTGCTGTTCCAATGACTGTTGTGATCGTGTGCACTGTTGGATGACACAGAGAAGCAAATGTATTGACGGATTGCGTTCCATTCCCGTGCGAAAAGCATGAATGCAGTATTGCTTTTTGCGCACACGCAACTTACGTTTTTCCCGATCGTTTTGTTGTTCTCTTCTGGGCAATGCTGGGGATGTACGAATTTTTTTTTCGCCACCAACATTCACCTCTCGTTTTTGCTGTTCTCTTGAAAGGTCGCACAAGGGGTCTTGCGGCACGACAAGGTGGAAGAAATGCAGGCAGCTCTGAACAGCGCCCTGGAATTTCTCCAGCGGAACGAACAAGAACCCGAAGAGCTCCTAAAGGAACTCCGAGAATGCTACCCCGACGGAAGGATCCCCTGCTACCGATCCGCGCCCGCAATGAGAAAGGGGGAAATGTCGGCCAAGCTGGTGTGGCCGTCCGATCCGGAAAACGAGAACTTTCCCGCGTGGCTGGTGCACAAGGACGTGCAGGACCAGGATTTCCGGGAGATCCAAACCGGCGATCCCCTCTTTGTAAACCTCGACGGAGAAGTGATACCCTACGACGGATCCCACGGGTCTCCGATCCTTCTCATGTTCGTCAACGAGGGGGGCTACTACTACGCGAGCAGTGGAACCGGGATATCGGTGGCACAGAAGGACGAATTCGATTTGGAAACCGGGGTGCTCATTCCAAAAGAAAGCTCCGTTCTACAATAAGGAAGTGTCAACTAAAGAATCTATACACACGCGTAACGGTAGTCACCGATCGTAAACAGGAACCGCACATTTACTGCCTCAAGAAGCCATTATTGCTGTGCTGTGCTGCTGTGCTGTGCTTTGATGTGCTTGATTTCGTAGTCGTTGTTAATTTCCTCTCGTTTCTATCAAGTCGCACAAACTCGGGGTCGTTTCTTTCCTTTGAAGCAAAGGTTAAAACCTTGAGTATGCTGTAATGAAACATGCTGCAAATGGGACAAAATGTGCATCGTGAAGATCTTATCTAAAGAGGCAATTATCCAGGGTGTTGTTTGACTCGCTGGGGAGGTACGAGTACCGGTATTGTTATTTATTATTTTATGATCGAAGTTTGGTAATACGGTACCGTTGCTTTAGTCAGGCTTCGGTGATGTTCTAACAAAACATTCAACTGAGCTATCGAGTACGTACGGTAGTGGAGGAGCCTGTGATCTTCGCACAAAAGGTGCGCGTAAAACTGTCTATGAATATCAAATCTTGTGAAAAAAATCGCGCGTTGGTAGTTTTTGTAACAAAATTGATGGGGAAGGCAATCATTCTCATTTTTTTCGGACATACCGGTAGACAACGAACGTCTTCAAATTTTTGACGAACATTCCAAACACAGAATGCCAGGAGTAAGTTACTCGTACTCGTATTCGTACCGGTACTCGTACTGGTAACTCGAACACGAGAAGAGAGATGATTGATGGCAACAACAACATCAACACGACCGAACAGAACAGAACAGAACAGAACAGAACAGAACAAGGAAACATCGCGGCAATAAGCATCAAAAAATAATACAACTCAAACTCATATCGTGATTACTACAATGGGCGAAAAGGCTTACACAAAAGTTCGAGATCGGGAAGACGAAGAAGAAGAACAAGATGCACCGCAGGTTCAGGAAGCAGAGCCGGCGGGACGAGCACAAAATGAAGAGGATCTACTGGCGACGCATGCTACAATGTCGACGGAACTAGCAATCACGCCACCGGGTAGCATCCCCGATGATAGTTCCGAACCCATCATCACCCACCAGATCATCACGGTCGACGAAGCAATCGAGCGGTTGGGAATGGGACAGTTTCAGTTGCTGGTCTTGACCGCGGCCGGTTTGTGCTTTGCTGCCGATGCGATGCAAGTCGTCTTGCTGACGTTTCTGAGCGAAATACTGCGTTCGGATTGGAATCTGACCGACCACGAGACCGCAATGATATCCTTCCATATTGTTCATCGGAGCGATCGCCGGAACTCTCACACTGGGACCATTAGCGGACAAGAGAGGCCGCAAACCCGTCTTTTTGTTGGCGGCTTCGATCATCAGTTTCTTCGGGGGAGCTGTTGCACTGGTAAACAGTTATTGGACGCTTTTGTTCAATCTGTTTATGGTTGGATGGGGAGTAGGGGGTCTTACTGGTGAGTGGATCGTGATGCATTCGCGCCAGATAGACATATCAATGTGTAGTATGATACCGTTCTCGATGCACCGTAGGTTATGCAACAACGTGCAATTCCGAATACAAGAAGGAATTCATTTGTTTCACTGACATCCCATCATCGTCGCAGTTCCATTCGACATTCTAGCCGAATTTTTGCCGTCTAAAGCGCGAGGGAAAAGTCTGTTGTTCATCGAATACTTTTGGACCGTGGGAGTTTTGTTTGTTGTGTGCACTGCGTATTTTACGTTGGGGAACGGAGAGAAGACCGAGAACTGGCGATTGTTTGTGGCGATTTGCGTGCTTCCGTGCTGCCTTTCGGTTGTGATTGGGTACTTTTTCGTACCGGAAAGTCCACGATGGCTTTGTTCGCAGGGACGTTGCCAAGAAGCCATCGAAATATTGAGACATGCTGCCAAAGCGAATGGACACGAGGCAGAATCTTTGTATCCAGAAGGAATGCAATTCCAAGACGAGGAAGAAGAGGACTGCCGATTTCCGCGAGCTGTTCAGCCCGCGATGGCGACGGACGACACTAACACTGTGGGGAACGTGGGGGTTCTTTGCATTTGGTTATTACGGGACACTCATGGCAATCACGGAAATATTCGATTCCCAACGAGAACCCGGTGTCGAAGGACAGCAAAGCTCAAACAACTTCGACTACGGAGCCATTTTTGTTAGCAGCTCGGCAGAGCTAGTGGGAACAACCATTGCAATTTTCTTTGTGGACTCGCTGGGCCGCATTCCGTTACAACTTGGAGCATACGCAATGGCAGGAATCTCGGTGTATTCTCTTTACCTATCTGCGGCTCACGGTGCTCATCGGAACGTCTTGATAAGCCCTTGGTTTTGGTGCTCGGATTTTTGAAATGACCGGCAGTTGCGCCTCCTGGATTAGCACGGCTGAAATTTTGACAACCGAAGTAAGAACTACGGGTCATTCGGCTGCGAATGCTGTTGGTCGAATAGGATCCTTATTTAGTCCTTTTGTCGTTGAAGGACATAGCTCGTTCAAAACAAAAGGCTACATTATGTTGGCAATACACGCTGCAACCGTATTCTTTGTCTTTCAGCTTCCAGAGACCAAAGGTTCTCGCATGGGAATATCGCAAGATGATGCTGTGGACGAAGATGACGACACCAATGATGTTTTTAGGGACGAGGATGTCGAAGACGAGTTACCAGAGATGGTAGATGATGATAGTCCAAATATTCAGGGATAACTAAAATGCTTGAACAGCGACATGCACCCAACTATTGTATATTTTTTTTCTGACTATCTGAATCAATCGTCGTTACGTGCGTTGTTTAGAGTTGTTACTCGTATTCCATACCATAAAACCTCATCCGTACCGGTACTCGTACCGTACGGTACCGGTACGGTAGATGACGAGTGCTCGTCGAGCGAGTCGCTTCTCTGACCCATTCGACTAAAAGGAAAAAAATGATCTTTTGATGAATCAACTCAAAATCATGGTTCATTCGTGATGTTTTTCGTTTTTCTTCGTTACTGTAATGCGCGACAATGAAACTACGGTACCGGTAGGAGGTTGGAAAAGATTTCAGAAAAGTTACACCAGTCGGCTCTCGGCCCAGATTCTCGTGACAATTCTTCACCAAAGTAATCTTTGTCTTGCAAGCACCAAAGTCGACATAGTAGACACGATGGAGCACCCGTTTTTGTCGGCGGTGACTTGTGATGATGGCGGGACTCACGAGCGGCAGACTTTGATTCACCAAAGTGACAAGGCGCCTTCTTCTCCAACTCGACAAGCTCAGACCGACCATGTCTTTTTCAAAGGCGTTGCGAGACGCATGTCAGTGGGACAAGTAGCACTAATGCTCGTCGCACTATTGCTAAGTGCTCACCACTTTGGAGCGACCACCAATCTTCCTCTCGCTAAGACTTCCGAAACATCGGAACCGATAGTTACGGAATCCGAAGCGGATAGCTCCAAAAGAGGGATCGCTCCTTGCAAAGGGTATCCTTGTTTCGAACCGGCTGAAATCTACGTTCCGATCGAGAATCCAGGTTTTCCGTCGTTTTTGAACTATGCGAATCGAGGACCTCTCTTTGTCAGCTATGACAAACGATCTCTGAAGATCAATGACGACAGGGTTTTCTTTTTGGGTGGAAGTATGCACCCTGCTCGTGCTACCTCCAGCACGTGGAAGTTTGCTCTGGATGAAGCAGTTGAAAATGGACTCAATATGGTGACAATTTACGTTATGTGGTCGGATCACCAACCACTCCCAGGCAGGGAAATTGATTGGACGTTTCCCGACTGGTCGTCTCCCCTGAATGAACCTTGTCGTGATGTCGACGCTGACAGATCCTGCAGTGACTGGAATCTTGCCTCGGCAATCCAGATGGCAGCCAACCGCGGGTTGTTTGTTCATCTCCGTATTGGTCCCTACGATTGTGCTGAGTATAGTTATGGTGGAATCCCAGAATGGCTACTCGTGGAAAAACCCAATATGCAGCTTCGACGGCCCAACCGAGAGTGGCTTGAAAGTAAGTATTTGAAAATCAATCATTCAGAATCCCCGGAAAAAGGAGACGCACGTGCTAACATTTTCTCTTCTTCCTATTCAAAGCTATGGAGTCGTTTGTCAAGCAAATGATTGATTATGTAAGCGATAACAAGCTTTGGGCCCACCAAGGTGGACCGATTATTATCAGTCAAATAGAAAACGAGCTTGGTTCTGGCGATGACAGTGGTGAAGGTGCCGAAGGTGACAACAATGGTTTACTGCTACATCGATAGCAGAGGTGAACTTGTAGATCCCTTGAATGAAGACTTTGTTCTTCCGATCCGGAGGGCGAACCTTCAAGACTATGCAGACTGGTGTGGAGCTATAGCCAAGAAACATGCACCAGATGTTACGTGGACGATGTGCAACGGACTCTCAGCAAACAACACAATCCATACTTGTAACGCAATCAATGAAGGAGCTGATTGGCTCGAAAACCATGGTGGTACTGGTCGCATTCAGGTAAGCAACGGATTCATCTCTGGTGCTTCATTTGCTGTTTTGGATCACTAACCTCATGATTTTACATCCTCTTTCTCGTCACACATATCCCTTCATTCAGGTTGACCAGCCACCTCTTTGTAAGTGTCGTATTGAGCTTTTCATTTATCTATTGAAACAAGTCGAAATTCGAAGCTTCTCTTTTCATCCTCCTCAACCGTTTGAACTCCCCTACCCATATTCATTTTATCTGAAAAAAGGGACTGAATTTGAAGGTACGTCCTTTCTATTGGATACAAGCCAAGCATACCTTTTGATTTTGTATCATATCTTCTTTCAAGAAGTCTTTTATTTTGCTCCTTTTCAAAAGATAACACATCTGTGATTTCTATTCTTTGGTATTATTGCAGAGGGTTTTCAGGACTGGGGCGAAACACCAGAACACCCGAACGATTATTTTTGGGGAAGAACGGCATCTTCAGCCGCGAAGGAGGCTTTGCGTTGGTTTGCTCGTGGGTGCGTCAAAATTCGACCGTGATGTGTTTGTATTAACAGTGTGATTCCTTCTTCAATCAATGTTCTTCTAACATTTCTCAAAATCTTTTAGTGGTACACACCTTAATCATTACATGTTTTGGGGCGCATACAATAGAGGACGACAGGCCGCTGGTGGTATAACGAACTTGTACGCATCAGATGCAGCGCTTTGTTCCTCGGGGCAGCGACACGAGCCAAAGTATAGTCATTATCGGTCACTCCATCGAGCAATTGCTAGTGTCGCGTCCTCACTAGTAAGCGCAGAGACTGCGCTTGGGAAGGGAAAAGCCATCGAAGTGTTGACGAAGGACAACGTGTGGGTGATTGGATCTGAGCAGCGTAGATTTGATTACGTTGTTGATGAACAGGATAATGAATTCGACGTACACGTTTCAGTAAGAGTCTTCAACGAAGTTACTTTCATTGAAAACGACGCGAACGAAGAAGTGATTGCTAGGATTCCCATTGCGAGCGACTCCGAGAAGTACAAGCAATTTACTTTAGCTCCAACATCGGCTATTCTTGTCGTTAACGGCGTGTTGACTTTTGATTCTGCTGCAATAAACCCCCAAGCGATGTCCCATAAAAGAGAGTTTGCCGAGCCACACACAATTCCAGAGCTTGTCGGTTGGTCGTTCTGGCCTGAGCCAGTCGGAGCAAGAAAGTCGGATCCTGCAACCCAGATCGGCGAAGCACCGATAGAACAGACGAAACTCAACGTCGGTGAAAGAGTATGGAGTGACTATGCCTGGTATGAAACATTTCTAACAATCGAAACGAATGACTTAGAGGACGCAAAGCTTTATGTAGAGAGTCAAAGATCCAATGCACTATTGGTATACGTGGATGACTCATTTGTCGGAGCCGCAGAAGATCATAGCCATAGATTTGAAGGAAACTTCACACTGGCTGTAAACATCGGAAAACTTTCAAGTGGCCAACACAAGTTGTCGATACTTTCGGAGTCTTTGGGATATTCTAATCTGATCGGGCGATTTGGAAACTCCGGCACTGGTGCAAAACTAAAAGGCATATCAGGCGACGTCCTTCTTTCTCCAGGAGGAAATGCCAAAAACATCAGTCTTGTAGATGGGAGAGAATGGAGATCCTTTCCTGGTCTTCACGGGGAGCAGATGATGCGCGACAAACCATCGAAATCAATGCCAAAGGAACGAATGAACAAATCAAGGCCAACATGGGCTTCGGTTCTGTTCCAAACGCCCGACTTTGACGCTGCTTTCCAATCCGTGTTCGTCCGACTTGTGGCCGGACGAGGGCACTTGTGGCTGAACGGAAGAGACTTAGGTCGGTATTGGAATATCACCCAGGGCGAAACCTCCAAGTACTCACAGGAATATTATTTTCTACCGATCGATTATTTGAGTACCGGAGATGCTTTGAACGAGATCGTAATATTCGATGCCATGGGTGGATCAACGACAGAGCTAGAGAGTAGCACCAAGTTACTCGTGAGTTGGGTCGGTACATCGGAAGCCCCCAATTTCAAGGATGAGGTGAATTATCCGTTGGCATGTATCTAAGGCGAGGCACAGTCGCATCAACCAATTGACTCACGAGGACTTGAGGCGACGAGCCAGAATATTGCTATTTTGACTTGCCCGAGAATGATATTGACAAAGGACTTTGAACTGGTTTAAAGTGTATATCGGAGAGTAGTTCTAGTTTTAATAATTATTCGTTTCTTCGCTACGCTAGAGACCGATGTATGCCGTCACGGTTTTTAGTTTGCCGTTGAGAACATTTTTCTCCAATACCATGGGGCAATCATATCCAGCTTTCAGCACACTCCTACCCAGTGCCACTCCATTGATATTTCGGGGGAGAAACAAGGCTATGGGCCCGTCTTGCCCTAGTGCATTTGCGGCTCGTTTCAAAATGCCGTCGCCATCCATTTGCGTGTTTTCTTCGAGTCCCTCAATGTTGATGCATTTCAATGTATAGTTTCGTTTTCCGACTTTTCCGTAATCGATTCCACCCCACGGAGGAGATAGAAAGATACAGTCAATGGCTTTTGGAAGCAGTTCTGTCCCACCAATCCGAAACCCATCTTTGCTCGCGTCTCCACTCATCGCAGAATTTCCTTCGGCAGCTGTTGCTGTTGTGGAGATTGTTTTGTTCTCGTAGAGTGAAAGAATGCGGGTTGCATCGTCGTGAATGAAAACCATCTTGTTAGTAGGGATATTGTACACGGTAGCGTTGGATGCTGCCATCTTTAGCTTTTCTTTGTCTTTGTCGATGCAAACGACTAGTTTCACTTCTTCCATTCGGGCAAAGGCAATCGCATTTCCCCCACAGCCACAAAATGGATCGAGAACTATTGCATTTTCACGGTTGCTTACAAGGTGCGCACTGATGTGATTTCGCAATCGCCTCTGGTGTTACCGAATACCACGATTCCTTGTCCAACCGAATCCCCTTGTCGAACAACGTAAAGAGCCGTCGTCTCTGCGACCAGAATTTATCGGGGACCTCTTGATTGTCGTATGGATTGATGACTCCGTCTCCGCAATCGCCGTTCGGAAGGGGCTTGTAGTTTTCGACCTCGATGCAATTTTCCGGAACCTTCGTGGGTTTTTTGGCACTATTCGATCGTTTGATGCAAATGAAAGCATCGGAAAAATCGCCGCCACTACTATCGTTCGAAGTGGTGTTCTCGTTCGAATCACCGGATGCGTCTGCATTCCTCTCGACAACCCCATCGTTAGCATCTTTTTCTTCCTGTGACACCGTGGTATTCTCGTTTGAGTTTGCCTCACTGCTGTTCTTGGGTTCAATCTCTACGTTGGATTCACCATGTGGTTTTTGTGGAGAAGCGACGGCAGCCGTATCCACATTACCTTTCTGTTCTTTGTCATTTTCGTTTTTGTTTTTGATGCCCTTCTTGTCGTTTTCGTTTTCGTTGCCATTCTTTTCGTTTTCGTTGCCGTTACTCTCGTTTTTGTTTTTGTTGTCATTACCACTTTCGCTGCCCTTGTTTTCGTTTTCGTTGCCCTTGTTGTCAGTCGCACTGCGGTTGCGGTTGCGGTTGTGGAGCTTGTCGGTAGTCATCAAACAGCTGAACCTGTGTGATTAGGACCTCCAACGAGGCGCCTTTGATGTTTGACGTAGCAGATGTATCGCGACAATCCTCGATCCAAAATCGTTCTCGTTTTTGTTTCTTTTTGGGACGCCGGTGCTTTGCCTGTTTTTCGTTGGAGCCACCTTGCCTTTTCTTGCTCTTGTTGGGGCGTCCCATGCTGGTGCTGTGCTTTGGTTTGGTCTATACTTGTTTGTGCTTTGTGAAGTGAAGTTAGCGTTCTTTCGACTCTTCGAAATGGAGTGGACTAGGAATGACTTGGGAAGATGGGTTGTGGTGCTGTGAAATGGGGATCGTACTGTAACTAGTACGGAGTAACTATTTAGCTCGTTATGCTTTTCAAGGGTTTATGATGCTGCTCTCTTGAGACAAGATTGTTCCTATTTACCGGCTACGTACCGGTACAGGCCCGCGGTACAACTAGGATCACACAGAGTTCACTCGAAAACTGCGAACCGCGTGCCCGACAAGGATTTTTTTCTGTTCCAAAGAGTCCAAAAACTGATGCCATGTATGGACAAACGGATACGAGTACGAACGAGTATGTACCGGGTGTACGGGCAGACATGGCGAGGAGGAGGAAACATAAGCAATCGTGTTCAGTTTTACTTCGTACCGTACTTAGGTTCCCTTCGTTTTGCATGTGCCAAATTTTGAAGGAGTTGATATCAAGAACCAGCAGATGTTGCCTACTAATTCTAAACATAACTGGGAACAATGGAAAGTCTGTACTGTTTGCAGTTTTGTTCAGAGTCACCATGCAATGTCTGGTTCTTGAGATCAGCAACAACAACTCCTTCGAAAAATGCAGGCTTCTTCATTCAACGTAGTAGGAAAAAATTATGGCAAAACTTCTACTATTAGGGGTGTGAGCTGCTCAGAGAGCTTCTTGGAGAGGATTGTGTGAGGGTGAAAGAGTGCTGTCAGGTGAGGGGGTGTCAGCTGCTGGCACCCATTCATTCAGGGGAAGAGGGGGGTCTGCACATAGACTCTCATTGACTTGGTTTCTGTCTCAGCAGCTCTAACAGGAGTCAGTATACAATCAGAGATGCAACTGGCTAGTCTGAGAGTAGGGCTAAAGGGTGGGTTGTGAGAGCAGCCCAAAAGGTTCAGGGCATGTCTTGTGCAAGCTGCAACTGGACAGCACAAGGAATCTCTACTCTTTGCATGTGCTGACATTTCCCCCTTGTCTCATTTCTTCTGTGTGGCCAAGGTGAGGGTGATGGAGGTGGCAGCTTCTAGCTCAAGGGCAAGGCCTGTGTGCTGGAGCTGCCTGGATCCTAGGTAGAATTATACAGAATGTACTTCCTGAGGGGAATGTACTTGTGCAACCTTTGGTGAAGAAGGGATTGGAGCCTTAGCAAGTATTCTGGAGGCCCTGTAGTTGTTGTGGGGGGCGCCTTTCCTTTGCCAGTAGACAGCAGCTGTGTTGTCATAGCAATTGTGCATTGTTCTTTCCTCAATACAGGCACCATGGGCTAGTACATTATTGCAAGAAAGAGAACTGGCAAGCTCTAGATCACTGTTGATGATAAGTACCCTCTGGATTGTCAAAGCTAACCAAAGCCAACTCAATCCAAGGGGGGAAGGAGACGCACCACATGAGGGGTTGTACTTTGCCATTGGGGAGAGGGACAAAGTGGATCTCCTCATACTGACCCCTGAAGCATCACAAACCCCAAGGGTAGCAGAGCACATGTCTGGTAGCAGCTCAGCAATACTTGTGGGCCTACTGGCAATATCTGTTGCTAGTCATCTGAAGTCTTCTGGGAAGCCATGGACTAGGAACACGAGCTAGAGTCTCTGCCTACCAGGCTCTTGGTGCCACAATGCTTCTTGGAAGAGGGAGAATAGATCAATGGAGCCTGGAATAGCCATGGCCATGGACCTTAGTTCTCAAAGGACCTTGTGCAACTGCTAGACCTACACAGTCTTCTGAATTGGTGCAATCAAATGAAGGATTTCCCAGAGCCTATCCACCCCATGGGGAGGAAGGCTGATGGTCTTGTTGATGAAGTCAATGAGCCAGCCTATAATCACTTTCTTGGTGGTTCATGTAGCATCCCCTTTGAGTATTTTCTTGATGGAGGCTAGTCCTTGCCCGAAGGGGGAATCCTACAATACCTGGAAGAGAGTCGTCTTAACACTCTTTCTAGTTCATTGGTTGCCCTGAACTAGCCTACAGAAGTCATCCACATAAACGTCCCCTTTGTTATCGGCTGGCTTCTTAGCCAACAGGCTAGGCAGGTTCCTTAGCACCACTTTGCGCTTCATGTAAATCCAGAATTCTGGTTCATGCCAGAAGGAAGGTCCAGGTTTGGTGAGACCTGTTAGGCACGTGTTTTCTGGGTGACCCAAGTCACATAGTGGGTCCCAGAGACCCTAAAAGTGTCTATGATATGCTTGCATATGTCATACTAGTCCTTGGCTTTCAAGGTGCGGGTATAATAGTCCCTTTCCAAGGAACCAAGGAACAAACTTGAAGGGTAGGAAGAACACCTCTTGTGCTTTGAGCTTCTCTGTGTGAGGTACAGTAGCATGTGGTGAAGGAATGTATGCCTGCAAGGTGTTAGCAGATAGAGTGGCAATATGGTGCTCCAGCTGGAGCATGGACGTCTCCTGGGTGAAGTCCAGCATATCCCACATCCTCTAGATAACCACAGACCTTGCCTTTGTTGGTCTGGAGCCCACGCATCACTCACAGTAGCCTGATTACGGACAGGGGACCCACCAGAAAGATGCATAGTATCCCTCCCTCCCGCCGCCTGAGCCTCAAATAGGTCCAACACATAATCTAGGATCGTGCCGGGGCTAGGGGCATTTTCTGGTTTGAAATTCTGGAAGATGGTTTGCTAGATCTTTCTTGTTGATGGCCCTGAATGGGTTCCCTGTTGGTTTTTGGAAGTACATGTCCGGGGGAGTTTCGGTCCTCCCATGACAATGATCTGGTGAGTGTTATACGGG
The DNA here is from genome assembly GCA_037355745.1 of Pseudo-nitzschia multiseries. Lineage (NCBI taxonomy): Eukaryota > Bacillariophyta > Bacillariophyceae > Bacillariales > Bacillariaceae > Pseudo-nitzschia > Pseudo-nitzschia multiseries. Next base: position 9,888,689 of record CM074783.1, read on the forward strand.
GACAATAGGGGTGACTATTAGACCAGGACTTGTTTTGACAGCTCACTATTCTACTACTAGCAATTTAGGAGCAAATGAGTGAGGAATAGTGCTGTATCCCCTGCTTTTGCTGGAGAGGTGCTGTCCTTGCTTGTTACTAAAGCTAGGGCCTGTATTTGCAACCCTACTTGTTACAGTGGTTGCATTTTACAGCAGGATCTTCTTTGAGTATGTACTCGGTTATGTACTGCAGTACATACGTGGGGTTACATTGTCCATTCCTTCTGTTTCTAGGGAGTTCCACATGGCACTTCCAATCCTTGATATCCAGGGATCACTACTACAAGGATAAGCAATTGTGTTCATAACTACTTAGGTTCCCTGCATGTGCCAAATTTTGAAGGAGTTGATCTCAACAACCAGATGTCACACAGTAATTGTGAACATAAATGCAAACACTGGAAATTCTGGGCTATTTGCAGTTTGGTTCAGAATTTTCATGCAATGTCTGGTTCTTGAGATCAACTCCTTTGAAAAATATAGGCTTAATTAAAGGGAGGGAAAAAAGATGGCGAACTATGTTTTTGTCCTTAATTTTTTAAAATTCGCATAATTTTTACATGCGCATATTGGTCAAAAGCCCATTTTTGTTATTAATATTCATACGTATCATCATCCTATTCCGTTTTCACTAGTAACATAGATAAAAACTTCATATTTGGGCTCTATTGAACCACTGAAAAAGCAACAGATTTGGTTTCTTGAAATCAGCTTTTCAACAATTTATTAGTGAACTGATAAAGGATAACTGGTTTGAATGGGATTGGGGGCTGCTTTGCAGCTTGAAGTTGAGCGATGGCGGACATGGTGGCTCAGAGGTTATGGTAGATCTTTAGAAGGAGTGTAAGGTTGTTTTTATGGATTACTAAAAAATTCAAAGCTATACTATTGCGATTGAATTCAGTATGAACTACTACGCTGTAGATGAAATTGTGTACTATTGAGTTTTAGAATCAAAGATGACTTCGAGAAGCTTCTACTATGCTTGATCTTTGATACGATTGGAAAAGAACAGTGTTCTTTGATAATCAGAATCGGATGAGAACTTCAAGGAGAAGACTATCGTGATGTTCAAATATGATTGAACAAAAATGACTGATGCGCAGCAGTGTCTGTGACTCATGACTGATGGAGTGTGTCAGTGACTCATGACTGAAGTGGCTGTGCGTTGTTCAGTATGTCAATACCGTAGGTGTTGCGCATGATCCCGAAAAGTCAGGTTTTTGTACGGTACGGAGGCAACCCAAGGGATGCCATTATTATTTACACCACCAAAAAAGGGTCGAAGTCAGACTCGCTGACTGACTTGTGACTTGCGGGCACATGAAAATTCTTGACTTGAGTATGTAATGACGCAGTTATTATTACTGGAATGAATTAATAAGGAAAATTATTTTACAGGAGTCAGCGTAGGTTTTGTACTGCAATTACTCAATTCCGGCCATATATCCGGGTTCCTTTATCTACAGTTGCATTTCATTGGTTCAAAATTCAAACCAAACCCAGGCCAGGCCGGCATTGCGCGTACATGGCTGAATTTCATTGGTTGGAATTTCTGAAATGGTTGAATTTGATTGGTTAGAATTGCGAAAAGTGGTTATTCGACCAAGTCAGAGGAAATAACAGTGAACTGTTAAACTGCACACAATCCTACAGACCGAGGTCTGACTTTTCTCTGACTTAGTATAAATAATCTCTTATTATTTTTTGTCTTCTCATGCTTCCAATTCTCTACCTACCGGTATGAATTAATTGCATACATAGTACCGGTAGCATAAGACACACACAATATATATATGATATAATATCATACTTCGTACTATATCATATATGTAATATATATAAACATATATAACAAGCGACAAAGGTCTTTAAACTTTGAGGGATTAAGGGCACACGTACTGCGGCTGTGAACAATTCGTCCTCACTCTCCATTTGCAACGCCCACTACCTCGAATTGAATAGGACTCTCCATTCAAGGTGACGGAGACATGGTGAGTCAGGTTGTGAAAGTCAGTAGAACCATTACGATCAGAAGGCAGAAGAAAAGTTTAGTAACAAAATATGGACTGTTCGCATACCGCCCTTCTCAGGTTTTGCGGTGAAAATCGAGCTAGATGTGTGTGTTCAAACTCAGCATGCTTTGTTAATTGTACTTTACAATTTTCGTTCACCCACTAAATCGATTTGCCATGTATGGAGGGGGGCGACTGCTCATTACTTCCTCCCCACATTCCTCCAGATACTCGGCCAGTGTTGTCGTTCGGTCCGCCAAGTAAGTGTCGCTCAAAAACGACTGGTGTGCGGCTCCCCCCGCCTTTTCGACGGCCAGCAAGCAATGCCTCAGATACATGCTGAACGGCAGAAGACCAGAATCCCGTGGCCAGTCCCAGACCGTTTTCATGCCATCGGGCATTCGTGTCAGATCAATGTCGGTGTCCTTGGAAGCCAGGCAAATGACACCCTCGCCGATCGCTTTCGATGCAGATGCATCCTCTCCATCATCCAGTGCATAGAACGGGGTCGTTTCGATTTTGTATTCCGGCTCTCGTCGCAGGAATGCTTCCCTCTGCGAATCGTCCAGATTTACCTCGAACGCTGCTGCTACAAAGGATACATCCGCTGGTGCCGGTTCTGCCGAAAGACTGGCGATTTTCAGCGTGTTGGGGTAGTCCACAATCTTCTCTCCGAGGAGAAACAAATGGGGATGCGCAAATACGCGCCGCATGCATTTCACTCGAACGTGACGAAAATTGGACTGCCGGTGCGGTGCCGGTAGCAATCATTGCCGACCGACGGAGATAGAAGATGACGAGGGAAGAAACAATGCGTTGAGTCAAAAAAACTCCGTGTCGCGGTTTGCGCCTCCACAAAAAACGCAGCGACGATCCCAACGCTCCGAGCAGGTCAACACAAACACAAACAAATGCCACGGAACCCACCAGGTCTGGAAAAGTGAGTCGAGAGGAGGATTCGGATAACAGAGCGCCGTACCCCAACAAGGTCACCCGAGATGGTTGCAATGCGGCTGGGAATTTCATGGCGTACGTATCTGTTGTATCGAGACTTTGTGTTTTGCGTGCGATTAGGATGTGTGGATATCGGGTTGGTAGCAACGCGAAGGTTGCTTTCCCTCACGTTATGGTATTGGTATTGGTACTGGTACGGTATGGGCGAGTAGAGCAACAAAGAAACGAGATGCGATGATCAATATTATGATCCGATCGCTGATACGGGAGATGCGTGTACCGGTACGAGTAAGATCAGTAAGATACGATAATCATCATCGGGGCGTTCCCTAAATTTCCACTGGTGACACGGTAATGAAAGACCTCAAAACAAGGGCCTAATCTTAATACTCGTAGGCAAAGCCCCCGATCATCCTTTGATTTCGCCTCCGTTTTGGCGCATTTTGAATCACGCGGGACTCGATACTGCAATCTTCTATTCCTCGTCTTCGGCATGTCATACCGGTATTACCGGTACAAGTACTATCTGTAATACTTCTGGGTAATATTATGTTTAACTCTCGGTTTCAGTAAACTAGGATCAAACACTAATCTTACGACTACCGGTACCTGGAACAGAGAGGTCTCCGAACCAACGATGAATGAATCAAAGTGTGTATGTGCGTGCTCTACGACACCGATGGGTCTTTGTCAACTTCTAAACATTTTCCCTCCATCCAACCCACCGAAGAAGCCCGTTCTTGAAAGCTGCTGTTCGGTCCCAATACGGTCATGAGATCCAAACCGGATCGTTCGTTTGGAGATCGAGATGGAGATCGAGATGAAGATCGACCTCCCCCCGCAATCACAAAGCAATAGTGCTTCATGATCAGGATCCATTCTTCGAACTCGTCCATGAACTCGCTCTGACTGGCACGTTTTCGTTGCTCGCCTGTGACAATGGTTTCGTAGGCCGACCACATGTCGCAACCCACGGCTCGGACAAACCCCGTGCAGCGGACGAGTTTTTCGAGCTGATCGCGGAGTGTTCGGGTCTGCAGGAGGCAGGAGTCCGGGCTCGCGACGCGCATCTTGACGAGGTTTTGTTCCATCACCCGGCCGAACGGATCGCCACGGTTCCCGGAGGAGGAGGACGACGACGACGACGAATCGTCGTCGCCGCCGCCGCGGCCGAGGATTGGTTCATAGCACGCAATGTAGACCGTGTCCGCCGATACCGAGAGCGCTTCCAAGAGGTTCTCGCTGGCGGTGATTGGCACGTACATGGAAACGCATTCCATGAGGAACAGCGTCGGCAGCGCCGGATCGAGATCGAGCATAGTCATCAGCCGCTCGGGCGAATCCCTGAGATCGTGGCCGATCAAGTGGTACGTCGAAGATGCAGGTGTAGGTGCAGGTGCAGGTGAAGACGCAGAAAATGATGGCTTCCATCGTGCGGCGCCGAGTGGTGTTCCGAGGCCAACCGAACCTCCACCCTGGGATTCGTATCCGATCGGTGTCTTGACCAGCAATGGGCAATAGGATTTCAACAGAGTGGATTTCCGAATCGATGTGGCCTTTTCTTTGATGACACTGAAATGATCGACTTCGTACCAATGGACTTGTGGTTGTGGCGGATCGTCGGTTGCTGTGCGTGTTGTTGTGGTCGTCTGTGTTTGCGTTTGCGTTTGCGTTTGCCTTTGCCTTTGAGTTTGTGTTTGCGTCTGTGTTGTTTTTGTTTTTGTTTCTTCGGATTCCTGTTCCAATCCCATGATGTTTCCGTTGCGATACCGAAAATACGAGGTGTCTTTTCCGGCACCCAGAACAACGATCTGGCAGGCAGCAGCGTCGCTGTGTAGCCGCAGTTTCTTCAAAAAGGTCGAGACGACACGATCCATGACACAGACGCGGGCGTGTGTCCCCCTCTTGATGAGTGGCTGAACGATTCTCCTCCGCCCGCCCGACCGGGAACATCGGGATGCCGCCGCCGCCGCCGGCGTTGTTCCGAATCGCTCCGATCGGGAGTCGCCGCCGCCATCGTTGTCGTCTCCGGAGGACGGTGACCGACAAAAGGCGTCCAGAAAGGGATCGACGTAATATCCCGCGTGCGTGGTCGCGAGCTTCGCCACCATGGCATCGTCGGCGGTTTTAATGATGGGTTGATCCATCGGGGAGGTTTGGGATCTTCCGGCGGAGGAATCGCGGTTGTCGTAGTTGTCGTAGTTGTTCATCCTCGTTGTTGTTGTTGCTGTTGTTGTTGTTGCTATTGTTTGTTTGTTATTGTTATCGTTATTGTTATTTCGAATCGTCCTTCGATGGTAAAACGGTTAGAAACCGGTAATAGTTTGAGTGATGAGAGAGTTTTGATGAGAAAAGTGAAAAGATCGAGGGTGAGAGACCGAAGGTGCATTTCGTACCGGTACTCGTACCGGTACAGATTGAGATTCATTCGTAAGATTGTAGATTATCCTGTCTGTGACGGTAAAATCTTAGGCGAAAAACGGAGTTGAGGGTTAGTACGGTATCGTACGGTATGGCACCGTACCGTACGAGTAATGGGTACGAGTATCGTACGGTATTCAGTCATACCGCATGGAAATAATACTGGTAATTCAACTGCTTCACCGGCACCGCTCCAGATCACAGATCGTTCCCTCCGTCCTCCATTTCTCGCACAGAAAGTATCATACCGTACATACATATGTACTGTATTCTTTGTATGTTTTAAAGATAAGTTCTACGAAACCCACTTATTTCTTTGATTCGATTCATTCTTTCCGTCTCCTTCTTTTTCACTCTTGCATGACATGGCTGTGGCGCATCTCACTATTCTGGTACCTTCCAAGGGAATTCCATCACCCATATTAGTACGGTATGACATAATAATATTATTACTTCGTATTATTGTAACTAACTCAAGTAACTCGAGGAACGTTTGGGGTTGTCTCCAGACTGTTAGTTGTACTTGTACGCGCTACTACGGTATTATTTTTGGAACTCCTTGCTACCGGTACTATACGGTACTTGTGTTTCTATTCGCAATGATGGATTTCGACAACGCGGCAGCTCGATTGGCGCGAGACCACTCCAAAATGAGGGGACGCAACAAGGGCAGGGGCAAGGGCGGCGGCATCGCCATCTCGGCCAAGGCGGCCAAACAGGCCGAGTACCAAAAGAAACAACAGGCGCGGCTCCGTGCGGAACGGGAAAAGAAGAAAAAGGACGAGGCCTACCGGACGCAATACCTGCACGATTGCCGGCGACAGTTTCGGGAACGGTCGCTCCTGGGAGGATCCTCTTCGTCGGCAACATCAACGTCGGCAACGTCGACGTCGACGTCGCTGCTCCTGACACCGACCTCGATTCACGGCAACGGAGACAAGATTGCGCTGCCTCCCTCGGTCTTGGAAACACTTACGTCGCAGTCTACTGAGTCGTCGTCGAACCCGGAAGGTGGCAATCCCTGGACATTTCGAATCGGGGTCCCGAATCCGGACTATCGATTTCCGGCGTCACCCTTGTTTCGCGACATGGTGGCGCCTACAGAGAACGATGACGACGACAACGACGACGACGACATGAGCGACGACGACGAGACGGACGAAAAATACAGGGTGTACCTGGACGAATTGAACCACAAATATCTGGCCTATACGCATTGTACCGTGGTGGAGTTCACGCAAGACGAAGGCCACGTCGGGATCCCACGGCACATTGCCGAGGCGCTGTTGGACCCCAACAATCAACACGGAGCAGCAGAAATTCCAACAACGACCACCGTCGATCCGGCCGTCGCCGCTATAGCGGATGCGGATGTGGATGCGGATGTGGATGCCAAGCTCAGTGCAGACGGAGAGGCCGCCGACGACAACGACGATGTCACCATGCAAATCGACGACGACGACGACGACGACGACGACGGCAGCAAGCAGACACCGGGACACCTGGCCTGGGGTGCCTTTGCCATTCCGGACGTGCGGCTCGAAATCACCATGGTGCAGCTGCCAAAGGGGAGGGAATGCACGCTGGTCCCCACCGAAGAAGCCATTCGAAACAATTTCTACGGTCTCAAGGACGTCAAGCTGGTCCTGGAGCAGTCCCTGATCCGCACCCGGGCGACCCTGTCCAAGGGCGACAAGGTCAGCACGTGGCACAGAGGAAAAAAGTTTTTGCTGACCGTTGCCAAGGTCGTCCCGTCGTCGTTCGAGGGGGTCACGTGCATCAACACAGACATCGAGGTGGAGATCGGAGAAGCAACCGCCACCACCACCACCACCGAAACGACGGCGGCCGGTGCACACGGTAAATCATCCACAACTTCAACCACAGCCGAAACACCAACAGCAGCAACAACAACAACAACAACAACACCATCCGACACTTCCAACGACACGAGTGGATTTCGACTCGGGACGGGACGGTCCATGGTGGCGGCGCAGCCGGCGGTGACGCACGACCAACAAATGGATTCGTCCCAACAGGAACCGCCGGTTTCGCTTCGTGCCGAACCACCCGCGGAGCAAAAACAAGGTGTCTGCACGGTGCAGATTCGATTCAGTGGAGGCCACGGGAAGCGACGGTTTGCCATCGAAACAGACACGGTGAAGGATCTTTTTGCATTTGCGGTTTCACTCGTGAAGCGGAACGAGCAAACCTTTCGATTGGTGACGAGATTTCCTCGCCGAGAATTCGGTCTGGTTGGTTCCGCCGCCGAAGTCTCGAACGGCCAGCTGCGAGGAGAAACGACGCTGGAGCAGGCCGGAATTCAACAAGGACAAGAGATGTTTATGGTGGAAGACTTATGACTCGATGCGAATCACGCCAATTTTGCTTCTGAATTGACACGGCACGGCATGGCACGGCACGACCTACATCCAAACCGCGACTCCTGCAAAGGAATAGGAATAATGGATAACAATAATGATAATAATAATAATAATAATAATACTTGCTGTTCGTTGCTGGTGTTCAAAAGGATTGTCTGCGCTTGTATCGGTTCCAGCAGCGTGGTGTTGCTTAGGTAGAAGGTAATTACTTCGTATTTGTTGCTTCCGATGCATACCGGTAACTTACCGGTACCGGTCCGTGCACCCCATTTACCTGGCAATCTGCCTTCCTCGGGTTGGTCTTCCGTGTTCGCACCTCGGCGCTTTCGCTTCCGTTGGGTCAATCTCTCGGATCGTACATCGCGTCAATCGAATCGAATCGAATCGAATCGAACCACAAACCGCGAGAACTAAGTACGAGTACCTCGTAATATTTTTTAGGAAGTACTTAGTATGAATCAGTTTTGTAGCCAAACCCATTTCATTTGTCCGAGATTTTCCAGAAATGTGCACATGCATCCCAGAAGAAGGAGAACAACGTATGATATGATATGCGCGGGTCAAATCCAAAAGGGTGAAAGCACGGAACATGCACGATGGGCTGTATGGTACGTAGCAGCAAACAAGGTTCTCGAGGAAACCCGGAGCGGTTCTTGTTATTGGAGAAGCTTTCTGGGACGTTGGAGAAGCAAGGACAGGGCAGAAATGATTGCGATGTGTGCACAATTTAAAGGGTGATCGATATGGAACAGCTTGGAATAACATGGCTCATCATTGAGATACATGGTAAATTACAATTCAGTACAGATGCTGCTGGTGCTGACAGTAGCTCGAGACGAAGCTTTGTGACGTTGCTGGGCACAAGCACCAAAAACTGCCATAACGCAGAGAACAATCATCAATCATCAAGCAATCAGAGAAACAGCCACATCAATAACATCCAAGCAAAGGGAACAATCATTGCAGACTAGTAGTACTCAACATTCTTCTACCACAAGGAGTGCAGCAGTTTGGGGAGTGCTGAACATCGTCACCATCCGAGAACAGAACAGCCATTAACACAACAAGAAGCACCACCCTACGTCACATAGTATAGGTAGGGGTTACAATACCACTGGTATGCTGGTGCCAAGTCTGCGTGATCTCAGCTGAATATCATTGGTAGAACCCAATAATATCACTAAAATGCTGTACAGTAGTGTTATTATTATTATTATGTTTCTTCAGAAAAGGTGTCCGAGAAAGTTGAGCTACTAGTAGTAGTACTATTTGTAGTAGGTTTTCTACCGAAGTATTACTTCTACCGGTATAATTTTTTTTAAATTTTTTTTTGGTGCTGGTTCTTTACCGTACCGCACTTTGTACCATGATGGCACGAAGTTTCTCTTCGAGCGCGGGAAGGGCCGATGAGGATGACGCTTACTGGTACCTACCGTACCTTCCTCGACGTAGCTTAGTCGTAGGCTAAATCTTACTCAGTTCGTAAAACGTACGTGATACTACGTTTTCATCGTTCTCATGGCCAGGCCAAATGAGGTCTAACGCTATCCTTCATTTTGACTGAGACTACTTTGTGTTCAGAACCGAAAAGGGTGATTCGGAATGCAATAAATACGGTGTTGTGACATTCCATCGAATCGTATCGAATCCAACTAATTGCAGCGAAAAAACATACAATGCATTCTGAGAGGATGCTCCCCGTCATTCTCGGGATCGCGACATTCGTTTTCTGCGAGGGACTCTCGCTCGACCGTCCTTCGAGCCGGCGTGTCTTTCTCGAAGTATCTCCCGTCTTGATCGCTGCACCCGCCGCCGGCTTTGCCGCTCTTCCTCCTGCCTCCCGCGACGTTGATGTTGGTGGTGGGTACGATCTTCTCTCCGAACGACGGGGTGCCGCGCAAGGGGACGCCGTTTACCCGAAATCGATGGAGGGACTCTGGAGCTGCGAACGAACCGTGGCGCGGGTAGAGGGAGATAAATTCCAAGCGGGCGAAGCTTACAGGTGCTTGGGAGCAGGAAAATCAAACCAGCTCCAGGAAGGCAAGACCGAATTGTTCGACACGCGGTATATTTTTTCGCCGTTGATCGAAGACGCCGGAGTTGTCGTGGACCGGGGATACGAAATCTCGTCTCGTGCGAAGACGAATGAAGTACAATGGAACGTGGAACAGCCCAATATCTTGAAGTACGACAACAAAGTCAAGTTAGTGGTGGTCAAACGTTCGGTGGAAGTTCCGAGTGACAAAGGGTTTGGATTTGACGAGCTCCTTCGGGTTGAAGATGGAACCACAACGCGGGCGGTTCAAGTCAAACGGAGGTACCGTCGATCATTCGATGAACAAGGAAACAGAGTCGTGGAAGGATTGGAGATAATGAAAACCTTTCGAGTTTTAGATGGCATTGCAGGAACCGAGATGCCCACGTCGACCGTTAAATCTCAAGTTCGGATGGTGAGACCTCCATCGTAAGAGAACGCCCTGAAAATGGGTAGAACCAAGAACACTCTAGCGAGTAACAATACTGTAAACAGAATAAGAAGCTGTCAACTATTTTGTTCAGGTAAATTTCCGAATCATGAAATATACTAGAAATTAGTAGCTACGTTTGTTTTTAGCCAAAGCCGCCGCCACCACCTCTTCCTCCCTTCTTCTGCTTCTTCGCAGCTCTTCGAGCGGCTCTGTTGCCAGGCATAGCCATATCACCATCTGCACCTGCCATGGCAGGATTCATCTTATCATTGGCCTTGCTCATGCGGCTCATCATTGTTCGCATTTTTTGGAACTCGCTCATGAATTGTCTGACCTCCTTAATTGGCATTTCAGAAAACTTGGCGATGCGCTCCAGTCGCTCTCTGGCTTTGCTGTCTTTAATCAGAAGATCTGGATTTTTTCGCTCTTCTTCTGTCATGACTGAAATCATAGCCTCGTTCTTCTTCAGTCTCTTTTCGGCGGCGATGAGTTGTTCCGTGCTCACTCCTCCCATTCCTGGCATCATTTTAGCGACCCCTCCAAGATTTCCCATCTTGGACACCATTCTTGCTTGTTTCAAGAAATCATCGAAATCAAACTCGGCATTCTTAACCTTCTCTTCCATGAGCTTGGCTTCCTTGTCAGACATTTCTTCTTGAGCTTTCTCGACAATACTGAGGACATCACCCATTCCAAGAATACGTGAGGCCATTCTGTCTGGATAAAATGGCTCCAAGTCTGGCGTCCTCTCTCCCGTTCCCACAAACTTGATTGGTTTTCCACTAACTCCGCGTACACTCACGGCAGCACCTCCACGACTATCACCGTCCATCTTTGTCAGAATAGCACCCGTCAATCCGACAGCAGAGTCGAAGGCAGCGGTCAACGACGCGGCTTCTTGTCCGGTCATTGCATCCACCACCAAGAGTGTTTCGTCGGGCTGAACGGTTTCCTTAATTCTTTGGAGTTCACCCATGAGATCGTCATCAATGATTTGACGACCCGCGGTATCGACAATCAAAGTATCGAAGCCCTCTGCCTTTGCCTTTGCAAGGGCCTTTTGAGCAATGTCGACTGGGTCTGCTTCCGTTCCCATGGAGAAAACTTCGACATCGACACTCTTTCCAAGAATCTCGAGCTGCTGAATGGCTGCAGGACGATAGACATCGGCAGCCGCCAGAAGAACCTTTCGGTTCCGTTTTGGAAGCCGGGCGGCGGTCCGGTTTTCTTCTTCGATGTCATCGAGATTGACACTGTAGTCAACCTCTCGCTCCTTAAGATACAAAGCAAGCTTTCCTGCAGCAGTCGTTTTACCCGCACCCTGCAATCCCGCCAACAAAACTACGGCCGGAGCTCCGGAGCTTCCGAGAGCCAACGTAGAAGCGGGAGGCGTAAGAACTCCAGGACCCATGGTAGCATCCTCGGATTTGGCCGAGGAATCACCTCCCATCATATCCACGAGTTCGTCATACATAGCCTTAATGAATTGCTGATCGGCCGATATACCCTCGATCACCGTTTCTCCTAGACTGCGCTTCTTCACACCTTCGATGAGGGCATCGGCGACGTCGATGTTCACATCTGCATCCAAAAGAGCTCTACGAACATTGCGAAGGGCCGGTTTGATGCTCTCTTCGGTTATGCGCTGTTTTCCGAAATCTTTGACAACCGTCGAAATTGCGTTGGAGAGCTGATCGAACATCATGTTCAATTGAATTCTAGCTCGAACCTGTTGCCGTCTCTCCACGATAATCCCCGTCGATCGACCGGTAAAAGTCGAAGACGATTGTTGCAAAAGCGCATGCCTAGGAGTAAATGCGGCCGTCGTCTGCAACGACGCCACGGACAATGCCGCCACTAGAGAAGCACTGAAAAACTTCATAATACTCAACTGTTTTGCTTCGATTCGAAATCGTTCCAAAGCAGCTCCTTTCGAGAATGTAAGAAGAGGGATTACAGCACTTTCTCGAAAACTCGAGATATTGGGTGTCGTTTGACTAAAACGTATGATACGAACCCGTTTGTACCCGATCTGTAGCGAGTTGTGATACGTGATGCGTGATGGATCGATGCATGGCTGACGTTGTGGTGAGTTGGAGCTCTCACTAAAACTTGTTTTGATAGACTATTCCTTTGAAAGCTACTCTTCATATCTACGCTACATACCGCTCTTACATAGACACGGAATAATTACGATGACTCGGTCACAAACAGAAACAATTAATCTCTTCTTATGGTAGATACGTACGGTACGGTAATGTAATCTTACCCAGGAGTAATAATTTAGAGTGGGTCGAGAAGAAAAACTGGAAAAAAATGGGGGTCCTTGAAATTATGATAGGAGGATTTTGTTAAAAACTTCCCCAGCTAAATTTTTAGAAGTCTATTTTTACTGCATAATGCTAGTAAAACTACTACACTTTGAAATGATAGCAACTCCATCAAAAAGCAATATTGAAATTAGTTACAGGGCTCATTCTAAACCCATTTTTTGTGAGGAAGCTGAATATTTAGCTTGTTTGGGCTGATTATGCACAGAATTGTATTTATTAAAGAGAGAGACAGCACAAGATATTGTGAGAAAAAAGCAGCAAAAACGGATGACGGGCATACTTTTGTGGGTTTGGAATCATTTTTGGTGGGACCGACCAGCAAAAATGGATGGCAGACAGACTGTTTGTGGCTTTGGAATCATTTTTGGTGGGACTGACCAGCAAAAATGGATGACAGATAGACTGTTTGTGGGTTTGGAATAATTTTTGGTGGGACTGACCAGCGAAAACAGATGCCGGACAGACCGTTTGTGGGACTGACCAGCAAAAATAGGTGATGGACAGATTGTTGAACCATTTTTTGGTGGTCACCTTACATGTGCTTGTCAAGGACGCCAATTCCAGACCGCAGATGAGCAATACAGCCAAATGTCACTTACTATGCAACTGTCAAGAGTATAAGGAAGGTGTGTGTGTGTAATATGAAGGTCAGACAGTGATTGGAAGTACCTTTGGGAATCAGGTGTTTCACAGTCCCTTTTACTAGTAAAATGCAGTAAAAATGGTGATGAAAAAATTGGCTGGGGAAGTTTTTTCCAAAATCCTCCCATCATGGTTTCAGTGGAAACTCATCGTGCCGCACCCCTCTGAAATTATGACTCCTGATCTTACCTCAGTACGCGTATGAGTAAGATTACCGGTAAGTTAATCCTACACAATTGTGCTTGTTGTGTTGTCATATGTCTCTAGTAGTAGAAGGTACTGATGTAGTAATATAGTGTGTAGGTATGTATGTGTTAATGGATTAAAACGAAGATTGTGGTAAGCAAGCTCTGCCAACTAGTACTCCGAAGAGGCATTGGAAAGCTTGTCTTTAATTGTTAACAGTAAAAAGGTGTTGAACTTAAAACCCAACCTACATTGCACATAGAGGAATTAAGATATGTAAATCATCCAGACTTCAATACTGAAGCCTGGCTGGTGTGGCATTGCTGCTGATGTCAGATTTCAGATTTTCTTGAATCGTGGGAATTCAATTGTGAGCGCTTGTATACCACACTCTTTTTCTTCTCATAAAAGTTTCACTTGGTGGCACAGGGTTTTCTGTGGTCGCCTGGGAACAGTATCCCATAGATATGAAATTTTTAATTGGTGTGATCGTCACATATGGTTTTAGGTTCCGAATGTTCATCCGTTGCACGACATGATTTCCTAAGAGGAAGGAAACTGTTCCATTGGTATGAATTTTCTGGATAATAGGGGCCTTTGCTTCTTGCTTCGGAAGCTCCAGGAATTTGCTTTTCATTCTTCATCATAATTTGGTCTCCAACACTATTCGTGAATCTTCCTGTGGCTATTTTCTTTCATCGCATTCTTATCAAACCGTGTCATTCTAAAAATGGTATTTTTGACCTATTTCCCGTGATACCTTCTGAATGAATACAATAGATGCAATGATGGTCATTTGGGCTTTTCAGTAATCTCTTTATAGTAAGTACTTTTTTCTCTTAAATTAACAGACATGATTTGAAATGTAACTAAGAATTTGTACCGGTACGCTTTGTTCTTTCTCAATTGTTGTCCGACGAGTAGTAATTTTTCACGATTCTCAATTGTTATCCGACGCGTAGTAGTATCGTAAAAGAAGGGGAAACAAAATGAGACTTCGTACCAGTACCATCAAACAACATCGGTGCAATCGATCCAAATAGAAAAGAACACCATCTCGTAAGAATGACGAAAATGCGGAACAGGATAACACACACCCGAAACGACGCGTCGTCAAGCGAAAACATGTCGATACCGCCAGGAAATACGCATGCGCCGTCTGCGACGTTGAACCCTTTCGGAACTCTGGTTCAACAACGAAACATACTGTTCGTGATGTGCATCACACTGTTGGCAATCCTCGTTCTATCACACGTAGATTCCTCTTCGAGATTATTGAACTTACCGTCTTCTGCGAAGAACATTCATGATGGAAGCTCTTCCTGTGAGATCAATCTGGGGGAGTACAAAGGTCCCGTTTATCACAGCGTCGAGAGCGGCACGATTGGCAAGCCCAGGTGTCTGTTGAATTCTAAGTGGTTGCAGGTGTCTCTGCACACCGTCAAATTTCCTGGAAGCGACAAAGTTTACGACGATTGGATGTGGGTCGACTACTACGACAGAGTCAATGTGTTGGTAGAAGATGAACGAAAGGAAGGGGACGAGGAACCTCATTTTTTGGTGTTTGAACAAACCAAGTATGCTTTGGAAGGGAGACAATCATTGGCAATCATTGGAGGAATCATGGAAGCCGGTGAAGATCCCGAGTCGACGGCAAGGCGAGAAGTAGAAGAAGAGATGGACGGTCTGGCCTGCCAGAATTTTGAATTTTTAGGACGTCACCGGTCGGATGTCAACAGAGGCATGGGTTGGCTCAACGCATTTGTCGCGACTCAGTGCACCCGAGGGCCGAAAACTGTGAAAGAAATCTCTTCAGCAGACCAAATTGGAGCAATGGATACCGAAAAACAAAAACTAAAGTCTATATCTCTGACGGAACTACGACAGGCAGTGACAGAAGAAAAATTCATTGAAGTACAGTGGACCGCAACAGTGGCTCAAGCTCTGGTGAAGGTATATTTATAGACTAGTAACATATTACAGTCCCATGCACATTGTATTTTGCGTATGATTTTCTATTGTTATAAAGGGTGGTAGAGTTGTATTTAAAATTGTTTTGTGGGTGATGTGGATATGATAAGAAAGAATTTCTGTGAAGAAGTGTTGCGAAGAATTCATAATCGACATTGAACTGAATTAGTAGTTCATTCTCGAACAAAACAATGTCATGATGAGCCCTTCGCAGCTGCCGCTGCGTATATCTCACGGACGACAACAAGGTCAACAAATTTTAGGAAATATTCGCGGTACTGGTCTTCTGTGATACCACTGCGATTTACTGTCTTCTTCTCGTCAGTGGTTTGGTTCTTGCCAATGGAAGATGACGATAAGGCAGAGTAGCTTCGGCTTCGGCCCAACTTGGCAAGTGGTCGCCCGACAGGAATCGTGCGAGACCTTTCTTCGGCAATATCAGTGTCTTCGTAAAATCGATAATTATTTTCGTCTTCGATGTCAACATCAAAGTTGAGGTTGTCGAACGTGGCAAAGGACACCCTGACTGACGAAGAACGAGCCGGAACCTGGGTCTGTAAAGGCATGGGCGCAGGAGACATTTGCATCATAGAAATGCGTCTATCATGGCCACAAGGGTTGTAGCTCATATCGAGCGGATTCGCACCAGTACTCGTCTTCAGGTTCATACAGCTATCATTCAAAAATGAAGGGCCGAAGGTATCCTCAGATGGAGAGATATCGGGGTTCCAATTTATTGAGTCCTCGTCCTCATTTGAATCCAAATCTTCGGTCTCGGAGTCGTCTTCTGTGTGTGGACTTGTGCGCCAGAACCCACCTTCTTCGCTCGACGAATCAGATTCGATCGATTCAGATCTTTGCTTCGACATGAGTTTCGTGCTAGTCTCCAAGGTTACGGCGTTGACAAGTTCTGCCGCCCATTCTTCTGCGCACTCGTTTTCGTTTTCGTTTTCGTTCTCGTCAGAATCAGAACTTGATTCTTCCGAACCTGCACTTTGGGTCATTGCTGGAACAGGCGCAGCGATATTTACGTCTTTCGTCCTTGTCAAGCAGGTCAGGTCAAATGCTGAAGCCGCCTTTCTTGCGAAGTTACTCTTTGGCCTTGGAGTGAGTAGACTTCCACCATGAGGTGAAAGTTGCTCTTGCAGTGCCTTGGAAGCAACAGCAAGGCCCCATCGATCATCTCTAATGGCAGATTCTGCGAGTTCCCCAGCCATACTAAACAATACTTCAAGCAACGATGGGACCTCGCCGAGGTTATCGTTACGACAGCACATTACGGCGATCTCATAAAGACTGAGACCAGCCTTCGTTCCCTCCTTAAGAATACTGGAAGATGCATAAAAGTATGCTAGAGCCTCGTTACATATATTGAATCGATCCCGAAGCATTTTAGCATCTTTTTCAATATCCAGGTTGAGAATGTATTTCTTAGTTTTTGGACTCATGGGCTGTTTTCCAACGTAAATCAAGGATACATTTCAGACAAATCAAATCAGAAAACAAGAGTGGAAACGCTACGCAATTCGCGACCGATGAAAATGGTAGAAATGAAACTGTTTTTTGACTCACCTCTTTCAATTGGGCCCAATCCAGCCAACACCAGTCCATCCAAGATGTATCCGCAACGGACCGGAGACAAAAGCCATGATCAATAGGAACCAGCTCAAGAGAGTTGTCGCTCTTTCGCCGCCTCACCAAAAGGTTCGCAGAGTTGCGGTCTGCGTTCATGAGACGAATGTCCAAAATGGCTATTTTGTGGACTTCCTCGACACTGATTTTGCTCGGACTAAGGTCGTCCATGGAACATTCGGTCCGAACAAATTCTTGAAAGGATCCAACCTTTTTGGGCAGAGCAGATTTGGGTGACAAAGAGCTGTGGCCGAGGGAATGAGTTCCGATGGACGCTCCACCTTCCGAGAGTGTCAGGCGCGATCCGTTAATGTTGAAGGATGGGTGTCGGCATTCCACAAGGGTCGTCATTGGTACACCACTGAATCCGCCGTGATCCAGCATGAACGCGGCAACCTCCCGGACACACGCTTCTCCGGGAACGACTCCCTCTCGTAGAAACATATCTTGCCCAGGTTGTCGGATATAACCTCTTGGATTATTTTCCGCGTACGGTTCTTCGTCCGCAGGCTTGAAGACAGCAATCTTGGCCTTTCTCGTATTGTGCAGAAAGTATGTCCCACCGGAACCGTCCAGGATGAATTCTGGTTTGAGATTCAGAGACAGCGCCAGCTTTGCTTGTTGAACGAGTGACCGTAGTCCTGTTGAAGCCGAGCTCATAACAGATAACGATATGTCGATGTCACTCTGAGGAGACAATGAGGAGAGGGAAGATGATATTGTCGAGGCGCCACTTTTCACCTCGAGAAGCAACGTTCCTCCCGAACGATAGATGCCCGCATCGTGCAGTGTGCGGTGATTCGGAAGTGCCTTCCCTGACGTTAGCAGGGGTCCAAAATAGAGGCGTTGTGATTGAATTGGTACACGAATCTTTTGCTGAATGATTTTCTTCACGTCCAATATTGTAGACCAGGAGGGAACCGTGATGGCCCTCTTCTTACCCTGCTGCTGTAGGTTTCGAAAAAAGAGTTGTAGGTCGGAAGAAGACCGCCCTGAATTCGGATGCAAATCATTATAGTCCAAACTCACCATCTTGGACGAAAGAAATTGTGGTTTGTGGTTAATGCTCTTGGTGTTCGGTGTTCTTTGTTTTTGTTTGTTTGAGCTTGTGTTTGGATTCGGAATCGGAATCGTATTCGATATTTGTTGTTTATGATTGTGTTGTCTGTCTATGATGGTGTTTGGTGTGTTTTATTTATTGGTAATGATTTTGTTGGATTATGTTCATCAGGAGAACGATATCGTACAGAGAGAGGTGGGGCTTCTACGTGTACTATCTTGATTTGTGTGTCATATCATGCCGCAGTATTAGCTTGTATGAGATCGATAGTGGTTCTTGTTGATTGTGTGTTTTCTGTGTGTGTGTGTGTGTGTGTGTGTTTGTTTGTTTGTTGGTTGGTTGGTTGGTTTGTGTTGGATATTGTCGATGATATTCTGTTTTTAGCGGTGGTAACTTCACCGATGGAGGAGGAGAGTTGGAGATCTGGGATATCTAAGCCATCCGGGCAAAAGGATGTGAGAGAGGACCTTGTCCACGAAGGGAAACGTCTCAAGTATTCACTAGGTTTGCGTCGATTAGACTCCCCACCGTTCAACAAAACAAAACAGAGCTCCTACGGTAAGCCAAATATACGATACGACACTCGATCCTGAATTCACGTGATTGATTCGACCGAATCAAGATATTCCTTTTTCAAAAGATTGTGTGTCAGCTGATCTTCGTCTGTTGGTAGTCGATTCGACCCCACCCCCGTATCTACAGATAGCGTTGTCCTTTCAACAAAACGAAACGTTATCGAATCTATTGAGATCTTTTGGAGACTTGGAACTGGATTGCTGACTATAACGGAGGGGTCATCAGAGAAACAACAGGTGTTGTCAAGAACAAGTTTCGAAAAAGTACCGGTACCGGACTGGATCCCATGCGAAAAAAAGCAGCAGAATGCGGGCAATCTCCGGCAATCTTCGGTAATGAGAGGAATTCCGTACTTTCAATGCGTAAAACAGAAGGACCAAAAAGGAACGATCAGAATTATGATGATTTACTTGTTCATTACGAAGTATCGTACTCGTACTTCGTACCCCGTATTTCTTATGTCTTCCGTGACATAATACCGGAAAATTTTCGGTGAAGACTACAATAGTCTTTTAACGGTCATCAGTTATTGGCATCTTCATGTGATTGGTGCAGAAATACAAAGTTTCAATTCGCGCAAAGAACGCGGTGTCAACCCAATCAACAATCACGAGTGGTATCACCATCGTGTGAAAGATTGGTGAAGTTCTGTCACCTACGTCATACTTTTTGAAAACTCTTCCACAGCCAACCGCATTTGCGCATTTGCGGAATTGGATCTGCCCCCTCGTGTAATCTTATGATAGTACCGTACCGTACCGATACTCGTACTCGTACCGGTACGAGAACAGATTTCGAAAATACATCCAAATGCATAATACGTGCGTACTAATAGTAGCCCTCGTACATAGCACTATTATTTTCAAGAAGTGCTACAGTACTCGTACTAACGTACGTACGAGTACGTACCCCCGGTATCAGCCATCCGGTCAATTCCGATTTTCTGGTCTGGAAATAATAGTAAAAGTAGTACTACTAGTACCTTCTAGTATTTCCTCAAGGAGATTCACACTTCTTTACAAGCAAGAAGCAATCAAGCCATACCATTAGTGATTGAGCTCATAGTAATTTCGGTTCAAATATAAAAAAGTAGTACTAGTCTAGTAGTGTGCTGCTTGATCATAGGTAGTACTAGTAGTACTAGTAGTACTTCTGGATCTCCTCTGGCTGTTGCACCATTTGGGTCCTCCTCCGCCCTCCTGGGAAAAAGAAAGTCAAGCTAAAACACAATGCTAGGAAAGCCATTTTCCTTGGTTTTGTTCCCTATTATGTGAAATCTTCTATGGTATGACACAGAAACCAATAGAGTGAAAATTGCAGCTTTTGCCAGGTTCAATGAGGAGGGGATGAATGACTTACCACCTCTCTCACAAACACCCGCTAATAGGCAGCATCTCCTACGCGCAGATGATGACAATCAGCTACCTCCTGAACCTTCTGAAGTTTCAGCCAGTACCTTCCAGTTTTCCATCACCCCCTTCACTGACCTTACCCATCTCCAGCTCACTCCTATGCCTACATGTTTGGACAAAACCTTTGGCCTATAGTACACTGATGACTCTTGACTAGTAGGCAGAGCTTATGTCACCCATATCCTGCCTAAAAGCCCTGCCTCCAGACTTTTCTCTTCCTACAAGCTCTCTCTCTCTCTCTCTCTCTCTCTCTCTCTTCAAGCTTCATGGCACATTCATTGTTTCTGTCAATCGCACTCATGTCTTTAATGCTGCTGATATCACAAAGGCTTTGCATCAATTACACAAGCAAGGGGTGCAAGATTCAGACATCACAATTACATTTGCCTTAGTAGAAGTCAAATTAACCCTCAAAGAACTTTACAAACATGCCAATGAGTAGTATGGCTTATTTGCTCCACGTATGTCTTGGAAATTGTAGGACTCAACTGACAACGAAGACCCACCATTCCTGGACAGGATTGCATCCACCAATGCTATCAAGATCATCAGGAACAAATACAGGAAGCTTATATGATCCAGAATTAGTATTGGATCCACTAATGCTTTACATGCTACTATCCAGAAGTAACTTGCACCAGCTGAAGACAACATGGTTGTGGTTGTTCCTACCTTTGACATAGCATCCCCGAGCCATCACCAGGCTCCACAGGGCTGGCAATTCTGAATTACCACTGGATTAGGAGTCACTATCAAAGGAGGAGTTTGAACTGTTAATCAGTGAGATCAATTCAAAAGATACTACTACTGAAGAGCAGACTCTTGGTCACTTTACAAGAAGGAATCTGAAGCTGCTATCCACATGGGAAGACTGGCAAGCAGGTCAGCGCAAGCAGCTTGATCAGTTTGAAGATCTGGAAATGTTTGGGGCTCCAATTCCATATCCCAAAGGCCAAAAGGCTGTGATCCTCAGACCCCACTGGCAATATAGTGTCAAAAGAAATGGTGTAATAAGACCCTGACAGTGCTACAAGAACAGCAGCAAGTATGCTGCTCCAATGCTACATGGTATTGCCATGACTTACTCTTCATGTGTGGAACATCCCATTCAAAGGCTGTTTTTTTCAATTGCAGCCAACCTGAACCTGAAGGTGTATGCTGGAGATGCCACAGATGCCACAGATGTCACAGATGCCACAGATGCCACAGATGCCACAGATGCCACAGGTGCATATGCTCATTCACCTGGCCCTACGGCTCCAACCTTCATGATCATAGATGATGCTCATGCTGAATGGTTCAAGAATAAATATGTTGAAGACATTGACAGAAAGATGGTGTTACCAGTCCTGAGAGTGTTGCAGGGCCATCCTGGAGTCTGGAAGATTGTGGGAAAATCACATCAACACGATTCTTTGCTGCCCTGAGCTCAACTTCAAGACCACCATCCATGACAGAACCATCTACACAACTGTCTTTGAAGGTGAAAAAGTCTATGCTCAGAAAAGTGAATGATTTTGCACTGGCTTGTACCAAGGAATCTGTGTCTGACAAAATCTATGACATCATGCATGAAAATTTGAAATTACCTAAAGAGGATAAAATCCTGTTCACAAAAATGAGACTGCTTGAAGATTTCAATGGCATTGTTGTGAAACAGACAGCTGATTACATTGAATTATCCTGAGCAGATTACATTGACCGAATCATGAGATCCCATGGATGGGAAGCTGATGCTAAGATGCAGCCTCATTCAAAGCCTACAGCACCTCTGTCAACCAAAGTATTGAACCAATTGCAATCTCCCTCGGAAGGAACCAAGGAACATGTTGAACTGCAATTTACATCTGGTCTTTAATACCAAACCCTGCCAGGCAAGATGATGTTTGCGTATGTTAGCTGTAGACCGGACATTGGATATGTTGTAACCTTGATGTCCAAGTACAGCTTGAACCTTACTGCATTCCATTATTCAAGTTTGAAGAACATTGCCAGATATTTGAGAACTGCAAGATCTTGGGGCATCAGATTCTAAAGGCCAAATGCAGAACCCAGCTTGGAAGCTGGGGCTCCACACAATGCTATGCAAGATGCAGGACTTCTGAGTTGCCCGGAAGACATCAAGCAAGACAAATTAGTTTGCTTTGTTAATGCAGCATATAGGAATGACCCAAAACACCAAAGATCCACTACAGGCTATGTATTTACATATGCAGGTGGAGCCATTGTCTACAGGTTCAAGGCACAGTCACTTACATTGCAGAGTTCTACAGAAGCCAAGTTGATTGCTATGGTTACCGCAGCTAAATCAGCTAGGTACCTAGAGTCTATCCTTAAGGAACTAGGTTTTCCCCAAGTCTGGCCAACCCCAATCTATGAAGATAAAGTGTCGGCAATTGAAATCATTAATGTCCAAAAGCCAACTGAAACAGCCAGGCATATCAAAATCTGGTGCTTTGTTGTCCAGACTTGGAAAGAAAATAGAGAAATCAAGATGATTCATATTCTGGGAGTTATTAATCCAGCAGATGATTTAACCAAACCATTGGGATGGATCTTACACGCTTGACACTCAAGATATCATATCATGGGCAACTACCCCAGGTTGAATTGACATTGAAGGAACAATTGATTTGAATGTTTGGAATGTTAAATCAGATAATCGCAAATTGCAACGAAGACCAAAGGCTAATTATATCCCGACAGTGGTAATCCAACATCTAAACGCCATTATCCTATTGGATCAAGGGGTGTGTTGTCGGTCAAAAAACAAGGCAACGAAAATACCGTACAAAAGATACAGCAACAAATAAAACGACAAAATAAATGATTGGATTTTTGGCTTAAAATCAAACACACCTCCACTGCATTGAAATTCTTAAGTGGTAAAAACGATTTCACTTAACACCATGAATAAACAGGTTACAAGGTACGAATCAAAATATCATAAAACGAAGAGCACTATGTAAACACTTGGAATCCATATACAGAGAACTCCAGTATACAGTAGCAAAAATAAGAGCATCAGCATGAGCTCACATCTCTTTTAATTTCAACATCATTACACCTATTTGGTCGATTTTTGAATTACAACACTTTTTCAATGTATTTGCTTCTTTATTCCTGATCACTGGTAATCTATAATGTTATGTCCATTTCACAATATTCACACTACAATAGGGGGGCGGGGGGATTTGCTGTCAGTTCCTTCTTCCCCATCATCATCATTAGGAGAAAAACAATTATCATCAGAAACAGAGTCATTGTCGTTGTTGTTTAGTTCCCAACCAATCAAGACACGTTCCATTGATCCGCCAGAAGAGTCATGCATAACTTGATTGTCGAGCACCTCTGATACTAGACTACCACTCTGTGGACCGCTAGGGGTGCTTGTCAGACCTAATTTTTCCATAGCATCAAAGATGTGAAATCATCTACCCCAACACACTGTATGAAGTAAGAATAGCATGCATCGGGGTTATGTGAAATGTGGTCCAGAAGAGCAGTCAAATAAATTACTCCTGTCCACTATCTTTGTCTTCCTCTAAGCAATGGGGGGGTCTTCTCCTTGGTGACCTTCTTCTTTCTGTAACTGGTAGTAATGGGACATGAGTACAAGTAGCACCGTTTACAATAAACCTGATATTTAGGAGTGCAGACCATCGTTAGCCAGCAGTAACAATAGAAATGAGGAACCGATTCAGATTCAGAAATTGGGACCATGCACTATTTGTTTCAGGCATCAAATTGAGTTCCAAACCACCAGATTGGAAATAGTTGCCAGTGGGGTAGGAAGATATACTGTGCATAAAAATATTATGAGTTTGACATTAATTTCAAAATATTGATGAAATTACAAAGGGGGGCCAGTGGAGTTTAGCCCACATATACTACATGTGATTCCCCAAGAACCCTGAATCTCGTTTGTGTGATGTAGTAGCTCTTGTTGCTCAAAGGGAAAGGATTGCCAAACATTTGCAACAACTACAAGAAGAGGAATAACAAGAAGTGAAGTTGTGAATATGCTTGCTGCTACATTATGATACTGCTGGTGTATGTATTATTGTTGGCATATTTGTTGTTTATTTCCGTACTACTACTAGTACCAACTCTTAAAATGACGCCAAAGCAATAATGCTGGGCATCTTTGTCAAAATTAACCAACGTCATAATATAAATATGAATGTGAGTTGCAATAGCTACCATTAGTCTTCTCAACCCACTCATAAACAACACTATTTATAAGCCCTGGTGTATGATAGTATTATGACCTCCTTCTAAGATCCCCCATCCCATACCGGTCAATCATACTGTAAAAATTATGGATTTAACATGTAAGCTGATCATTCAATAATTCTTTTCTCCCCCCAACATGCTCATCAAGCAATGTGTTGGCTTCCCTGTTCTACTATTGAGTGATTCCCACCTAAGGAAAGTGAATAGAATCGAAAGTTAATAAAAAGTATTTGGAAGTGAATAGAATGAATACTTTTTCATCACACCCAACGGACGAATACTTTTATTAACTGCCAAAATTGGAATTCGGAATCCCTAAAGAAGCAACAGTAACTGTCTGTTTAATCACTACCCGCACCACCTACCGGCCTATTTTGGCAAGCAAGCCTGTTAAGTATTCAAGGATGGCCGGCAGTTGAAATTTTCAGAATTTTCTATGTGCCGTATTGATTGGCGTTGCTGGTAAAATTTGCTGTCCTTGCTAAAACACTCATATTGCTCTCCAGCAAGAAACACCACTCTTTTGCGAAACATTTTTTTGCAAAACACTCTACTAGTACAATCAACAATCAACAACCACCATGGCCCTGGAGTTAGCACTTCTTGGATACTACTATGATAACACCTTAACCCCCGATTACAACAATCCACTGCTTGGTGACGAAGATAAGAGAAGAAGGGATTGCAGAACTCCTAGGATTGCAATTAAGAGATACAGTCAATCTCCTTTTATTTATCTGTACCATTTTGGCAACAATCAAGTCCTTCTAAACTGCTGTGGCGCCGATCATGTAGTATTCAGGGAGCTCTTAGATCTATTTGAGCCACTCTACAATTCGTACACTGTTGATAAGAACACTGGAGTTATTAGACAGAAGACGCGCTCGGCCAATTGCTCGGCCAATCAATTTGGTGCAACTGGATGCCTTGCTCTTGTCCTATTCTGGTTCCGAACCAGAGGATCAGCAGCAAGAGCAGTTGCTCTAGCGTTTGGATTAACAGCATTCTCCTATGTACAGATGGCTGAAATTTGGACAAAAGCTCCTTCTTTTTGCATTACAAGAACATCCTGCTGCCAAGGTTTGCTTGCCAAACAAAGAAGAGACTCAACAATACATTGATGCTATTGCTGCAAAGTATCCAGTGTTAACACCTCACAGAGTGTGGGGTGCCTGTGATGGCCTCAAACTGCATCTCCAACAGTCTGGTAACTGGATGAAGCAAAACCATTACTACAATGGTTGGACTTGTGGGACATACGTCAACAGTGTTTTTATCTTTGCTCTGGATGGCAGGATCCTGGGTTACATCTTGAATGCTCCAGGCTGTTGGCATGATAGTACTCAAGCTGACTATGGGCTCTATGAAAAGATGGAGCTCATGTATGATAAATACCTAGCAAAGCTCATTGTGAATTCAGCTTTCAAACTGTCTAGAAAGCCATACCTCATGCAGGAGTAGCCAGGGTGATCCCTTTAATGCAGCAGATCTTACAGTGAATTGGTGCCCTGCTACCAGCGTTTGGCAGCTCTCTGAATGGGGAAATGCGACAGATCCAAGGGGGATTTCCCCAGGATGAAGGACAGCATGCTTCTGGAAGAAACAGGAGACAGGAAGATTATTGTTAAGCTCCTTTTTTGTCTCTACAATTTCCAGACAGCTAAAGTTGGAATCAACACCATACTCAACATGTACATGAGTAAGACTGAAGGTTTCTTCTCCTATGAATTGGTACCAACAGAAATTGCAAATGATGCATTCGATTCAATCGATTTGTCCATTCATTAGTCGATCGATTACATTACCAAATTAGATAAATTATGTTGTTGAGTTTAACTAATAATCGATTCCTTTATTTTAACTAACTAACTAACTAACTAACTAACTAACTAATTGATCAATTCAATTCTACTATTGATTCAGTTTTGCCAATTCAATGAAGACTACTAACTAAGGTCTCATTCGAAATTGCTTTCGTTGCTGCTGCTGCTGCTGTCATCAGCACCCGGGGGGAGTGGACAGTCATCAGCCAACGAGAGTCAAAGATCTTTAAGTTTTCATTTGAGAGACTTCCCCTCAGCAGTAGAAGGACCACCACAAGTACCAAGTTGACCAATGAGTGCCTGCAACAACACCTTCCTCTCTTCATCGGCCTTGTCCTGTTGTTGTTGCTGGAGTTTGAATGCCCGCTGGTGAAGCTTTTGATCCTCTTCCTGTTGTCGTTGCTGGAGTTGCAATGCCTTCTGGTGAAGCTTTTGATCCTCTTGTCACTCTTTCAATGCTGCAGCAATCACACCCATCAAGTGTGTGTCCTTCTCTGCTTTGCGATTGTAAGCTCTCTTCTTGTTACTAGTGGTAACACCACCACTAATGGTACTTGTAGGAGTCGTGAGCTTCGTTACTTCATCAATTTGTGTTGGTTGAGTTGGTTGAGTTGGTTGAGTTGGTTGACCTAGTAGAAGTGCCGGTGGGGTTCCTTGAGTCGATTGAGTTGTTGCTTGAGTCAGTTGAGTTGGTTGAGTTGGTTGACAGAGTGGAGGATCAGACGACTCCTCATTGGCAGGGACAAACTCCCCTGTTTCAAGATCAAACATTTCTTCTCCATTCACCAATCAGATACTTGATTTCCTTGGCTTGTTTAACATCCCATAACTTAATTTGATCACCAGTTGGCATCTTCTTCTTCTGGTACAACTGAATGTATTTGTTCCTGATTGAATCAGTGTCCCTACCAGGATATTTTTCAGCGTGTAGGCTTGCAACGGCATCCCACTCTTCTGGTCCAATTGGTAGGATACTTCTCATGCATTGGAACAAGTTCTCCAACTCAGGCTTTGTGTAGTTGCCAATGCTGGCTTTCCTTCCACCGCTACCAGTTAGTGCAGCAGTCGGTGCCATGTTGATTGTTATGATGGAATCATTTGAGGTATTTCTTTTTGTGAGGAGGGGACCACGGATCAAATCGATTCTTCATCTTCCGATGAATTGTCTAATAAACTAGCAAGAGCAACGATTGTGATTGTAGTGAAGGGATAGAAGGACATTGCCCTGCCCTGCTCCTGAGTCAACTTGAAAGAAAAGAACTTGTTGTCATGTTGTCGTGTTGTCGTGTTGTCGTGTTGTCGTGTTGCCGTGTTGCCGTGTTGCCGTGTTGCAGTGTTGCCATATTGCCGTGTTGCAGTGTTGCCATATTGCCGTGTTGTCGTGTTGCGATCCGTGTTTCGATCCTTGAAGTTGAATTTCTGGTTTCTTGCTGGAGAGACAAGTGTTACTGTTGTTGCTGTTTCTTTCCGGACTTTCTTTTTGTATTTTCGTATTGTTTGCAATTTTTATGGATGGACATTTGAGGTATTTCTTTTTGTGAGGAGGGGACCGCGGATCAAATTGATTCTTCATCTTCCGATGAATTGTCTAATAAACTAGCAAGAGCAACTGATTGTGATTGTAGTGAAGGGATAGAAGGACATTGCCCTGCCCTGCCCTGCTCCTGAGTCAACTTGAAAGAAAAGAACTTGTTGTCATGTTGTCGTGTTGTTGTGTTGTCGTGTTGCGTGTTGCCGTGTTGCAGTGTTGCCATATTGCCGTGTTGCAGTGTTGCCATATTGCCGTGTTGTCGTGTTGCGATCCGTGTTTCGATCCTTGAAGTTGAATTTCTGGTTTCTTGCTGGAGAGACAAGTGTTACTGTTGTTGCTGTTTCTTTCCGGACTTTCTTTTTGTATTTTCGTACTATTTGCAATTTTTCAGCTCAGCAAAATTAGCGATGATCACCAAAAAAAGCATGCTGGGCAAAGGAGGTGCAAGAGGTGCACACGATTGATTGGGACTGAAATGTTTGATTTTAAGATTCCATTGAAATCTATTCAGTGTTAGTTAAGTGAATAAAAACTGTCAGTCCAGAGCCCCTCGAACTGGCAACTTTTATTAAGAAGTGAATACATCTATATACAAAACACATACTTTTTATGTTTTTTTTTCTTAATTATATTCATTTTCCTTAGGTGGGAATCACTCATTGTTGTTATCATTCATTTTTAAATCTTCTCTGAAATTAAATGATTTTGTCATCCAAAAGTTACCCCTGCAATCAAGCCAAGAATGCATGCTAACTACTGGTATGCACTAAGGATGGCGTGGCCATTTTTGAAGAAATTTACGTTTTCTGGAAATATTTTTATCAAACTGGTTTTAATCGGAAGATCATTGAACATTGAAAGACTGTATGCATCATAGTCTGGTCTGTATGTTGATACGACTAATATTGCATCGTGAGGACCCATGCTATGAAAAGTCTCTGTCGGGGAAAAGTCTTGGTGCGATCAGCGTCCAAATGTAGACTAGTAACGCACACCACTGAGAGCCAATGATAATCCACATGTTTGCCTCCCCCATTTGAGGATTCGCTACGGTGCCATCCGCTTGGATCACACCAAAGTCAGTAAGCGTCATTGAGAACCAACACGTTATTGCTGCCAACGCAATATTTAGCTTCCAGTTGTTTGAAAATGTGTTGGGGACGTCTTCGGTAAACGATCTAGTCCCTGCCTCTTTGCCTACTGATTCCTCGTCTTCCGCTGCGCTCGTACTCTGATAATTTGCCACCACGCCTACCACCTTCGACTTTTCTTGTGAGGTCGATCGATCGGTGTCGTTGTTTCCATCATTGTCGCTTTCATCCTCGTCGTTATCGGTAGATCTACCAAGAGTACTATCAGCGGTTGCTGACCATCCAATGTAACCGAGACTTACAATTGTCAGTCCCACGCCAATGACAATGGAAAGCACATCATCGTTGTTCAATTGAGGATTACAGACGGCATTCGGATTTCGAGCAATTGCACTGTAACAAAGCATTGTTGCATAAGCTGTGATCAAACTACTAGCAAGAAGACTACCTTCGTTTCCCGTCAACTGTGCCCCAATGATCAGTAGTGACAGAACAATTGTCAACGCTATGAAAGTAACATTCTTTCTGCAGTCACCAAAGAAGTAGAAAAGTAATCCCCATCCCACGATGGAAACAAGAAGGAGAAAAGCAGCGCTTACAAGAATTGCAATCAACCACTTTTTTCCGGAGCCACTTTCTTCACTTTCTGCCTTATTCGACCTTTCCACCCATCCGTCATTCCAGTTATATGCGAGATCTACAAAGATAACCTGTTGAAACAAAATGAAGAAAACTGCCCCCACTCTAGCCACATTGAGATAAATATCTGTCAGTAGCGGTTCATTGGGCACGAAGCACATACCAGCGACCAAGAAGAGGAACAGGGTATATTTTGCAGGCCAGGCCTCTCGATTGGCTGTCCTCTTACAGACAACAGCAACGGCTGCGAGGAGAAAAAATATCAGGGCGCTAAAAGTAGCTCGATAAACTCCAGTATGCCCGGCACAACGTTCAATCAGGGCTTTTGTTTCTAAGTCTTCGCAACCACTCAACCAAGCGCTCGTGATATAGTTGCTGATACTTATGTTGACTATGAATTTCGCAACCCAATATTCGAATGCAAAGGCAATAGCGATGGCTATGCATAAAAGCAGAACTGAACGCTTTCTTCCAGAGGATGCTCCGGGGGAAATCGAGCTTGGTTTGTCATTACCGCAGCAAGCTCCCATCAATGATGCCGCCGCTGAGCCGAGACAAAAAGTCAGGCTCGTCAGGATGCAAGAAATAAATTGAGCCTGAGCAAGAGGCAACAATCGGGGAAAACACCGATCGAAAACAAGGATGAGCACAAATTCTTATTTTCAAAGAAACGATAACCCGTCTGTGGCACCGAGAGACGAGAAACTTCGTAAGACATTGATTTCAGTGGACGTACCATTGTATTTATTTAGCACTGTGTGTATACCGTAGTCCTACCGTACGGTATCTATTGTCTCGCGTTGTATGCTTTTGCTTGCAACACGCTCTCAAGTGTCTCCTGTCGTCAAAACGTATTCTTTGTTGTACCGTATGGTGATTGTTTCAACGAGAAATCAGGTACATATCGTACGAGTACGAGTACACGAGTCTTTGTCACAAAAAATGATACACAAGTGAAATAAGCAAATTTTTTAAAATAATTTTAAATCGTGTTTTGGTCCTTTCCCTCTTTCCTGATCTGTGCTGAAAAATATTGACGTCTGGTTTCGAAGAGCTCGAATCCAAATCAAAGAAGACTGCGCGAAAATTTACAGGGCCGGTTTACCCATGGGAAAAATAAGCAATAATACGATGGTTAGTACCGGTATTACGACTTCGCAGTCCCCATTGATACGTTTCCTTCCCAATGAGCCTTACCGTCGAAAACCCATTCAGTCATTCAGATAATGCTCGATATTAGTCATGTTTATCCGACAAGTTCTGTGGTAATAGTGATAGGGAATATTTGGACTGAACACCCAGTCAACTTCCCTACTAAGATTACAAATAACAACAACATGTTATGTTGAGATCTTGAACTCGACATCAAGTTAACTTCCCTGGTGATTAGTTTACTACTACTACTACTACTAACGGGCCCTGCATTCAACTCTCCAAAATGCCACTTAGTCATCAAAATACAAGCATTCTTCTTCAAAAAGCTTGAAACGATAATAAAAAAGGCGCTACTTTGTTTTGATCTTCTTATTCTGGCAGCAATTGTTTCATTGCCGGGACTTAGACTATTGTTACCAAAGAGGGAGCAAAATGCAGTCTATTACAAAAATATGCTTTATAAGAGACGTTGCATCGATTGATATTCCTGAGGTGCAGACAATACTTGACAATCCATTTTGTACTCAAGCAATATCACAGCCAGCAGAGAAGTGTGGCTACACATGGGTTTTTCCGTCACAAATCAAGACTCAGGTCTCGGACTGAGCCATTCCCAAATTATGAATGTGACTCCCTTCATCATCTAATCATTTCAATTAGCTCAAAACTGTCATTTCAATTGATTTCAAAGCAAGTTTACAGATCATTCATCCATTGATATGTCGTGGGAATGTTGTCCACTCTAGAAGGTTAGCAAAAATTAGTCCCTCAATCCACGACAGAAGAGGACCCGATTCGAGAGCGATGAAGGGAATCCGCGAGTCAAGACGTCTCACTTTACATTATGATTTGTTATCAACATAAACTCTGATATTTTATTCTCCATTAATAATCAACAAAGTAAAATACAGTCCACATAGATTCAACGGGTGTTTCCGTAGCACAACTAAAAATCATCTTAAAATCTGAATTATTTACAGTTTCGTATTATTCTGTGTGAAACCTTCACCAATAGCATGATCATTGCGAAGATTTGTTCATAAGCATGAGGGACTCTACGACACTCTTTTCAGTCTCAGAAGCGTTGGGACCTTGTTGGTTTGTACTCTCTGTTTTTGCTCGCTTTTGATCCGGATTATTATTTGTATATGCATCCACCCCTGTTGCCATGAGTCTTTTCTTAGGGGGGCGTTTCTTGTTAAGCTCTTGTTGTTTCGCGTTGTTGTTGGTTATGTTTCTATCCGAGTTGCTTTTCGCTTCATTTGTTTCCCCACCACTACTCGTTGAAACCCATGGGTCCGATACGTCTTTGAGAGCTGCTGATGACGCATATTTCGTCGATGGAACGAAGCGGCACGATTCGTCTACTTTTTTCGAACTATTTCGGATAGGCCTCAAGCATAATAGTATCTCTTGATCTAGTTTTGGCCCAGAAGTCTCACTGCTTTCAGTAGACTTCGAATTCGTAGCCTTGACGTCCCCAGCATCGTCATCGGCTGACTTATTTCTGATAGAAGAGGTGACTTCGCACCAGACAGTTGTCAAATCAACACGAATCAGACACATTCGACAAGTAGGAGCTAAAGGCTTCTTTCGATGGTCTGTAGTTCGATGAGCAATAAAAGTTGATGTGAGCACACTTGTTGGAAACGGGCTCACTGAAATCGATTCGAAGAGAAAAGTGAATCGTTGACTTACCGTTGGACCTTGAAGTGTCACTCCACGAAGACGAACTTTCTTCCCGGGAATCGTTCGAT
Source organism: Pseudo-nitzschia multiseries (assembly GCA_037355745.1). Taxonomy (NCBI): domain Eukaryota; phylum Bacillariophyta; class Bacillariophyceae; order Bacillariales; family Bacillariaceae; genus Pseudo-nitzschia; species Pseudo-nitzschia multiseries. The sequence goes on from CM074783.1 coordinate 9,921,014, forward strand.
TCTCTGTACCCTGAATCGTCTGATACGTCCTCGCTCTTTTTCTTCTCCTCAACCCCAGCCAAGAGAGAGTCGTCCGACGAAGACTGGTCCTCCGCACTCTCGTAGGGAGGAGGCTCTTCGCGTTTCGTAGCTCGGGAGGCATCCGGGCAATGTTCCAGTGACGAGAGACGCGCACTGGCATTGTTAGCTGTTACAGAAGCGCCAGTAACATCATCCTTAGGCCCGTTATTATTTTTCCTGCTTTCCTCTAGCATTCGTTGGTTGTGCGAACGAACATTGCGATCTAGGTTTCTGTTCGCACGTCGGTTTTTAGTTTCCGATGATAGCGATGAATAATCATCGGCTCTTCCCCTAGTCGTTGTTGATTCCTTCTTCTGGCGTTCTGAGGATGTTCCTCCGTCATCTTCGCCCGATCCTGATGGTGTACAATTGAATATCAAGGAGAGCATTGAGTGACGCTGAACTAGTATATAATAGTGCAGGTGCAATAATATTGATAGTGCTTTGCAAACTTACCACCGCTGTTACTTGTAATGGAGTCAAGATTTTCGTTGGATCCACCCTCGGCTCTTTGATTTTGCTGTTGTGCCTGTTGCTTACTCTCAACTTCCACAACTGATAAAGGAAAGGACTGTTCCGAAACAACCGCTGCACCGGAGGTATCATCGGTGGAATTGCCTCCGTTTCGAGACGAATCTCTAGCAGACCCATTGCTGTTCCCATTCGCGGTTTCCTCTGTATTCTTGCTTGCGTCATTCCTGTCTCCGGACTTATTCTGATTCGAAATCGTACGTTTCGCACCTCGTCGGGCTTGTGCCGCAGCAGAGGCCCGAGCAGCCTTTGCCTTCCCTGGATGCACGAGCTCCTCGATGAGATTTTTCAGTGCGTGTCTCGACGAAGGGACCAACAAATTGTATAGTTTCGCTCCAACTAGATCACCTGTCTTGTATCGAAGAATGCGTTCGGCCTGAGCACTGCAAAAAGTGATCTCTCCATCGGTGGTGGTCGTCATCACCAAGTCTGGAAGCAGTGCCAAGATCATGGCTTGCTTCTTCAAACGGGCATTTGTTTTGGTCATTTCTTCCACCAGAGCCTTTTTGCGTGCTCTTGAATTACTAGCAGATTTTCTATTCGCTACACGCTTGTCGTTCTTCTTCTTAATCTTCCGTTCGGCTTCTGCACGCAGTATGGCTACGGAATGTGGAACCGACTGGTTCATTTGTTGCAACAAACCAATGTGTGTATCTGCGAAAGAAGATGGTGGTGTTTGTGTTTGTGGAGTTTGTGTTGATGTTGATATAGGTGTTTGTGTTTGTGAGAACGAAGGAACTGGAAATTGTGAGCACTTCGACCAATCGCACAACGATCTCGAATGCAGTAGTCTTTTGTTCTTCGTACCTAGTTGCTCCAAGCTCCAGGATTGCATATCAGAGAGTAGCGCTGGTGATGCAAGAGTCGTTGTAGGTTGGGAAAGAACCGGAGCGTTTGGACGCAAAAGAGAGGATGCAGCGGCTGCAGCCGCATCTGTGTGACTTGGCACACTTGGAGGGGCTGATGTTTGGCTAGCGTTGGCCAGCGCTGTTAGTAGTGCAGCATGAGTTACCGGTGGCACTGTTGGAGCTGTTGTGGTTCCGGAAATCAATTGATTTCGATTTCCTTGCAATGCGGCATGATACAGAGACGAAGACAGGGCCGTAGGTGGTCCTCCTTGTGCAGGAGCCCCCGTGGTTGCGGGGTTTGACTTTGCTTGTGTCATTTGCTGAACTGCCGATGCTGCAACAGCGGCTATTGTTGCAGCTGCATTAGACATCATAAAGGCGGCACCATGATCCATGGGTGAGTAGGCGTTGGAGCCAGCAGCCATCGCGGCAAGGTGAGAGGCAGTAATCCCTGCCGTTGTAGCGGTTGGTGGCTGATGAGAAGGAGATGTGGTTGGAACGGTTACGAAAGCTGATCGTGCGGCGTCATCTGCTAAAGGCCTAGCGGTCCCATCGCCACCATTGCTACTTTGATTCATTCTGTTCTGTTTCGTACCGATTTGTTCTTGCTGTTAAAACAAACCCAAAGCACAGAATCTACTAATTTAAGTTGCCCTTCTCGACGCCTAGCTACTTGCTAGGATAGATGCATTGATTGTCAGTATGGTGAGGTCTATATTGTTCAGTTACGTGAAAGTGTTTGTGTTACGACAGAAGACGAGGGATGTTAGAGCATACCCGTAAACTGAGAGTTTGTGGAAGGTTTCAAAGGAAGAAACAAGGGTACACTTTTTGATGGCTTTACGTGGATCGAAGCCTGGTTCTAAAGGTATGGTAATCTTGACCATCTGCTCCCATCTGCTACACTTGCAGCAGTGACGTGAATGCGCGTGGTGTTTCAATTAGGGGTTTGTTCGCACAAGTGGAAAACGTCAACACGAAGAAATAACAGATGCCTCGCCTTGTACTTTAAATATATTCTATGCGTCAAGGTCACAAAAAAAATACTCCAATCAAAGCAAGATTTTTTGCCAGATGTCCGACAGTGGAGAAAAAGAAGAATAATTATTAAATACCTAGTAGTGACACACCATCTGAGCATTTCCTTCCAAACCATACTTATTAACAGAGAGGAGAATCCAATTTCTCATCGGTTCTTGTCACTCACGATACACGCACTGTAATCGTACCGGTATGCAACGATACGGTACCGTACGGTAAGATTACAAGTACTATGAGTACCGTACGGTACTATCAAAATTTGTACAACAAGCCAAATCACATTTTCAATTTTGATTGTGATTGTGACCAATCATTACACCGAGTTTTTTTACAAGACCGTTGCTGCTCGCAGGCTGCTCATTGATGACACAGACTAAGTTCTTCACCACTCACCACCTGCCTTTCGGTAGTACTATCAAACGTAAGATACCGGCAATGAGTAATTACGCTTACTGGGTACGAGCAGGAGTCATATTGTGACTCCTGGGTACGAGTACGTACAAGCACTCACTATAGTACAGCGTAAACGGTAATTACTCGTTCTGAATACCGTAATTTTTTTGTGTTTTTTTGTTCAAGTCTCAAAATACTACGGTACGAACGAAATATTACCTGTATTTTAAACAGGCCTTCTCATTTTTTTCAATGACGCGCATTAGTTCGTACTCCTAAAACCTATCTGTACAAAGTAGAAGTAATCATTAAAAACCAGCAGTGAGACCAAGAAACAGTGAAAGTTCAAATAATGCAACAGATATCTGCTGCATTGAAGTGGACAACTCCAATGGAACCATGGGCAACAGGCAACCTCGTTCCTAACGCTGATGTTGCTCACTTTTGCTAGAGGAGACTTGACAATCATTTTTGTTGTTCCTCAATCCAAACAAATCAGAAATCACAGATGCGAAATAAAGTAACTATGAGTGATAAGTTTTCCTACTGTCAAAGCTACTATAGCTTTAAATTGTTGTCGTGTTTGCGTGCATCCTGAAAAACAATATGCATGATATCAAGGGAGACAAAGCTCTAACCTAAAAGCATTTCTGAGACGTGATAAATTCCGATTGCGCATAGATTCACTCTGCCATCCAAAAACTCGATTGTCAGCTTATATCTCTCCTCCATACCAATATCAATCTCATCCCAAACGACAAGTGTCTCATATATGTCCCAGGATTTGCTAGCGTTTCCGGATGATGAGACAACTTTGGTAAATCTCAAAGAGTACGTGCCATAATTTTTTGTATCTAACGAGGAGAGTTCGACAAAAATATTTCGCGCAGTTTTACTTGCAACACGGAGAGATATGCTGACCTTCGTCTGAGCAGCCAACTTCCGAAACTTGTAAACAACCGATTCATTCTCTTCTGTAAAGGCTACGTTGCAGTGCAAGTCATACTCGGAGATTGCTTCCATGCATATCAAGTCGTCGTTTATCTTTGCATCAATGGGTGTGTTCTCTCTATAGGGACAGTCTCCTAAACGCTCCTGGGTCGTGTCAAAGTTTCCAGCATTGGCGTAATACATAGCATTGTAGTAGCCGGGAACCTCTATCTCGTAATCCGTAGAAGTGATGGAAGCAGAACACAGGTTCAAATTCCCGGTTGTAGAAAGTATCTTGAGACTATACTCATCTGCCTCCAAGTTCACAGATCTCCAGATAACATCGTTGAAACTTGTCCCATCCGTTGGCCGGTACATCGAGTCCTCTCAGATTGCTTTATAGTACTGCCAGTCAGTACTCAGCAAGATCATTTCGATATTTTTCCCGTCTTGTTTCGATGCAACACGGACTCGAATATCGTAACTTCCTGAGGAGCCTGGAGCGATTAAAAAGCGATAGAGGAGGTATTCACCTGGATCCCACCACCCTATGTTGCATTGAGCACCATCTCGAAGGATGCAAGTACTATCTTCTGTTAGTTTTGCGTCCACACCATCACCTCGAATGTTACAACCGTCTCCCTGAGATATTTCAGGTGTTTTCTCAAAGGCTTGGTAATAGTCGAGTGCCGCCCAAGTAATCGGAGGGGACTGAATGGATGTTGTTGTGGGTTCGTCGTTCGATATAATTTCATCATTCGACTGTGCGTCTGGCCTTGAGTTTGGTCGAGACGCCGGAGCAACCGTTGGCCCGGGTCTCGGGAAATCCCTAGTCTCAACTGTGATAGTACAAAGATTTACGTTGTCGTCCACAAATTCAATTCTTAATTGGTGAAGACCCTCAGATAAGCCTGTCAACTCCCATGTCACTTCCTCGTACACATCGTAACCTTTCCCAGGTGCAAACAATACATCGCTTTCCATCTTTTCGTCCAACAATTTCAATCGAAATCTTTTCTTCTTATCCACTTTACTAGCAACTCGAGCCTTTATCATTATGTTGTCGACTGTTGAATCTGTAAGAAAATTGTAAGTGACGTATTCACCACTTACAGTGAAGCCAATGAAACAGTCCCTGTCACAAGTGGAGCTACCATTTGTTATTTTCGCATCGACCGGTCCCATTCCGCATGTCTTATCCTCGGCATCATTGCCCAAAGTAGTATCACTATAGCTACAAAATTGATTGGCACCTGCTGTGAAGGGAAGTTCGTCGAAAATTTTGCAATTTTCAGCACTGTCTTTGTACGTTAAAGCCGGTGAAACTGTTGGTGAAGGCACAAGCGTTTCCGGAACAATCGTGACGCGGTGATGACAATTCATAAATAGGCATTCCTTCTCCCCTGACATCAAACCAGCCCATTGATCCAAGATCACTATGAAGCATTACATGGCAATGTACGACAAGTCGCTGACCAAAATCGGATGTTCGGAATCTAACCGTACACGGTCCGGAAGATATAGTATCGTAGAATTGTCCTTCTAGGTATCCATTGCCACATCCATTCGGTGTCACCACTTGCATGTGGTACAAGTGAATGTGGAACGGGTGCTGCCGAGTGTCTGGCAACTCCCATTCGTGAACTTCGTCAAACGCAAGTACCTTAAGAGGAACAGATGCATCCCATTCTTTGTCATTGATTGAATCGCGTTTGATCTTAATAGCAAGTCGATTTCTTTCTGGAACGTCTATTGATTCCATATTTCGCATCGATGAAGGGCGTTTAGGCTTCCATTTTCCCAATGCCCTCCTCAGACTTGAAGAGCTATCAGGACTTTATGTTCACGATCGCAGCAATTTTGTCACCAAATAGAATGTTGATTGCGGGCGAAGCATTACAGCGTACAGCAAAATCTCCACGAGACGACCCCGTCATTTCAAATGAGTTAGTGGAGCCCTCATCAAAAGGAACAACAGAATGCCAAATACCATCACTAGCGACTTTATGAAGCTCACATCCTGATGTAAATTGAAGCTCATGAGAAACACCTAACGGATCAACGATAGAAACACGAAGTCGGTACCATTTGCCAGCTATGAGGTTGAATATCTCGTAGGCCCTGCCGTTACTCAACATTCTGCTACCATCATCAAGCCTCAAGATTTGAAGTAGAAGTTCATTAGATGCCCAGTATGGAATGTCATCATTATTATTTTCATTGTCTTCAACGATGAGAAGACCAGTTGCTCCTCCATTCACTTGGGTTTCAGAAAATGAGTGGGCATGCGGATGATACCTGTATGTCACTGTGTGAGTAAAACTCGAGACAGCTATTAACGCAATGAAAACGGAACAGTTGATAGCCAAGAAACTTCGTACTCACCAATATGTTCCTCCCGGATGATCCGACCGTAGGTCCCATACTTTTTGTGTTCAAAAGATTTACGACATGGTAGAATGTTAGAAATGATGATAGCAATGGTTCATATTATTGGCGGGAAGAAGAACTCAAAGAACAACCGCAAAATCAAGCTTACTGTAATCTATGCACGACCCTCCTCCATCCACAACTCTAGTGACATCGTCACCATCTCCTGATCCAACGATATGCAATCCGTGCGTAGTGAATGTTAGTTGGATCCGAAGCAAAATTCCGCAACGTCAATCGGTAGGTAAAACCAGGCTGCAGTCGAATAACGGGCGCCGAACCCATCGTCAACGGACCGCACCGCCCTTCTCCGGTTTGATATCCATATATTTCAGAGTCCTCGTCAAAACAAAATTCGAGAATCCCACACCGATCGATATTACCACTATTCTCGTTGTAACTGTCGCAATTTCTCTTCCAAGGAAAGGTCGGAAGAGTTGGAATTCCATAGTCGCTATCGGAAGATCTATCATAATCCTCATCAACGTAGATTGTTACGGAAGTTTCCGATGACTTTCCATTTCCGTCACTCACTTTCAAGCTGGCAAAGAATCTACCGGGTGTTTTGTAAGTGTGAGAGGTAATTGCAATATCATTATCGGAATCATTCTTCCCGTCTTCACCGAAATCCCACTTGAAGCGTAATTTGTCTTTGTCAGGATCACTACTTTTTGATCCGTCAAATCGCACAGTAACTCCCTTAGAATCTGAGGAATAAAAAGTTTCTATCACAGCTACGGGTTTCCGGTTGTTGTCAACATTGCTATCGTCATTCGCGCCTCCATCCTGTTTTACGTAAGTAAGCCGGTTGATCTTGCCTTTATCATACAAAAGGTGATATAGAGAGGCCTGGCCCGATCGTTTTTTGCTATGCGGTCCAAAGCGCAACCGCAAAACAGAGCTGCCTTCGACATTCTTGACGATCGGCACCGCAACATATTTTGGTTTCTGCTTATCGCAGGTTTTCCCTCGACATTCGTTATCGTCGTCGCGTTTCAAGTGAAAGACGCTTTGGGATCGTAAGTCCGAATACAGATATTCGTTGTCATATTTCTTGGGCCAAACTCCGTTTGGAATGAAAGCACCACCGACACACGCTGCACCCGCTCTTCCGTGCTGATAAAAATAGATTGGATCGACAAATTTCGAAGAGTCAATCTTGCCACACTTATCACGGTTGGTTTCGCCCATTTCGCATGGTCCCTCCCGTTCTCTCCAACCGTAGTCAGCCTTTTCGTATCCCGTGCCACCTACATTAATCTCCTCCCAATTCTCCCTACCAACATCACTCACATGGAATTCCACTTTGCCACCCTTGACATTGGGATTCATTTCCAGAGAAAATGGGTTTCGAAGTCCTCGAGCAAATATTTCCGTACAAACGCGCGATGTACCATCACCAGGATTGAATGCTGGTTTTACCACATGGTTGTGATTTCTTCTCTCCTACGTAGGGATTGTCGGGAGGGATTGTTCCATCATCCTTAATGCGCAAAATTTTACCCCATAAGTTATCAAGTTTGTTGGCTGGATCGAATCTTCTTGGGTAGCCTGTATCACCCGTCGCCAAATACAAATAACCATCCGGACCAAAGCCCATACCGCCTCCATTGTGCATTTTACCTAGAACATACAATGCATAAGAAGAACGGCAAAATGTTAGAGAAATCAAATCGTGCTCTGGTCACATTTCTATCTCCCAAAAGTGTCGCGTCACATATGGGCTGTATCGATCTAGATCTGCCTCAGAGACGAGACGAAGTTGATGTCTCACCTGCATTGCCTGTTTTCAACAGGACCTCTTCGTTTCGAAGCTTGTTCGATGCCGTCAATCGAAACCGTGAGAGCTGACAGTATGGACCATTTGTATTGACGTCGCCAAAATCCTCGATGATTATGCAGTTCCCATTCCGGCCTTTGTGGACCCAGAATGCGTAGACATAGTCAAACCGTCCATCATTTTTCGTTCCAAATTTTGGATGAACAGTGATCGAAAGCAAAGCGCGCTCTTGCTGAATACAAGGATCTACGTTGTAGATAACTTCTCTATCTCCCTCTAAATCCCCGTCATCAAACATGTAAATGTCACCTTCCTTCCCTGCCACCAAAACACGACCATCGGGCAACCACGCCATATCAACGACGCGACGGATATTTCTCGCGACTCCCACGTCATACTCGAAAAAACCTCCATCGGAACCACCATCAATTACAACCTCACCAGCTACGCCTTGCTGGATTCCAACGCACAGCAACAGCAACAGCAACAGCAACGGCAACATCAAGAATGGTAACAAGAACATTTTGGTCCGAAAATCCGAACGAATAACCAGAAATAACGATAAAATTCCTTGGTTCTGCTGTCGTCGACGTTGCTATTGTTGTCAAGTCGGTCGAAGAGAAGGAATCTTTCGACACCAACAGTCACCTTTATCCTTCAACCTGAAGAGGTCTTTTCGATAGGATTGCTATGAAAGGGTGCTGGATATTCGCTCTGGTTTGAACAAAAGAATCAACTTGATTGTGGTGGAGAGATGAATGACTTCTTCAAACCGTTTCATCTTCCTACAGTCCTAGTTTTGTCGTGAGATTTGTTGAGCCATCTATCCTTATTATTTGTAGAAACGCATACTGTCTCGTCCATCACGCCCCCTTTCTTTGAGCACCACATCATTGAAATCAAATTCGGGGTGCGTTGTGGTATAATCGTTGAGAAAGAACGATCAGTAACACCCCATTGCAAAATTGATTCTTTCTTGTCCAGCACGACCGATCCAAGAATTAGCATGTAGATAGAGAGATGCATTATTACTATTTTTTACGGATCAATCCAACTCCTACGTTCGAACGTGCTTCGATGCGGGAATGTTTCGCTTCGAAACATCTTTTTGAAAGTTGTTTCTAACGAGGTTAATTGTTGATTGACGGAGAGCAACTCCCATGTCCGTTAAACCTCTCTTCCTTTTCTCGCCGTACCGTACCTGAGGGATCCGTGAAGTGATTGACGTTCGAAGGAGAAAGAAATCTACCGTAAATCGTGCGAATTCGTAATAAGTGGAAGTGCGTGAAAGTGTTATGTGTCGGTCGAATTTTACTCCCACAACCGGTTGGAATTTGGAAGCGTCCGAAGTCGGAATGCTTCGTAAATAATTGCACGTAAGTAAGATTGTGTACCGTACAGAACATAGCACACGGTACGGTACCGAGTGTAACATCATAGTACGAGTACCGTCAACCACGACGCAACATTTCCCAATTCTAATCTAATTTTCCTCAGTTAGTAATAAAAAAATAGAAGTACGGTAATATTACACGTTCGGGGAATTTTCGTACCGCACCGCACCGGTACGAGTACGAATAATCCTTATCGTACGCTTTGAAAAGAGCGATACAAATCGATGCTGTGACGTGCGGTACATCATGACACATGATTTCGTAGCAAAACAAAGTCTAGGACGAGATGCAAGAACATATCTAATTTCAATGGAAGAAACGTGGAGAGAAACAACTTGATAGTTTTCACAACTAATGTGTGGATTAAGAAAAATGCGCGATCGCTTCAGTGCTCGTAGATTGGTCATTGACGAAAACGGATTCAAAGCAGTACAAGTAGTACATCGCAAAAGGAATGAATATACTATCATGGGCACACTCTTCTATGCGCCATTTTCCGGCCATTGCTAAAGGGATAAAGGTTCACACGTCATTCATCGCCCACACGAATAGGTTGTAAGATGGCTTCCTGGCATTTTCTGCAGTGCAACAACAAAATGTTGCCATGCTTTTAGTTAACGTGTTCTATCACAATCAAAACTAGGTACAAGAAAATTGGGCCATTGATAAAGCTAACAGGATCCTACACTGCCTTGCTAATGAGCTGCCCCCTTGTGGTTACTTGGGATCATACCGGCACCAGGGTATAATGTATTTAAACTCACTTGACAATACTGTTCAGAGCAAATAAATAATGGTATCCAAAAGTATCCCTACTTTTGGTCAATCATAGTACTTCGTCATTTTTTGTTCAAACATTTCTGGTGGTGATCTATCAGCCCATCGAACTTGTGCGCACTTTGTCCACTGTGTTTCCCTTGGAGAGCATCAAGTTACTTTTGATCTAATCTATCGACGAAAGAGTGATTATTGTGCCAACGGCACTAACACTCAACAGGCATATCATCTGTGTTACAAGTCTGTCTATGAAATCGTGTTTATTATTGTATCGCTGGTGTCCCAAAAGTTTGGTGGCGAAGAACAAAATGGATTCATACGCTCATTCCATTGACTTGCGTCCCTATTTCGTGTTCCTATCGATGGAACTCCTTTGCTTTCCTTTCCATCGTGTGGGTATGTATCCAATAGTTCCGATGATGTGGATTAGTGCAATCAAGATAGTCGTCCTCGAGCTCGCATACAATACCTTCCTCCAGGGGGTACCGGTAGGTTTTGATCTTTCATCACGATTTTTTTCTCCTTAGGCCTTCATTCCTGCAACCGCTGGACTATGGAGTGAAACCTCCAAGAAACCCATTTCTTGCAATTGCCTATCGCTGTGACCCTGGTTTCTCAGTTCTGTTACTTGCAATCGCTCTGATGCAACCGACTAATTATGTGTGGGTGTCATTGTGTTGCGAAAATAATTTTTCGAATCGAGCGAAAAAACGAAACGTTTCAAAACAATCAGAGCCAAGGGTCAGATGCCGGTTGTTCGTTTCGACGCAGCGTTTCGCGGTCATTCAAACTGGTCTCGATGGTTACTAAGTGATCGTCGAGGACGATCTACTCTAGATCTGGTAACCAAAATCACAAACAAGCACCAACAGCCATCACACTATCGGTTGAAGCGCTTTGCCGCCAAAATTCGACGACGAAACACCCCGGAACGACGACTGTAACGATAAAGTACCCACCGTGATTTCCCGATTTATCTCAAAAATCAATGGCATCAACACGACCATCGAGGTGGATGCAAGAAAGAGTCCCACGGTTCCACCCTTTTGTGCGAACCAATACGACCATTCCCTGGAAATTTGAAATCCTTGCTGAAACGAGTCTGCGGCGCGAGTGAAAAATCCTTTGATGCCGCCGCCTTTCGATGTGTCTGGTCGTGCCATGGTCGTCTTATCGGATCTGATCGATGCGGTATTGAGTTGAGTTTTCGAAGAGGTTTGCGATGATTCGATTGTTGCTGCCGGTCGGAGGCTTCGATGCAAATAATAATAGTAGCGCTCACAAGTAAGATTACTCGTGCTTGCCGTGTTGTGCCACAGCAGACAAAGGAAAAACCAAGGAAAGGATTGACCGAGTGAGTCGAGTCGATCGACATGAGACTCCTCGAGAAGAGAGAACAAAAAAAGCCCATGTCTGTCGGGTGAACGTCGAGGAGGGAATGTGTTTATCGTCTGTCCAGTATCCGTAATTCAGTAATCATGCCCGATTTCCTGTTTTCGACCCAGAAAGACACGTACGGTATATATGGTATTATAATAGGTACCTATGAAAGTAAGTGAGAACTGTTGCGTGTTGCGTTTTCTCATTTTTTTTGGCCTATTCTTTTCGTCGTACGGTACGGTACGAGTAAGATTAAGGTACGGTACGGTATTCTGTTTTTGACATCGATGCTGTCAGAAGAGAGTTCAGGCCGGGTATCGGCACCAACCCTACAAGTTCAGGAACGGTGGAGTGATAGGGATCATTACTTTGGTAGATTGTTCTGGCTAGCAGTTGACTAGATAACCTGCTAGTACGCCGACGAAAGCAATCCACGGTGCAGATGTAATGTACGCGAGAACGTGAGTGTGGTCAAATTTCGTGTTCTCTATGTATCATACAGGGACGCGGTACACAATTCCCGGCAATGGCGTTCGCGACAAAGATAGGAAGAAGCATTGTCGGTCACGATGTTAGAATGCTGTCGCTCCATTCGTCGATTGGCGGCAGAAGGAACTTTTCCGTGAAAGAGCTCCCTTGGTGTGCCCCGAAAGATTCTCCCGTCCGACGCAATCCTCGCCACAGCAACCGCAACAAACACAAACAGGAGGCGCACGGCAACGGGACGGCCCCCAATGGTCCCGACGGAGCGGCGACCAAAACAAAATCCCACACCCCGATTGACGCCTTTGGTATCGTTGCCGGGATGTGCAGACCCTCATCAAACGGCAAGAAAAGCACCACCACCAGTGGCATCATCGGAGTGAACGGGAAACTGCCGTGGGGGTTTCTCCCCAGCGATCGGAAAATTTTCGAGCGCCTGACCCGAAATAGGATTCTCGTCGTGGGACGGCGCACACTCTTGGACGAAGAGGACGGTGGTTTGGATCACGTGCGCCATGCCAAATACTGCATCGTGGTGTCGACATCGATTGCCAACCTGGAGGGAGATCCTAGATTATTGGCGGCTCGCCACGAAGAGGATTTACGGAGCCGCCTCCGACTTGCGAGGTCGCTCGACGAGGCCCTGGATATAGCCCGGGTCCTCGCGGCGGATGAAGCTATTGGAACGGACGATGCCGAACGGAAGCCCAACCCGTGCACGGATCGTACCGATGATGCCGCGTTCCCAAACCGTGGCGTCGGTAACGACAACGAAAACAACAACAACAACAACAACAACAACGATGATGATGATGATGATCGCGCCATCGAATCAATCGTGCCGTCATCGAGCGCCACCATTCCGTGCTGGGTGGCGGGTGGAGAACGCTTGTACGAGGAGGCACTGAAACACAAATCGGCACTCGAGCTCCATCTCTCGGTCGTTGACCTGGAGATCGATCCGAGCTCCCCGGCCGTGAAACGCGTTGCCAGGTTTCCGGCGAAATATCGGTGGGACCACAACTACCAACAACACGCAGCCGAGACGGTTCTGCCGCTCTCTCGGGATGCGGAAGGCAGAACCGAACCGAGTTTCGTCTACCACGTTTACAAGAGAATTGTTCGGAACGATTGATTCGTGACGAAATGGGATGGGATGGGATGGGATGGATACGCGACCGCGACGATCCATTCGTCAACGAGCACCTTCCGCTGCGTGGCACATGCAGCAGTAGCTTTGCCGGTCCGCGTGAAGGTCTGGGAGTCCAGCTGTAACAGAGTATATGTATATCATATGTCGTCCGCTCTCTGCTTGCGAAGACTGCGTGCTTCCCAAAAACTGGCTGGCAGGAACTGTGTTTAGGCCATCGCTTTTGAGAATTCTCACTGGGCTTGCAGCCATTATATAGATCATTGTACAATGATGTGTATATCTGGCTTCTATTTCTTTATCATTGTGAGAAAACTCGGCTTCTTTGCCAGATCATTCTGCTGGTTGCCAAGTTTTAGTGTAGTAGTACTGGCATTCAAGCTCAACCGGACGGAGCGACCACTCATATATACAGTAGAATCAAATATACAATCTGTATTGGAGTTGGAACCCAAATTTATTTTTCAGTGTGTCCACCAGGAATTGTTACCATGACCATTGTTATGGCGTACTTTAGTGTAGCACATTGTTTGCTGAGGTACCATAATTACTTATACCTACAATACGTACGAGTACGTACCTGTACCGGTATCACGAAGTATTTTTTCTAACTTGGACTCTTTGGCTCTTCGTACCGTACGTACGAACCGTACTCTACTTTGTACGTAGATACTTTGGTCATTGGTCATACATTACGCGGACTAGGAGTACGTACCTAAGATACCTACCTACACATAGGTACCTATGATCCAACTGCTCGATACACCGCGGCTTATTTGTTTTTATGATTTTCTTTTCGTCTTCTTTGCTTTCTGCCGAACTGGTTTCCGCAAACAAAGCTTTTTCTTCTTCGACTCGACACCACACCACTGCCTGTCCTTTGTGTTGTTGACTGCCGCAGTGTCTCCAATCCTACCGGTACGGCATTCCCTATCTAGCTTCCGTTCGTTGCACCATGGACTATACTACCAGTGACGGATTTGCTGCACTCCCCAGCCTCGCCGCCAGCCTTGGCAGCGACCAGCACCGCAACCACCACGAGGAAGATTTGCCTAACCCGGACGAGGACCTGGTGTTGTTTCCCGAGGATGAGAACCCTGATCACTCCCCCGGCTACTCGTACGAGTTTCCCGATGTTTCGAAGAAGAAAACCCCGTCCAAGGATCTGGAAGATCCGGAATATATCCTGGGAACCATCATTGCCCGCGTGGTTGCCGCCAGGAGCCTCCACAATCCCTGCCAGAGGGAGAACGGCGGTGGATTCGGGGGAGTCTTTCGCGGCTCCTCGGTCCAGGGAACAGGAACGAACCCCTACGCTTCGATCAAGTTTGGAAAGACAACGCAGCGGACATCGGGTCTCTATTCTACGATGGATCCGGTGTGGCCGCGGGACGAGGTCTTTTTCATGGACGTCTCGCTCCCGACCTCGAAGTTGACGCACGGGTCCGAAACAGAAACAGAAACCGGACCAACAACGGAGGCGCACGAATCGCCCGAACTGCTCGGAGATCCCTTCCACGGGTACCAGCCACCGGACAACACGACGCTGACGGTAGCAATATTCCACTCGGAAATGGGAAACAGCAACCACAGCAGCCACAACGTCACCAAATCCAAGCTGTGCAACGAAGGAACCGTGTCCGGGGATTCCGACGACACCTTCCTGGGCATGGCCTCGATCGATCTCACCGCACTGCTCACGGGCCGGGTGACCGAGTTCGACGAGTGGATACCGCTGAACGGGACCGCCAGTGACCACAACAACCAACAAAACGGCCGCCCATCCGATCACCGCTCCTCGCGGCGACCGGGGAGCCGGAGGGCCTCGGTGCGCGTCGTTTGCGAGTACGAACCGGTCCACCCGGGACCCAACCCCGGGGACACCTGCCGCTTCACGCGGTTCTGTCACCCGAGAGACTTGTACCCGCTCGAACCGGCCCGTTCCTACCGGGTGGACCGGGTCCTCGACAACGGGGACGTCGCGATGTTGTCCTACGAGAGCCAAGAGGGGTGGGTATTGTCGTTTCAGGCCCACAAGAACATGCTGGTCTGCGAGGAGCGGCACGTTTCGCCCCTCGACCTGGCCCAGGACGAGCTGCAGACGCTCGGTGAACGCCTGTCCGTGTCTCCGCTGGTGGCGACCGTTACGGAAACGGCCGAGCGCATCGCCGACGACGGGCTGCTGGGAGTCGCCGAGAGCATCGTGTGGGGCGGTGCCTTTGTGTTTGATCGGTGGTTCAAGGGCGGTGTTGAGACGATCATTCAAGATCTCCAGGATGTTACGAATCTGGACGGGCGCCACAACCGAGAGACTCCAGGCCAGACCCTAGACATCGAGAGCACATCGTCGTCGTCGTCGCTCGAGGGCGACAGCAACGCCGATATCGACGCAGAAGGAACAAGCCCGGATGCGTTCGAAGAAGAGGAAGAAGAAATTGGCCAAGCCTTGCCCAATATGCCCCCGTGTCCAATTACAGGAGAACCTATGGTACGTACCGGACACACGGTGACTACGAAACGAACTCCCGGTGCTGTTGGAAAATCGGCTACTGGGTTACCAAAACGCGGTGTGCGGCATTCGGCTTTCTCACAACACGTGTGTTTTCAATAATAATCTTCGCTCATTACTGTTATCTATCCCCCCAAAATAGATCGATCCCGTGGTTGCGGCGGATGGTCATACCTACGAACGGAGAGCTATTGCTCGATGGCTGACGACTAGCGACAAGAGTCCCCTGACCGGATCGGTCTTGGTCCACAAGGAGCTAGTTCCGAACTATGGATTGCTTTCCAGCATCGAAGCGGCTGCCGCTCGACAGGAAAACGATTCGAAAACGAACGTTACCTCCTCCACAAACTCCATCGACGAACGAAAACCGCCACCCAATGCGGATGCGCATGCGCATGCGTAATTATATTGTTTCCTACGGCAAGGGGGGCCGGAGCCCCTCTCGTGTTTCCGACCGGGTTGTGTCGTGGCGATTTAACTGCAACAATAGCTGTCATTTTAGTAACCTATTTATGCAATCAGTAATAATTATGATAGCGTTTTTGTTTCTATTTTTTTTAATTCTACACGCAATTACTCTTGCCCCGAGAATATTTCTTTCAACGTGTTCAAACGCTTGATTCGTTTGGTTCTTGCCTCCGCTTCAGGTTGGTCCGCTTCCACTTCCGATTCGCAGTCCTCCTTCATCGATGCGCAATGGGCCTTTTGTTGCGTGGTCCAGCGGTAGAGTTCCGTTTTCTGCACGGGAATATCGGTGTGGCCGTGCGTTTTATGGAAGGACACGAGCTCTCGATACAACCGTTCCCACCTGGCAATTTCGGCCGTCCAGGGAAAGCCAATGCTGTCGAGAAGCTTGATTCTGTTGGTGGGCAATTTGTCCGCGTTGTAGAGGTAGCGTGTGTGGCGAACCCAGGCATTGAGCTCCTTGTATTCACCGGGGCCCATCGGCACGGAAAAGTGCCCGAACGCTTTGTGGAATGCACGGAGCTTGTCGAAATGCTTTGCCCAGTTCTCGTCGTGGATCGATAGCTCGAACGTCACGTTCATGAGTCGTTTGATCCGATCATCTGTTTCGAGCTTCGGAGACGTCTCCTCCCACTCGAATCCAATGGTAGAAAGTTTCTGCACGTTTTCTTTCGTCAGGAGCGTTCCAACACCCTCCGATCCGGTTTCGTCATCGAGGATATTGCCATCCCCGGGTCGCAGGAGTTTCCTGTAGCTCCTCCGCTGTCGATCCACCCAATTCCAGAGCGAACCCATGCTTTTGGGGACTCGGGTATGGTTGTGTTCTCGATAAAAGTCGCAGAGCTGGTTGTAATAGTTGTCCCACGATTCCCCTTCCGGGTCCCAAGAAAAATCGATGCCATTCAAGGCTTGCGTGCGATCTTCGGTCAACGAATCACTGTGGTGGAGCCTTCGTTGACGGGCGACCCACTGTCCCAAATAGTTTGGATCTTTGTTGTCGTCCACCAATGGCACCATGGTGTCTCCGTGCTCTCGATGGTATTCACAAAGATGTCGATAGTTTTCCCACCATCTCGCATCGTTGGGATCAAACGCAAAGTCTATTTCTCGCAACAGGCTTTCTCTCTCACTCGGCATCAGACCCTTTTTGAAAGCTCTTCGCTGTTGATCTATCCACGAGTGCAAGTGCGGATCGTCCTGTTCTCTGACTCTGACCGCGTTTCCTTCTTCGTCGTTTTCATTGTGTCGCCGTTCGAGTTTGTTGTAAGAGCGTTGCCAGTTCGCCTCGCGGCACGACCACAGAAATCCTATCGATTCCAGGGAGATGATCCTCGCGGCAAGTGAATCGCTGATTCTTCCTTTTTTGGTGCCGGACGCCCGGTATTGTTTTCTCTGCTTGACCACCCATTCGGCAACTTCCACCGGAACTCCGAGACTGGATCGTTCTTCCCGGGCGCTCTTGGTGTTTCCGGTGGGCACGTGGCAATCTCCTTGGTTAGCCTTGTAGCTCATGAGAAAATCGATCATAGCTGTGTCTTCCGGACCGAGTTTGCTCTGCAGCTCCGCAACCAAATTCGAATTCGAATTCGAATCACCGCCGGAACGAGACAGACCATTGTTTCTCGGCGGTATTTCTGGGACACCATCGGAAGATGTCGAAAAGTTGCGGCGCGCATCTCTGGATCGCACCCGGCCATCGAAGATACGAGAACCAAACCGCAAACCGCAATTTCTTCGGCTTGCACCATTCGAGGGAGCATCGTCAAGAACGAAAGGTTTGGCATCTCTGTATAGTGATGGCGATGGTGATGGTGATGATGACGATGATGATGGCGGTGGTGATGTTGCTGCTGCTGCTGCTCTTCTGTGAACACGTGCCTCCGAATCACTCCGGATCGTACGTGGCGAAAGTAATGTTCTTTCACTGTTTGCAATCGAGGTGCAGTCGCGGTGCTGCGGCCTCGATCCCGAATGCTGGTTGCTGGCAGCAGTCTCAGCAAGAAACGAATGGATGCCATGGAACACCGATCGATCATTTTTGCACTGCCCCGATGTGCCGACGGATCTATTGGTAACAGCACTGGTTATACAGAGGACGTGAGATAAC
Source organism: Pseudo-nitzschia multiseries (assembly GCA_037355745.1). NCBI lineage: Eukaryota > Bacillariophyta > Bacillariophyceae > Bacillariales > Bacillariaceae > Pseudo-nitzschia > Pseudo-nitzschia multiseries. The sequence goes on from CM074783.1 coordinate 9,939,292, forward strand.
ACGGGATCAAGATTGTGGATCCGCCCATTCAGCAATGCTTCATGTTTTATGGTCAGTTGCGATGTGAAAGAAAGCGGTTTTGTTGTTGATTTTTTCAATGTCCGCGACTCAATCGCTTACGGGGCTGAAACATTGCTGGTCCCCGAGTGTGGTATTCCAACGCTCACGATTGAAAATTACCCACGATTCAAGAAAATCTGAAATACAATGCCACACAAGCCGGCCTTCAATATTGAAGACTGGATGAAGAACATATCCAAATTCTCCATGTGCTTCTCTATGTGCAATGTACGTTGAATTTCGATTCAACGGCTGTTTACTGTTACAAGCCTTCCAACTGCTCCTCGGAGTAGTTGACAGAAGAGCTAGTAGCTCACAATCTTAGTTTTTAACCAATACATAAACCTTATTTTAGTACCTTTTTAGAGGCATACGACACTGTTTAAACAGTCAAATAACTGCTTCGACCTTATTACTACCGGTAAAGACTACTTCAACTACTACGCGAATAAAAATTACCACCACACCTAATAAACGAACAACCGATCCTGACGATTGTCCAGTAACAAGAGAAAACCACCATGTCTTACTCAGTCATCCCCTTCAAGTATGACTTTGATCAAGAGTCTATTGACAAAATTGAATACAAGAACACCCAAGAAGTCAATGGATCTCAAGAAGTTACCAAGATCAAAATCCCTTTGATTACTGCAGGATCAACCAAATTACAAATCCTTTTTACCATCAACGAGTTCATTCGATCCAAGAAGACCCTCAACTTAACCACAGGACCAAGAATCTATGACAAGTTTGTAGATCTCCTCAGAGACTACACCAACTGTAGCTGGTGGAACAGCTATGTGTCAACCAATGTGCCACAGAGAACCGTGGACAACTTCCAAACCACAGTGGAAGCATTTATCAACTTCAAGTTCAACAGCAACCTTGATGCCTATCAGAATCATAGAAGATTCCTCACCAACATCAAGAAGACAACCACCATGACCGTACACCAATTTGTAGCACAAGTCAACTTCCACAACCATGTTATCCTTCCATTACTTCCGGGACACCCACCACAAGATGCAGAGATCAACGAAAGAGAGTTCAAGAATCTAGTCTTTGAATCGATGCCTGAGGACTGGAAACACATCTATCAACAACAACACTCTCCCCATAGAGATTCTCTCTCTGAAATGATGATGAGATTTGAACGATTCCAATCTGCACAGAATAGAAAGAACAAGAAATCAGATAACCCGTCTCAAAACAACAACAACAGCAACAACAATGCCAACAACAATCGTAACAACCGAAATGGAAACAATCGCAACAATCGAAACAATCGGAACCGGAACAATAACAACAACAACAACAACAACAATAACCAACGCAACAACAACAACAACAATCAACGCAACAACAACCAAGGCAACAACAACAAAGGCTCGACTAGAATCTCAAATGACTCACCATGTCCTATCCACCCTGGTACCAATCACACTTGGGGTCAATGCTACACCAACAAGTATGGCACCAACTCCAATCAGTCCAATAACAACAACAGAGACAACACCGACTCGCATGTGAACGATCGCAGTAACTCCAACAACAGCAATCAATCCACTACCTCCTCTTCACATGGCAGTAACTATCATGAACCCGAACAACACATGTGTGTCTTCATCAATGAACCAGAAGAAACCATACCTGCCACACCTTGGCCGGATCTCTTCCATGTAGATATGGATATCGATGAAGAATACTACAATTCGGATCTTCAACGATTTCCCTCGTCCGAAAAGACCGATTTTGACAACAACAAGCAAGATGTTGCTCCTAGCAACGACAATGTCGACATCGACCTTGCTCCAACCACAGTAAGTGTCTGCAACTCAATCAACGGATCCCTTGGAAAGTACTACTTGAAAACCCTCTTCGATTCCGGATCAACCGACAATCTCATAGTGGAATCAGCAATTCCCTCTGGAATCAAGAAGAACCTTCTAGACCAACCAATTCAAATGCAGACGACAAATGGCAAAACCACTTGCAACCACTATGTAACCTTGGAGAACACCATATTCCCAGAACTATCCTACTCCATGAAAGTCCTACAAATCAAATGCTTTGTCGTCTCTCAGAATATCAACTACCATCTCCTCATTGGAAGGAAGACAGTGAGAGATCTTGGAATGAAAATGGACTTCGAGACTTGTACCATAGAATGGTATGAGAAGACAATGGACTTCCACCCGCGAAATTACTTTGACAACAAGTCCTTGCTTCACAAAGTCATGTCTGCAGAACCACATGCAATTGCAGAAAGTTACTCCAACCAATCAATCCAACAATCTTATGTAGATGGAACCACCAAGTATGAGAAAACTGACCTCCACAAGCTAGTAACCGACCAGATCCATCTCTCCTACCAAGAGAAACAACCCTTGTTACCAATACTCCTTCAAAACGAAGAACTTTTTGAAGGCTTGAATGATAAAGAATTAGGCATTTTCCCTAATCAAACCTTCCACATTGATCTCCAGCAAGGCGCAACTCCATATCATGTAAAACAACCATATTCCATCCCACTGCACCAACAAGAAGCAGTGAAGAAAGAAATCGATCGACAAGTGAAACTTGGTATCCTCGAACGGTGCTATGCAACTGAATGGGGAATGCCAACCTTTGTAGTGCCAAAACCAGATGGCTCCTGTCGACTCATCAGTGACTTTAGAGAACTTAACAAGGTCACCAAGAAACTTCACTATCCACCCCCAAAGCTCCAAGATATCTTCCACAGAAGAAGAGGCTTCAAATACGTCACCCTTATTGACGTCAGCATGCAGTTCCACACCTTCAAACTCGATGAGGCCTCCACCTGGCTTTGCGTCCTTGTTACTCCATTCGAAAAGTTTAGACTGCTTCGATTGCCAATGGGCTTTCTCAACTCTCCAAGTTGGGCCCAAGGCTGTATGGAACAAATGCTCTCACACTTGAAGGACATTGAAGTATACATCGATGATATTGGTATCTTCTCAGACACTCTCGAATCCCATTGCAAATCAGTCTCTTCTGTCCTGTCCTTACTGAAGTCCCACAACTTCTCTGTCAAGCCCTCCAAGTGCCACTGATTTCAATCGCAAGCACCATGGCTTGGCCACATTATCTCGCGTGATGGTATTAGACCCAATCCAAACAAGATCGCGCCAATCCTGAAACTTGCCTTTCCCTCAACAACAACCCAACTTCGATCCTTTGTTGGGATGATCAACTTCTATCGCAACTTCTATCCCAAACGCGCTGAAGTCCTTGCACCCCTTACTGACCTCTCTGGAAGAGCCAAAGGCAAATTCTCTCCAACACCAGAACTTCTCGAAGCTTTCAACAAAGCCAAATCTCTTATTGTCAATGATATCCTCCTTGCCTTCCCTGATCCAAACAAGCCCTTCCATGTCTATACTGATGCTTCTGATTACCAACTTGGAGCTGTCATCCTCCAAGACGGCAAAATCATCCTTTGCTTCTCCAGAAAACTCAACGCCGCTCAACGGAAATACCCAACGGTCGATAAAGAAATGCTCTGTATCGTAGAAGTCTTCAAAGAATTTCGAACCATTCTGTGGGGTGCTGAAATCATAGTATGGACAGACCATATCAACTTAACCAGGCAAAATCTTACCAGCCACCGAATTATGACTTGGAGAATGCTCCTTGAAGAATTTTCCCCAGTATTCAAATACGTCAAAGGCAAAGACAATGTCATTGCTGATGCCCTCTCAAGGCTCCCGCTCCAGCAAGACACTCCGGAGAAGAAGAAGGAGTCCTTCGGTCCCACTTCCGATCCAACGGATGACTCGGACCTTGAAACTGACTCAATTGACTCCGACCTTCTCTCTCTTTCTGAATTGTTTCTTAACTACCCAGAAGACATTCCCATGTACCCCTTAGCCTTCGACCAACTCGCCCAAGATCAAGCAGCCAACGCAGATATCTCTACCAATCCCCGGTACACAACTGAAAACTTCAACGGCACCAACTTGAAAGTTGTAGACTCCAACGGCCGCCAGAAAATTGTACTCCCTCCAAATCGAGTGCAAGCCACGATCAAATACTACCACCACGTGCTTGGCCATGCCGGCGCAGAAAGATTGTATCGAACCATCAATCAATTTGTATATGCCCCAAACTTGAAGGACCAAATCAACTCCTTCTGCAAGACTTGTGACACGTGCCAACGATACAAGAATAGCCACCAAAGCCACGGACAGCTCCCTACCAAAGAACACCAATATGTTCCTTGGGACACCATTGCAATCGATGGAGTAGGCCCTTGGAAAATCAAGATCCCTGGGCATGGAACAGTCTCCTTCAATGGCTTTACCATCATGGACATGTGCACCAACCTCCTTGAAATCGTTCGAGCTCCACAAGTAAACCCAACTGGCCTCATGGCAGTCCATGCCCTCGACAATGGCTGGCTCTCCAGATATCCCAAACCAGTAAATTGTATTATCGACCAAGGAACCAACTTCATGAGCAATGACTTCCAACTCCACCTTGCGAACCTAGGAATCAAGGCCAGGGTCTGCTCAGTTTGAAACCCACAATCCAACGCAGTACTTGAACGAGTCCACGATACCATGAAGTCTGCAATGAGAACAGAACTCAATACCAATCCTCCACAGACTCTCCAGGAAGCCACGGACATCATCGATACTGTCTTTGCTTCCGCTCAGTTTGCCGTTCGATCAACCACCAACAAGACCGTTGGAATGACACCCGGAGCCCTTGTATTCCATAGAGATATGTTCCTACCAATTCCTGTGATTACAGATTTGGCCATGGTCAGAAACAAACGCCAGGCTCAGATAGATAAGAACGCGATGAAAGAGAATAGCCACAGGAAGATTCATGATTACAGTGTAGGAGACCAAATTATGGTGAAAAATGAAAAGCTCATTCCTGGTGCTTTTGACGCAAGAAGCAAAGGCCCCTACACCATACAGCAAATTCACACAAATGGTACAGTTTCCTTTCTCTTACAAAATCAAGTGATCCAACGTATGAACATTCGAAACCTGAAACCATATCACACCAACTAAAAATTTCTTATCTAAGCAATACTGGTTGCACACGACTAACAAAATTCTGTGCCACCAATCGAACTTTTACGAGAAGGAGAAGAGTGTGGTATTCCAACGCTCACGATTGAAAATTACCCACGATTCAAGAAAATCTGAAATACAATGCCACGCAAGCCGGTCTTCAACCTTGAAGACTGGATGAAGAACATATCCAAATTCTCCATGTGCTTCTCTATGTGCAATGTACGTTGAATTTCGATTCAACGGCTGTTTACTGTTACAAGCCTTCCAACTGCTCCTCGGAGTAGTTGACAGAAGAGCTAGCTCACAATCTTAGTTTTTAACCAATACATAAACCTTATTTTAGTACCTTTTTAGAGGCATACGACACCGAGTCCATTCGTGACTCTTAGTCTTTCCAGTCATCCCTTCATCCCAACCACGAAAGTTGGGTTGTGTCTCAGCTGTTCCGTTTTCGAACCTATTTCTATCAAGGCCTAAGAGAACCGCGGTAGAATTCGTAGTCGTAAACAGTCTTTCTTTTCGGTTGGAGAGTTTTCGTTTAGTAGTGTTTTGTAGTGCTTCCGTCTTCGATCTTCGATTCCAATTTCCGATTGGCTCTTTCACGTGTTTGCATACTCAATACCGGCTACACCCACCGTACACACGTCTATCGTCACAGGTCGTTCTGTACGTTCTGTGACGACAAACCCTGCAAGCGGACACCAAACCCAAGAATCAGCGACGACACGAGCCCAGTCGATAGACCGACCAACCGACCACGACTGTTGCTTCCATCCTCGACGTAAACGAAAACGATACCGCAAACGACTCGGAAGGCGTTGTGGCGATCCCAGAACAGAAACAGTACCTACAGCAATGCAGAACGACAGCAATGACGACGTTGGAGGCAAGGCACGAGAGGCATTGACTGTAACGAGTGCTAATGCCGACGCCAGTGCCGGTGCCAAGAACGAAACCGAAACGCTGAGGGAATTGTACCGGGTGCCAAAATGCAAGCTCCCCCCGGCCGCGGAAATGGCGGCGATCGATACGTTCGTCGTCAACGCCGTCCGGTCCCAGGAGCCACGAAATCCCGAGACCTCCAACCCGCCGGATCCGGCCCACGTGGTCGCCTACAAAGCGATACTGTCCGCCCTGAAACGACCGAGCGCTCCCCACACGGTCTACAAGGTGCTGCTGGCGCTTAGGACCGCCGGGCACGGATCCATCCTGAGTTTGCTGGCGCTGCGGGACAACCACGCGCAGCTCCTCCACCTGGTGATCCGATTCGTGTCGACCATCCCCCCGGCCTTTGACGAGTCCGGTCACGGAGGATCCAGTCTCTCCTGCTGCAGGTGTACGAGGACTACTCGCTGTGCGACGCGCACTTCAATCTGCTCCTCGCGATCGTGAGCGCCAAATCGACGCACGTGGTGCCCGTGCTCACAGCCGTCTGGAAGCTCCTCACCAACTTTGGCCCGCTGGCGGACGAGGGATTGTAAGTAGAGCACAACTGCATCGCTGCTGCGGTTCGGGGAGTGCCCTCGAACGAACGAAACAACGGACGAAACAAACAAACAGAAAATGCATTGGCACCGCCGGACGGACCTCGTTTGGAATTTCCAGGGCAACCTCTCACTCTTGTGTTCTCGTGATTGATTGATTGATTGATTGATTGATTGATTCTGCGCTCCTAGAATTCATCGGATCCATTCCATGATATTCAATGTGTTGAGATTGGTTCCCAAAGCGCACCTGGATGTGTATCCGATCATTGCGGCGAAATTCCCGTTTTGGTCGCACGACAAGGAAGCCTTGGTATGGTATGCGAAACAGTCGTTCAAGGTGCTCGAATACTTACCCTCGATTCGCCAGCGGCTGTTCGAATTGCTGATTGATAAGTGTGTAGAAATCGATGTCAACATTTTTATTAAGGACAACGGGGACGTGGGAATCGACGAGACGGAGCAGAAGGGCGACGACGACGACGAAGAGGAAAAGTTCCGCGGCGACGCCAAGCCCGTCGTTGAGAAACAACCAAAATCGATAACGAGCGTGGATGTGTTGTCCGACAAGCTCGATGCACTCCTGGACTTGTTGTTTGGCCAGATCGAGTCGGGGTGCAAGAGCGGCGTCTCGAATACGCAACAAATATACCACGAACTGCTTCAGATATTCGAAAGCACGATATTGACCACGCACAAATCGAAGTTTGTGCAATTTTGCATATTCCTTCCGTGTGGTTTGGAGGCACAGATCGCAAAGCCCAGCGCATTCCTCCAGGACGTGGGGGAACAATCCAGCGAGTCACCCATTACTGTTCTGGCGGCCAACAACGGCGAGGGAGACGCAGACCACGAGGAGGAAGCCATCTTGTACCGCGAATTTGTTTCCAAGCTGTTGCAAATCCTGGTCGATCCCAATAGAGCAACCTCCACGAGGCAGAGCAGTGCGTGCTACCTAGCTTCCTTTGTCAGCCGGGCGGCGTTCATTGGCATCGACACGGTGTGCGAATCCATTTCCGCATTGTTGACATGGGCAGAAGCCTACATTGGATCGCTAGGAGCCTACGCGCTTCGTGCTGCCGATGCGAGGCAGCAAAGCGAACACCACGCTCTGTTATATACCGTTTGCCAGGCAGCATTCTACATCATGAGCTTTCGCGGCAACGAAGCAATTGAGTATTATAGAAAAGCCGTTGCGCACGAAGCCGCAAACGCTCACGAAACACTCGATGGCAACCCAGGCGACGACGACGACGAGCCACAGTTTCCGGACTTAGAATGCATCAACCTCGACGGCAAGCGATGGACGGCTCTGTGCGGGCACGCCCTGCAACCGCTCCGATTTTGCTTGGAAAGCGTCCGGAGCGAATTTCTTCACATGGCACACTTCTACAACCTCATCGACGAAGCCGTTTTGAACAAACTGGTCGCCGACGCCAAGCGCCTCTCCACCGGGCGGGTCAACAAGAAGGCGGCGTCGTCCATCAAGACGGCAGCAACACTAGAGCGTCGCCGGCAGACCGGGGGTGTAGGGGGACTGGGTCGAGGTTCCAACCCGCTCAAGTCGTTTTTCCCGTTCGACCCGCTGCTACTTCGCCAATCCCACGAGTACATCGAGCCTCTCTACAAGTACTGGGGAGGGCCCGTCGAAGAGGAGGACGTGCTTGTGATTGACGAGATACAAAGAGATGGCGATCCCACTTTTTATATGGATGACGATTCCGTAGAAGAGACCGATGGGGACGACGACGACGACGACTCGGACGATGATGACGACGACGATTCCGACTTGAGTGTGAACGGAGATTTGTCGGATGCGGAAAACTACGACAAGGCCAGCGATATGTTGACACCCGATGCCTACAAAATAAAACTCTTGCAAAAGAAGGCCTGGACCGAAACGCTGAAACGTCCAAGGTCGTATAGCATGGAAAACGGTAGCTGGTGAACCTCGTTAAGATCACCATTGTAGTGCTAAGAGTCATAGAGGCAAACTTTGTAAAAAAATAATATGGCTTGTTTCTAGTAATTTATAGTCCCAATTTCTTCTTGGAGTAAGAGATATTTCATGATAGCGCTGGTTGCCCGATTCTGATTTCGTGGCTGACTTATTTGGACTTTTCTTTCACACTTTCAAGGAACTTTCTATCGATGGATAGTGTCGACTAATTTAAGGAGGTGGAATCGACGCCTTCTTCAGGAAAATGTCGTATACGAGAGTCGCTCCGGGTTTCACCAGACATTCGCCGCTTTCTAAACAGATTCCTTTGTCCCCGAAGGCAAGTTCAGGAGGAATGATCGCTTGAACCTTTTGTCCGACCTTCATCTCTGCGACCATTGAGTTAATGCCCTTGTTGACGGCCGAACTTTGGAGATTCAAAGATAAAAACGACGGAATGAAAGGTTAGTCGTGAGCCGGAGACACCCGATTGAAACGTTCGGACCGATGTCAAGTTGATGAATGAACGGAAGAAATTACAAAATCAATCTCACCTTCCCAATTGGAACAAGAGTGCGTTCTTCTTCCCCTGGCTGTGCGTTGCGTCGAAAATCGCGCCGTTTGAGAGGTACCCCGTGTATTCGATTGCGATGATATCACCTTGCTGAGGATAGGATCCCTTAGTGACGTCTTGGGTAATTGCGTACTTGACTCCATTCTCTAGCTTGAACACTTCCGGAGCGGCGGCGGCATTTTGAATAGGCTGCAATGAGGCGGCCGTGACTACGGCGGCGGCGGCGGTCGCGGCACTGGTAAAGAATCCCCGACGAGATTGGTTCGCAATCTGCTTGTCGGCGCTCATTGACATGGAGAACGCTTGCGTCTGCGCACAGAGAATGGAGGCGACCGCAAAAGCGGCGAGGGTGGCAATGCGCATCATCTTTGCACTTCGTATTTGGTAGTCGGAATAATGAGTGGAACAAGAATGTGAATAGAGCGAAACTTATGTCAGTGAAGAGGCAGACGAAAACACATGGCCAGATGATTGGAATAGTGAATACCGGTAGACTCTTGCTTGATTGACGTGACACAAGCCGAAGTCGTTTTCGAACAAAGGCCCAATCACTGATGCAGCTTGTCTTAGTAAGAAGAGGTACGAAATGCTACGTACGATCTTTTGGAGACGACACATCATAGCTCCATCTCATCAAACCGTTGACATTAAAAATAGAAATTAATGCGTGTTCAAAAGTGTTTTTCGAGAGACAAAAAGAAAAAATTCCGCGCCATGACACTGTCGTCATCATACCTAGCAGTGTTACTCACATATCCACGATTGGATTCAGTCACGAACCCATACTGATGGGTGTGTTGGGCCTGGATGTTTTGTTGCCAAGCTTTTTCGATTTTAGTTTCTTTTCTCTCCTTGTTGATCGATGTTGATTCGGCTCGGAAGACACGGTAGGTTACAAATTGTTGAAGAAAGACCATCCAACCGTAGCAAGGACCATTGAAAGCGTGCCACAGGCGGATACCGGGCCATTATACAACACCATCACAGCACCAATTGGAGTTCACAATGATGCCCCGTCTTTCTACCTTCAATTGTTTTCTCCGGAGGAATCCTGGCGTTTTGTTCCGTCGGCAATATTCCACTACCGGAAGTCGATTGGCGACGAGTGACAACCAACTGAGGATGATTCTAAGTCACCTGAGCGAAGGAAAGCTCACGGCATCCGAATCCGAAGCGATGATTCGTCGTGAATTTCAAAAGTCGGCGACGTCGACGTCGGAGTCGGATCCCTTGTCATCACCCGACAACATTCTAAAATCATTTGCCGACATCGATCACACGCGATCCTCGCGGACCGGGTTTCCAGAGGCTGTCTTTGGAGCGGGAAAAACACCAAACCAAATTGCCATGATTCTCGATGATATGGCTCGACATTTCAACGAGAAAGTTACGGAAGGTGATGGTGTCATCGACAATTCCCAACGGGCAATTCTTGCGACAAGGTGAGTGGAGTTGGTCCGTCGCGTTGGCGGTTGGGAAAGAACGCAGTGGACAGTGGGTCAAGGCGACTTTCTAACACCGGTGAAATTTGACCCCGTTGTCTCGATTTTAGAGTTTCGCCCGAGCTTTACGAGAACATAAAACCGATACCATTATCGAATGGCCATTTAGTCTATCACAAAGAAGCACAGATAATATCCATGATCCCCTCGCTCTCCGCAAAAAGAAGCGCTGAATCGGAAGAAGCGCTGCCACCGAGCAAGAGAATAGTCGTCGCAACTGCTGGCACGACTGACCTACCTGTGGCCGAGGAAGCAGCAATTGTATTGGAAGCCGCGCACTGCAAGGTAGACAGAATATACGATGTCGGGGTTGCTGGTTTGCACAGAGTGATCAGAGCCTTGCCAAGGTTACAGGATAGTGAAGTCGGATGCGTCATTGTTTGCGCTGGGTAAGTTTTCTCCTCGTTTGAATTAATTGCGTATCAATATCGATACAGTTGGCATAGAAACGCTCATGAAGCATGCATGACGTTCAATTTTCTGTTCTTTGCCCTAGTATGGATGGAGCGCTTCCTAGCGTTATTGGAGGGCTTGTATCATGCCCTGTTATTGCCGTTCCGACGAGGTAAGTTTAAAATGATTGGCAGAGGTCTAGATCTTTACAGTTATGTTTCTATTTGTCTGGAATCTAATTCGAATTGGTTGTTTGCTTCCAGCATCGGATATGGAGTTTCATTGGGCGGCATCAGTGCGATGTTGACAATGCTCAATAGCTGTTCACCGGGGGTCGGAGTCGTAAACATCGATAATGGATTTGGAGCAGCAGCACTTGCATATAAATGTATACTTTAAGGACAAAGCGGGATGCACACGACACACGGCACCAATGACCGTTTCCTTCGAAAAGAGGTAGCGCCTTCAACCCATAGTTTACAAAATATTCAAACTGATATAGATGTCCTTAGTCACGCCCTCTCTGGAATTTGAATCCTTTCTCCCCAGCTTCCCCCATCTTTCTCATCCACAATGGTTCTGGCAATACTTCGTTGATTTTTTTCTCGAGCTCTTCATATTTGGGACGGTCAGTTTGATCAGGAAGAACTGGAATTTCCTTATTTCCGTCTTCCTCCTCGCAAATAACACATGACTTCCAGTTGGGGTATTCAAACGTCAGTTTGAGATCCTCTCCGCGACAAGCAAACTCTTGAAACGCAAATCCATGGCTGTATCGATCGAAAATCCCTTCTTTGCTTCGATCGATGTTGTTGAATCCAAAATCGACAGGCCGCTGAAACTGCTTGTTGAACAAAATCAGAGTTCGCTCTTGTCCGACCATTGCATCGATATCTTCGATTTGCTTGAGTTGATCAACTCCGGGGAAAAGAATCGCCGCAACATCGTTTTTCGCCGACGTTTTAGATTCTTGCACGAAGAATCCACAACAATCTGGAGCACTGAGAACTTGAGACGAGCAGGAATCTGTTGGATCCTCTACTACTCCTTTGAGGATTGAAGATAGAATATCTTCGGCGTATGGATACATTTGTGCCAAACCACCGGGCCAGGGATCGATATCTTCAGCTTTTGTCTCGGCAGGCAATGGCACAAGATAATCAACATAGAGGCGAAGCGGTTTCCCCTCTTCACGACATCCGCCAATCGCATCCTTGATACTACGAATTGCACGAGAGGTTTGTTCTCGCGGGGTCGCGGGGATCAAGCCGACAACGGTTCCCACCATAGAAAGCAGTGTCGTCGACACGAAAAATCCGACCATAGAGGACGTTGCTGCGGTGGTATATCTCATGGCAACAATTCGTTTGTCTTTTTTTTACGTTCTTCGTAATTATTCCGCAGATAAAAAGTTCGTTTTACCGATGCCTGAAGCTTGACTATGCACCTGTCGCTGCTTCCTTTATCGGAAATGGTTCTCACCTGCAGCTGGTCTGGTAAGATACTGGTATCATACCTGGTATCATCGTGGTCGCCGTTTGTACGAGACAGTTTCGACCTTGAAGTGCGAATGAAGTGTTATTCGTACCGAGTAATCCTAACGCACAAAACAGTGACTCAAAATGGGTATGACGTGCTCAGTTGTGTGACTGATTCATTCATACCGGTACGGATGGGACTACCACCAGGTATGTACAATAGGTACGAATATATGGAATTACTGTTGCCATGTTGCAAGCTGTAGCTTCTTCTGTGTTGTAAACCTAAGAATCTGCTAAGAAGGGCTAACCAAAAGGAAGGTACTGATTCGAAAATTTGCCTGGTTATGCTGCCTTTGTCATCTTTACATCATGCCTGATTATTAGTGAATGCAAACAATGTCGAAATTGTTGGTGCTGGATCATGACGATACTATGTACTAGCTAGTAGAACATGTCAGGAAACAATTGAAACACCGGATTGTTCATGCAAAGTGAGGAAAATTAAGAAAGATTATGGAAGAACTGTGGTAGAAATTCCTACATCATTCTACTGGAGCAGGAATAATACACCTTAACCCCAACTGTGTCATTTATGCCCGCCAACTGAGGGACAGAAGAAGTAGTACACTGTAGAATTTGTAACAGGAATCAGGTTTGATTGGCTCCTTCACTAGTAAGTTACAGTGACACTTCTGTGTTTTGATTGTTAGGTGATATGTAGTATTGTTCTTCAGACAGAAAGAGTGTTGTTCTTCAGATAGAAAGAACATGTAGTATTGTTATTCATATAGAAAGAGAGGAAGACAGAAAGATTTTTTACACTTTTTTACAAAGATCTTATCTATCCTATGGCATGTGGAATGTGAGGAGAGGAGTTTCTTTGAAGCAGTTCCAGTTGGAGCAAAATTTGATCGCTATTTTGATTTGAAAGCTCCATACCACAAAAATGTCTTCATTGACTCCAATAACGTCAGGACGCTTTTCCTGACAATCAGGTCAACAAGTAGGTTATAATAGAAGAAAAGAATGCTGACAGAAAACTTAAAAAATTCAACAGCATTTGTATAGTTCAAGAGTACGACAATGCAACAAGTTTTGGAAAGTTAGAAAATTGAATATGAGCCGGGAAAGGAACTGCTGCTAGGTGCTGTGGAGCGGGAACTCTTTTTTTTTTTTTTAAATATTCCAGACAAAATTCTTCTATGAACAACTACTTCAAATATATTACATAATCTGATGTGAAATATTTGTCTTCTTTAGTCCCAAATCTATCAGGCCATTAGACTAGAGGCAGCATGTCCATCTGACATATCCAACTGGTGTGCAGATAATTCAAGGTGTAAAGAGGAATCTTTTGTTTATGTTTTGATCCCTTTCTTCATTTTTTTTGCTTAAAGTGTATTCCTTTCATTTCAATCATTGTTCTTGGTGCATTTATTCTACAGTACATGTATTATTGGGGCATTGCTTCCTTCAGTGATTTTTTTCCAAATTAATTCATTTCCATGCTTTTCTTTCATTCTTTTATTTCTGTCCTGTTTCATCTCATTTTTATTTTTTGATATATTTTATTTCGTAAATTTCTTCATCTTTGTAACAAAAATGTATGTGAGATTGCAACTCAAACCTGCAAGCAGATGTGTAAGGGTTGATCCCATTCTCTATTGAAACACAATACTCCTTTCTTTGCTCCAATTTTTTAAATTTGATTCTTGCGTTCCCATTCTTTACACTTAAATTGAAGAATCAGAACTGGTATTCCTAGTTGCTGAATATAATGGAACAACTGGAATAACAGTATTCTAATAGCAATGTTTTCTACACCTACAGGAGAGTATGTATGGTAGCCTCTATGGCATCAATGTATTTTTAAAGGATTGTTCCATTACTATCCACATACAGCACACTCCTCTAGATTTACTAGTTCTGATGTTAATCCTTATCCAGTCAAACAATAGAGGAACAATGTTGATTTGCAGATGAATGTTTGGTTGTGGGCACTGCTGATGTTCTGATCCCACATCATTTAATATGGTGTACTACTACTAATCACATCTTCAGTCTCTTCTTCTGCAGCTGCTGCTAGATTGAACATGCATTGTTGTTGCTATCAGGACCCATTCTTTGTAACATCCATAACATTACATGCTTGCATGTGATATGTGTCACATACCCCCGGCGTAATACAGTATCTTTCTTTTCAAGGATTTGGCAAGTAGGGGTTAAGATGGTATGTTCCTTCTGCCATACTTACTGACATTTGAAACGCAAGCATTCTTGTTCAATACTGTTGCTGGCCATGTGGATTGTGGAATTTTAAAAAAAACGAGCTTGGCAAAATCCGTACGTTTTCCATTTCCCCCTTGACTTGCAACACGAAAACCATTTTCGATGTGGAATATCTCCTCGTCGAATCATCGAATGTATACTAGTAAATCTAAAGGAACGAGTACGATATTGCAAAGTACAATGATCTGATGCCATTGATCTACTAGTGTGCTTCAAACTATTTTCATTTGTTGCACTGTACAAGCTTCGTAATGCAGGTTTACGCTTTAGGTAGCATTGGCGAAAAGGAGTTGATGTTGGTCGGTAAATAAATAATAACACATGGGTTCGACGCAAACCTGAATAGCCATTACATCGTGCACACTGGTAGACGAAAATGAATGTTGATTGTATTGTTTGATCATTCCAAACACACGACTCACCAATCAGTACCCGAGAGACTCAATTGATTCCTGGTATGAGTGTTCGCCGGTTGCGACGAGCACTATCTCTCTTCCCCTGTAGATTCGATGCGTCCGAAAGACCACTTGAGACGGACGATTCCACGGGAATGAACATAGTGTCGTCGATCAGGGGCTTCGGTTTGGAACGTATTTCTGTTTCTGTTTCAGTTTCTGTTTCGGCCTGGCTGTTGCTGTTATCATTGTCCTCGGTTTGTTCGTTCGTGAGTCCCGATGACACCAGCGCCGACGAGAACCAGCCCCGGCAGGCCTGATCGGTGATTTCTCTCCTCAGGGCGCTTTCTTCCTCGTTGTCGCTGAACGAGCAGCCAACACCAAACTTTGTAAAATTCGCCGCGACACCATCTCCCCGGACCTTCATCATGCTCTTCGACAATTCTTCGTACCGATCCCACGTGCTCTGCAACTCCTGAAATTCCTCCTTGAGCTCGTCTCGGAACGACGATGCGTCGCGGCGACCCGTTTGGTTCGGAGCGATCCTCCGGCTCGTGTCTTCGAAGTGTGGGCGTTGTATATCCTCGTCGTCGGTGTCGCCGTCGCCGTCGATGTCGGCAGAGTTGCTTTGGAGTTTGTCCGGGTGAATAACCAGCAGCCTCTTTAGGTAGGCTTTTCGCAGATCTTCGTAGGAATAGATCGAAAAGTCCAAACGTTTGTGGCCCTCGGGTCCCGTTCTGGCGTGCTCGTCTCGAAAGAGCAGGTTCACCAGTTTTTGTTTCACGTCCCGCGACGTAGCCGCCGCGGCGCCCCGGGTCGACCCGGCGCTACTGCTGCTCATCGTCCTGCACCAAGACGCTATCGGTGTCGATCCATTGGCACTGATACTACTACGGCCGGTTACTGCTGCAGCATCGGCGCTCCGACCGACGATCGAAACGAGTCGCCGGAGCCTAGAGTTCCGGAGCGGAGTCGAGCGGGCGAAACCGACGACGGGCACCATTTCCAATGCGGTGTAATGCTATCGGTGTTTTGTTGAGAACTATCGATCGGCAATTGTAAAGAAATCGATCTCCGCTAGTGTTGTGTGTGTGTGTGTGTGTGTGGGTGTGGGTGGGTGTGCGACTCGGCGTGCTTTCACTCAAACGAGGTCAATGACGGTACGAGCACTCGAGTCTGTTGTTCCGATAGTAATGTATTGCTCCGATCCGTTTCGGCTTTATGTCACTAATGCTTCGTTGTGTGGGGTGCAATGGCGCTGTTTCACACGGCAAGTGGGTTCGGAAGGGCCGCGAGACAGGGACTGGTCGTGCTTGGCTTGGGTGGGAAGCGTGGCAGGTTTTTAGGGTTTGCACCCGAGAGTTCGTAGACACTTGAACTTCTTTGTCATCGATTTCCACTTCAGCTGACAATGGCGGAAAAGAACAAAAACGAAAAACTGTATCGGAAGTGAAGTGATTCGATTCACTTCATTCGTTCTTCCGATTGCAATTGCAGTATCCTGAACTCTAATTCATGTCAGCATTCACACCCGAGTTTTTGGTTTTTATGGTCTTTGCGTTTGTCCTACCGTACGGTATCTCCCTCCTACCGGTTACTGACAGTTCGTGAGGCAAAACCATCGTTTTGTGACCAGCAGTTTCGAGAACGTCGTACGGGTGAAGTACGAAGCGGTAATCTTACGACTACTCGTACACACGTTTGCGCAGCCCGGTACGACCTCCATCGATAGTAGCGACTTTACGTTAAACATACGTAGAGGCAATCCCGAGAAACAGCAGCAGCAGCGTTGAAAGGGAAAACCCCCTTCTTGATCGACCTCCATCAACCACTCAGTAATTGCTGTATGCTCCCTTCAACGAACGGTACGTGCAACCATGGCACCTCTTGACCTCCCTTGTCTGCCTTGAATGATCGCAACGTGCTCTATTCCATCATTGAACCACAGTATCATTCGAATGATGACCGTTCGTGGCTTGCGGACGGTGTTACTATCCATTTCGTGATTGCGTATGTTTCGATCTCCTTTTTCTAATCGTGTGTTTGCCTTTCTCCGTTCCATCAGGTAAGAGTAACCAATTGCACCAAAAAAGCCAATAACAACTACCAAGATGCAAATTTTTGTCGGATCCAACGCCTACGAGGTCGACCCCTCCACCTCCGTCGAAGCCCTCAAGCTTCAAATCGAGAACGCCTCGTTCGTTCCTTCCCACCAAATCTGCCTCATGAACGGGGCCGATGTCCTCGAAGAGGGTACCCTCGAGAGCAACGGTGTCGAGAGTGACGACAGCCTCGAGATGAGAATGGCCGTCACCTCCGGTATGCGTAAGAAGTGGAAGAAGAAGCGCATGCGTCGTCTCCGACGCAAGCGCCGCAAGATGCGTCAACGAGCCCGATAAACACGATTCACTAATTTCGTGCGGGTTGGTGGTGGAGGGAGGTTGGCACGGTTTGTGGCGAGCAAAGCCGTGTACCTCCCTGCCTTGGAAGACGAGCTAGGTCAAGGTTAAAATAACTATTTCTTTTTTCGTTTTTTACTCTTGATTATTGCAACAACTTCTCTCGTGTGTCGCACGCACGGACTGTAGAATCGTTTGTTAAATCGCGTGCGAGTGCCTTCCCGTAGACAATCCGTGGACCGGTTCAAGAATGATTGACACCAAACACTATTATTAGAGAACAATTAACACCAAACGTTATAATTATATATGTGTTGAATTCGTACGGTAGGCGCTCGATTGGATCGAAGCCAAGCTTGTTTTGACCTGCCGATTCGTCACCGACATGGAGACAATTTTCACACTACACATCCTAATTACGAGTAATGACTGTGTCCAAACTATGAACATACTTCTCTGAGACCTATTTTTTATTGATACATATGAATTGAAAAAGTTGCGTAACTTTTCCGAAACAAACCGACAGTTCTGTATACTAAGCTACTCTGCGGTAGGTGCTTCCGGAAAGTAAAGGGGTGTTGGCCGCCGACCGGGGATCACACTGCTGACTTCCGTCATGTTTATCCGCAAACCCTTGTCAAAAATTTGATTCATGACAAACGTCATGACCGGGTGCCCTGTGCTCTCCTCGGTGAGCCCGTCTATCATATCTCTGTACTCGGAAAGCGGGATCCATTTTGCCTCGGCAATTTCGCAGGCTTGTGGCACCGGGGTCGGTGTGCTGCCATCAACCTCTTCCTTCGGTATCAGTCGACACACAAAGAAAAGATCGCTTCTGCCGTTGGCCACGCCGTGGGTGTGGCGGAAGGACAAGATGCTGTGGCACGTTGCGGTGATTCCCGTTTCTTCCAGAACCTCTCGCTCGGCCGCTTCGTGAATTGATTCGCCCAGATCGGCGAGGCCGGTCGGAATCTTCCACGGATGGTAATTTCTTCTCAGCTCGCGTATGCACAATATTTCGTCCCGGCTGTTGATCACCACAGCCCCCACTCCCACGTGGTGGGTTGCGAATTCGGGTACCTTGGACGGAATGTCGTCACGAAGCCAGGCATTGAGTTTTGCAGTCGAGCCCTGCGCGTGATGGAACTGGAACCCCAAATCCGCCGCTTCTACTTCCTCGATAAGTCTCGCTCTGGACATTGGGACTTCCACCCACACACTCGATTTGTCGATTTGTCGGAGCACATTCACCGTGTTCGTGAGCAGAGCAGAGAAATTCTCCGGAGCGAATGCATCGCTCCCGTCCTCGCTCGTATCGGCGGGTATCGTGATCGTAGCGGAGTTGTGCGAGGTATCGGCGTACGGCAAAATCTCTCTCGGTCCGTGTACCGTGTCCGTGTCCGTGTTGTTGCGGATCTTGCAACGAATCGTTGCTTTCGTCGTCGCTGCTGCCCCGGTGCAAGATCGAATCCACTGTTTCTTTTTCGATACTGGATACCATCGCGAGCGGTCGGGAACCGCGATGAACCGCTCGCATTCCTCTGGAGCGGGACTGCGCAAAAGCGGCATCGCTTTCGACGACAAACGCGGCCGCAAGGTTACCTCCGGCGAGTCTGGAGCTACCCGTGCTGGATGCGGCACCGGCGTAGATCAGGGTTGTTCCCAGTACGCGGCTGAATCTCATCATGGTTGTAATTACGGAAAACTGTGGAAAACTGAGTATACGGTCTGTAAAAATCGAATGACGGGTACACACCACACTCTGGGGTTTTGTTTGCTTTTGGTGTGATGTCGTCTTGTCGCACTTCTAAAAAATCGATGACAAACCGCGACACTCATCTCTTTGTCATTCGGATGCGTTTTTCTTTTTCCTCCTCTCCAAAATTCAAATAAAAAACATTCCTTCTCTTTTTCGTGCCGGTTCAGACAACGATCCATAAGTAATTACCGGTACGTACGTACTCGTGTGTGGAATGCTCTATTTGTACCTATCAGTGGGTATGTACCGTGTCATAAGATCTTACATACAATAAGTAAGTAAACCTGCCGACCCGTTCTGTCGATTGTCGATGCGCATCATGGTGTGTGGTCGCCCTCAGTACCTACTAGTATTCGTACTCGTACTTGTATCGGTACGAGTAAGATTAGTATCCGTGCAGTCTATCAGGTGCGCCAAATCTAATTCTGTACGAATAGTACCCAATTTAATTACCGTAGTCATCTCATCAGGTCGACAACGATCATAATGAAGTGATGGGTCCAGCAGTCCAGAAGGAAATGCCAAACAAGACAAGTACGACGATCGCAATGGTATTCTCTACCTGTTCGTCTTTTGTAGAGTTCTTTTTAGAGTTTCAAGAGTATTGATCGATTGTTATTCTATTCACTATTAGAAACTCAATGGTTCCCAGAAAGAAGTCTTAGCTTTCATTGTGATACTTGAGCACTCGATGCCTTCTGAAAAGCCACACAGTAACTTTTCTTCGATTTATTCTCTTAAGGACTGGATTATGTTCTCGTTGAATACGGTGTTCAAACACTATTTTGTTCGACTCAGTTTTGAGACGCAAATGGAAATTGTTTGTCGCGTCATTGCCGAGAGCCACAAAATGTTCGAGTCTAGCCACAATGCTCCTCGAAACAAAATGGGAGGAAACTCTGAAATTTTCAAGGATAGAATGTCGGCCTCTAATATGATTGAAGCGAAGAGTTTTTGTATGCCCAGAAAAACCTTTTCCGTTGCATTGACCACAAGAATCAGAGGCTACCACTTTCGAAACGTTTTCTTTGTGATATGGAAATCTTTGTCCATCATCTCTGGTGGAATCCCAAACCTCGACCACATCTTCACCGAAAAGTGACGAAAATAAGCGTGTCTACCAAAAACGGTACCGACACAAAGGAGAAGCGTTGCGTAGATCGGAGTCATGACCACTAGGGAACAAATTCGGAACGACCAGGGACCATCTTTGAAACTCCCTTTCAGGCCCAATCCCTTCGAAACAGCCGGTCGTACCTTCAAGACGATTTCACGAAGTAGCATAGATTACCATAAGTTGAATACGAAAAGAAAATAAGTTGAATCGCGATTCGCACAGCAGCACACAACATCTTCTTCCTAATTCTGACTCACCAGTACCATCGTAGAGGAACCAGTGATCGCAAATACAGTACATAACAAAACCATCTCACGATACCATGCTGACGTCCATCGATCTGGCATCGGTTTTGGCGCCAAAAACGACTTCCAAAATTCTGAAAATGACGACGACGACGACGACGACGACTCTTTTTTCCCTGATCCAACGGCATCCTTCATCGACTTGCTGTCTCCTTTTGGTTTCAATTTTCCACTCGATGCAAACCGCCGACCAGTAATATTTGCAATTGATCTAACATTGTACAACGATTTTGTAGCTCCTGGATGACGCGTATTCAGGAAACTTCGCAGAACATTGTTCTGATGAATCGATCTCTTTTGCGACGACGAGCAAGAGAACGACGCAATCGCCGATCTGCAACCAAGTCTAGTCGTTACGCTTCTACCTACAGAAAACATAGTCTTCCCCTAGCACGTTGGCTATCAAGTTCTGTCAGATAGAAAATCAATTCAATCGGTCGGTCTGTTGTGAGAGTCGTTGGATCTTTTCACTTTTACATGTTCAGTTCCAGCGTCCAGGGTGCATGCACGACAACATCATGACGATGATTATTCTTACCGATTCTTACTGTACCGTACGACAACATGATTTTCATTCCTCGTAATCAAGATTTTGAGAAATCTTCAGAAGAAGTAACATACTTACCTCTACTGCGATGGATACGTAGCTATGTACAGATACGTACGTACGTATTGTAAATTGTAATCCTAACTTACGTATGGTATGAGTACTCGTACTCTTATCTCTAGTCTCTAGAAGATCCCCCGGGCCTGCCCGGGTCCACACTGACAACTGACAACAAGGGGCTATTGTTTCGGGGGATAATCTTACTTTTATCTCCTGAACACGACGCCCTTGGCAAGGGTCATAGACCCCTGGTCTACTGACCAAAATTTCGTACCGTATTGTGTTTGCTTCTTTGGTGATGTCATGACAACAGAACAGCTCGTAATATGGTTTCATACCGGTAGTCCCAAGTCCTTATTTCCTACCGGTGCGAAGAGTATGCCCGAGTATTCCATTGTCGTCTCTCAAGAGAGCGCCTTCTACAGTATCGTACGTACGTACACGGATTCAAAGTTGAGAAAGGAAGTCAAAAGGAAAAAGTCCTATAATATTACCGGTATTAGACATATTTTTTTTAAATATCTAGACCATTTTCTTGAGTTCCCCTCGAAGTAATACGTGATGGGGTGATTCGAAAGGGATGTGCTGTTTGTGAAAGGGAGTGGTTTCATTTTTTCTGTAGTTTTTCGCCAACGGTTGGCTGGCTTTTTCCGAATTGAGAAAGGTTGTTGTGTGTGGGCAGGAATGGGCATGGAACCATTATTTTTGCGCTTTCAGGGATTGCTTGCGTGTGCAGGGGTCGACTCAACGTCGAGGCATCTGCATCCTGTTTCGAAAAGATCGTGTCGTCGTCACCAACGACTGGTTATTGCTTGTTGGAACGGTTCGATTGAAAATTAAGCACCGAGAATGACTCTTATGGTGAGAGTTTGGAATCGTCGTTTACTCGCTTGATGTTCAAATAGTCTAACACACTGACGTCGGGATGTTCGTGGGATTCATGGCCTCATTTCCGGTACGACGGTGTCTTCCGGAAAGTCGCAATCCTAAAAGAAGGAACATCGTGAATGTTGAGGGAGAAAAACAGTGAGCACAAGGAAACACACAAGATTGATTTGATTGATTGGCGATGGAGCAGGAACACACCAATGAGAAGACCGAAGTCCGTGCATCGATTCACGACACAGATCTACTTCGAAAACCATCGAACGGATACAGAACGCCCGACTCGAAGGAGTGCCAACGATCTGAACACGCTGCTTCACTTCAAAATCAACTCACCGCCATACCCGATCCACAGGGAAGTTCCTTGATCCACTCGCTGGCAACAAATCTCGCTGTAAATATGCTATCCATGGTGCAATCCGCGTCGTAAATGTCCTGCCAGCACGGATTCACCGTGCCATCGGTGTAGGTTTCGTAGTGTTCCACCTTTGTCGACGGCGAGTCTCCGTTGCGTTCCGAACGGAGGGCTGTTTGGACGCATCGTGTCATCATGGCGTGATTCGGAGTGCGGAATCCCGAGGACATCGAAAAGAGTAGAAATGTGGCAATGTATCGCATCATGGTGGTGTATATCTTTCTGAATGAATGATTGGGTTTGAATAGGCTTGTGTAAAGAACTGATTTTGTTTGTGAGTTAAGATTTGTTGGATGAGAACAATACTATGAGTATTGCAATTCCGAATTGGGAATAAGCGAAGGGATGAAGAAACCAATCGAACATCAATATTAGCGAGAAAAGACTTCTCGTTTGCATTTGCTAACTGATCCATTGACCTATTCAATCTTGGTTTTGTTCTTTTTTCTTGATGCCTCGAGGCATCTTGACATCTGTTCCTCCCCTTTTTCTAATAGTGCCCCTTTGGCACCTTTTCTATGGAACAGGTTTGGTAACACCTGATTTGAGGGACAAAATCCCCGTTTCAAATTCTTCACCTATTTAAAAATTCCCCTTTTTATGATGCATACGAATACCGGTACTCGTACCCTCCGCTGTTGCAACCGCGAATCCAAGCACCCAACTCCCTCTCACCCTCTCTATTTCTAAACCCACCGTGCCGTAAATACGCGAAAACATGCAACACTACGAGATGCACACAGCATCATACAGTATCACACATCAAACAAACAAGCAACAACCCGCAACTAACAACCCGAACACAACAACAACCGTCCCATCCCAACCGCGAAACGTTAGATAAGTTACTCTTGAAACGATAATAGGAACTCATCGAGCAGACAACAACCATGACTCCATCTAGTGACGCCGCAGCAGACACGAAAAAAATGACCGACGATCGCGGTGGTCTAAAGTTCGGTGCGGACGCGGATTACGGGAGTGACTCGGAATACGTCTCGGCTCTACCGACGGACGAGGAGGAACAACGAATACTTGCCGGAGAAGACGTGAGGGCGAGGGAACAAATCGAGCACATGGACGAAGGGCGAGCCAGTAATCATCCAAGTACCTTGGCATCAATGAACAAGGCATCTTCTGCGGCACGCGAGGTGAGTCCTTTCCGCCGTTGGTCGTTTTCGGTGGACGACCCGTGCTTTTCACAAAGTTCGATTTCTCACTAACTCTTTTTCACTCTTCCTTCAACTTACACCCGAATGGGCGAAAAACAGGCCGAGGACGACCCCTTTAAGGACGCGGAGGGAGGCTCTGGTTTGGTGAATACTCGCATTACAGATCGAGAAAGCGACTATCAAAAGAGACGAGGTAATCGTGTGCTTAGGGAGGATGGCTTGTCCTTCAAGGAATCGATGATGCAGGCGAATATAGAAAAAGAAAGGGATGACTTATTGCGGGAAGCCAAGGATTTGGCAGAGGGTGGGGGAACTACAGACGGACCGGGCAAGTCCGCAACCAACCAGCAGTCGGAAGAACCGGAGCCGGCAACGACTTCGACCAGCAAGCGGCGAAAACGACGGTGGGATACCACATCGGTGCCTCCGACTTCTTCGGAAAAGGTAGATTCGGCTCTCATTTCGGATACCGATTCCGTCGCTTCGACGGCAAAGTCCAAGTGGGACGAAGATGTGAGCGGAACCACTGGTTCTTCGAGGAGGCGAAAGCGATGGGACGAAACCCCCGTCGTCTCGTCGAGCGTTGCTGCCACGCCTGTCGTAGCATCGGGTATGGCGACGCCTGCCGTTCATGGATCGAGAAAGTGGGACGACACTCCCATGTCGTTCTCTGGGATGGGTGTCAACGAGACACCGGCAGCGACAGCGACAGCGAATCAACAGCCCAGGAATCGGTGGGCCGAAACACCGGCACCTGTGCTTCCGGGAGGCGCGCAGACCCCCGCACACGGCATGGTGGCGGACAATCTATCCAAGGCGCTGTCCCTGGAACGCGAAATGGAATCTCGCAATCGACCCTGGACGGATGCCGCCCTCGACGCAATCCTTCCTACCGAGGGTTACATCATCATGCGTCCTCCTTCGAGTTACATACCGCTGCGCACTCCGGGACGGAAGTTGCTGGCAACTCCTACTCCCATGTCAATGACCCCGCAGGGGTTTCAGATGGAGATTCCCGTGGAACAAAGGCAGGATGCATCCATCCAAGACATTAGGGAGGCGTACGGTGTCCCTCTGGCCCTTACATCATCCGAGAGTGGCGAAGGCTGGTGCCTTGCCATACATCAAACCAGAAGACATGCAGTATTTCGGGAGACTCATGGAAGACACCGACGAGGAGAAGCTCACGAAAGAAGAAGCAAACGAGCGACGCATCATGTCATTGTTACTCAAAATCAAAAATGGGACACCACCACAGCGGAAAACAGCGATGAGACAAATTACGGACAGAGCCCGAAGCTTTGGTGCGGGGCCATTGTTCAATCAAATCTTGCCGCTTTTGATGAGTCCAACGCTGGAGGACCAAGAACGCCACTTGTTGGTAAAGGTCATTGACCGAGTGCTTTACAAACTCGACGACCTTGTGCGACCTTATGTTCACAGCATCCTAGCAGTCATCGAACCGTTGCTCATCGACGAAGACTACTACGCTCGTGTCGAGGGTAGAGAGATTATCAGCAACTTGGCAAAGGCTGCGGGTTTGGCAACAATGATTTCGACCTATGCGTCCAGATATCGATAGCCCTGACGAGTATGTCCGAAACACGACCTCTCGGGCTGTAGCCGTGGTTGCTAGTGCTCTTGGGGTTCCAAACCTCACGCCTTTTCTAAAGGCAGTGTGTCAATCGAGAAAGTCGTGGCAGGCACGCCATACCGGGATAAAAATCGTGCAGCAGATTTCTCTGTTGATGGGCGTTGCTATCTTGCCCTACCTTCGGGAACTCGTGGAAATCGTAAGCCATGGCTTGACGGACGACATGCAAAAGGTGCGAATCATCACTGCTTTGACCTGTGCCGCTCTCGCCGAAGCCGCACATCCTTACGGCATCGAGAGTTTCGATTCCGTCATTCGTCCGCTATGGAAGGGAGCGTTGGAGCACCACGGGAAAGCATTAGCCGCTTTCTTAAAGGCAATTGGATACGTCATCCCGCTCATGGAAGAGAATTATGCTAGCCATTACACTCGATTGGTCATGCCGATATTGTTACGAGAATTTCACTCCCCGGACGAAGAAATGAAGCGAATCGTCTTGAAGGTTATCCAGCAGTGCGTTGCAACAGCCGGTGTGGAACCCTGAATACATCCGAAAAGAGATTCTGCCCGAATTCTTCAAGAACTTTTGGATTCGAAGGATGGCACTCGATCGCAGAAACTACAAACAAGTGATCGAAACTACCGAAGAACTTGCCAACAAGGTTGGATCTTCCGACATTATCACGCGAATCGTTGATGATCTCAAGGATGATTCCGAACCCTACCGTCGAATGGTGATGGAAACTATTCGAAAAGTTTTGGATAATCTTGGCGCAGGGGACATTGATGACAGGTTGGAGGAACGGTTGATTGATGGTATTCTATATGCCTTCCAAGAACAAGCGGTGGATGCTTCAAGCACCCTCGGGAAAGAGAGTCAGATTATGTTGGATGGGTTTGGTGCTGTCGTAGTAGCATTAGGTGAACGATGCAAACCGTACTTGAAACAGATTGCTGGTACCATCAAATGGCGTCTGAACAACAAAGCCGCGTCGGTCCGAATGCAAGCCGCCGACCTTGTTGCCCGAGTTGCTGTTGTGATGAAGGCTTGCGACGAAGATCAACTGATGGGTCATTTAGGTGTTGTTCTCTATGAATACCTAGGGGAAGAATATCCCGAAGTTCTGGGGTCTATCCTGGGAGCTCTCCGTGCGATTGTGAACGTGATTGGTATGACAAAAATGACACCACCCATCCGCGACCTTTTGCCGCGACTGACACCTATTTTGAGAAACAGGCACGAAAAAGTGCAGGAAAACTGTATTGATTTGGTCGGGCGGGTTGCCGACCGTGGCGCGGAATTCGTTTCGGCAAAGGAATGGATGCGAATATGCTTCGAGTTGTTGGAAATGCTGAAGGCACACAAAAAAGCCATTCGCCGTGCCGCCGTGAGTACCTTTGGGTTCATTGCTCGAGCCATCGGCCCGCAGGACGTCCTGCACACATTGTTGAACAACTTGAAAGTACAGGATCGGCAAATGCGTGTTTGTACTACCGTCGCGATCGCGATTGTAGCAGAGACATGTGGCCCCTTTACGGTTCTACCAGCCCTGATGAACGAATATCGTGTTCCGGAACTCAACATTCAGAACGGTGTCCTGAAGGCAATAAGCTTCATGTTTGAATACATTGGTGCGATGGGGAAAGACTATGTCTATGCCGTCACGCCACTCTTAGAGGATGCTCTCATGGACCGTGATCCGGTCCATCGTCAAACTGGTTGTGCAGCAGTAAAACACCTGGCCCTGGGAGTAGCCGGTCACGGTTGCGAAGACGCCCTTCTTCACCTGCTAAATTTTGTGTGGCCCAACATCTTTGAAGAAAGTCCGCACGTGATCCAAGCTGTCTTTGATGCTATCCAGGGTCTCATGGTGGCTCTTGGCCCGCATGTGATTATGCAGTACACCCTGCAAGGACTGTACCACCCCGCTCGAAAAGTAAGGGAGGTGTATTGGAAAGTATTCAACACTTTATATATCTATAACTCGGATGCTCTTGTGCCATGTTTCCCCATGGTTGAAGACGAGGGAGAGAACACCTACGCTCGAACTACGCTTGAGCTCTTCATTTAAATTGGTACACGAGGATTACTGTACACGTAATCGATGCTAACTAAATAGCACTATTTAATGTATGCCATATTATTGTTTATGACATTAATAAATAGATACCGACTTGCCGGCTTGATTGTAGTGTCTATACGTCCACCCCTTTCGCACACCTGCCTAATTTTATGGGTTGGTAGTGCTTTGTCATTGTTGACGCGGTCGTCGCAAGTCCAATCGCCCTACCTTGATTTCTGAATTCGTGCGCCCCCCAAATCGTGCCAAATATGTTGGATTGTGCTCGTGTGGACAAAGGAAATGAAACGGAATGAAATGACATGAAATGAAATGCAGCTTGCTTGCTTGCTTGCTTGGCAAAGCGAACACACCGTGTTGGGTTTTTTTCCGCCACAATCTCGTTACTTGATTAATCCGGAACGGGCAGGAGCTGTCTCGCGTAAAGAAACCGAGCATCGTCCGCGCCAAAGGTTTCGTCCCGAACGGGGGGAAGCCGATCCGTGCCGATCGTGCCGGCGGATTCTCGGTCGACGGTTCCCGAGAATTGTTGAAAAAATTGGATCGCACCGTGACTGTGTGCCTCGTTGCTTTCCGTGTCGGAGGAGCTGTCCATCGACATCGAGACGACGTTTGGTATTGTTGAGTGCAACTCCGGTGCGGAAACGGCATCGCTGCAGTCGTTGCAGTCGTTGCAGTCGTTGCAGTCGTTGTAGTCGCTGCAGTCGTTGCAGTCGTCGTCTTCGTCGCTGAGGAGGAGGCGGGACGACTTGCCTCCTCTCGAAAGGAGCAGCGACGCATTCATGTAGGAACAAAGAAGGTGCGGGTTGGGTGCTTGGCAGAACGTGTTCCGAATCCGTTCGGTAGACCAGACCAACGCCCTGGAGGCCTTCCGAAACGGTTTTTCCACCTGGTGCTGCACTCGTTCGACCCTCGTGCGCAGATTGAGTTTTTTCGTTCTCCGCGATCTCCGCTTTCGCATCTGCATCTGTATCTGCATCTGTATCTGCGGGCTGCACGTGTGGGAGGCAACCGGAACGGATGGTGCCGGAGATCTCCCCGAAGGATGCTCGTCGTCATCGTTCCTCTTCGGAGAGTCCATCGTGGCTCTTGCTCGTGTTCTCGTTGTCGTTGTCGTTGTCGTTGTAACGGTCACGAACGATGGCCTCGGTAGTCTTCTCCGCCGTTGTTGTTGTTGTTGTTGCTGTTGTTGTTGTCAATAACAACCTCAGTTGGTCCTCTTTCTCGAGTTCGTGGCATCCGGTGTGCCCCGAATCATCGTTGCAGCTGCTGGAGAACGATACCCATTGGACGGCGGGAGTATCTCGAACGTCTTCCTCCCCGAGGTCTCGATACATGGTTTCTACGGCAGCACCGAGAAGGAATTCGGAACGGAGAAGAGATATGTCTCCCACCGAGCTCAGGGTGGAAGGGTCGGACCCGCCACCGGAACAGGAACTCCGGTTTTCTTCGTCGATGACGACGATGGTCGGTGCTTCCAAGGGTATGGTGGTGATCGTGATCTCCCTCGGAATGTCATCGCCGGATCGGTCCCGTTTGTTGCTCGGCGCCTCCGCCGTTGTGTCGACGTTCATCCCTCTCTGTCGGTGAAATTAATACTACTAATACTACGAATCGCTAGTAGTAATAAGGAATCAATGGCAAGGTCTTTTTGCGATCGTTCGTTTGTGGTGTTCCAAGAAACTGTTGTTGTTGTATGGATTCCGTATATCGTACGAGTACTTAGCGTTGCGAGCAGAGAGTCAAGGCATGAATTCCGGCACGAGACACATAGCACATTGAACTTCGACTTGTGCGCGGACTTCCACTCCGGCGTCGGTGGTAGTTTCCACAGGACCCGTGTTTCTCGCCACTTCGAAGAGGTTTGCCTCCATCGGAGATGGATGGGATAATAGTTCGTACTCAGAAAATTGGTGATAATTGGTGATTGGTAATTACTCGTACTCATAAGTACTACTTCGGTACATATTATTGCAAGAGTATGCAATTCACATGGTTTTGAATCCGGATGGATTCCGACTCAATGACAATACCCGAAGTACTTCACACGAGTCAGTCGTGCACCGTTTGTTACTCCGATACAAACCAGGGGGGGGTCAGAGACCCAAAAACAGCATCCTCGCGTGACGTTTGAAAATTCGTGCAGGGGGGCATATCTGCATCCTCGGGACGCCATTGCGTTGTACACGATCAACCGTTTGAGTCGTTCGTCGTCATTACGTAAGATTGATCGTACTCGTACGTTACGGACGTTCCTCGTACCGCTCGTAGCCATGCCATGCGCTACGCGCTGTGCACTGTTGTTCTATCGTGTCGTACTCATACTTCTATTACTCATCATTCGAAACACACCTGCCGTATTCAGTATCGCCGATACTCTTTGGCTACCGGTGTCGTATCTCGTCTCTCCTTCTCCCGATACACGTCCAACCGTCGTCCCAAATACGATTGATCGGAATTCGAACTCCAATCATACGATTCAATTCCGAGAACACGTCACTTTTGTATATGAGAAGCTTCTCCCAACCTTCTCCCAATCTAATACGATTGAATACAAAAGTATCCAAAAACATGTTTCTTTCTTCAGATTTATCATTCCCACAATTCTAAATTCTTACTAAATCAAACTACCAATACACACTCTCTTTTTAGAGGCTTACGACACTGTTTAAAAAGTCGAATAAACGCTTCTATTCGATATTTATCCTTTCAATATTACTCGAGTATTACAATTCAACGCTTTACACTCTAATCAACGCTTTTCTCACCCGTACTAACTATCAACAATTCTATTCACAATGACTACTTACAATCTTATCCCCTTCAAGTTCGATTTCGATCCGAACACGATTGAAAAAGTGGAATACAAAACCTCAAGAGTCGAAGACGGCGTTACCGAAACAACCAAGGTAAAAGTCCCCATCATTTCTCACTCTTCCACTCATATGCAAATCATTCACTCTATTCATGAATTCAACAAGGCCAGAAGAACCCTCGAATGGGACGATGGCGCCAAGCTCTTCTCCAAGTTCCCAGACATCCTCAATGACTATGCTGATGATGCTTGGTTCACTGAACAAATCGAAGATATTGAAGAAACAGAAGAAAACTTCGATATCGTCATAGGACAATTCATCCAATTCAAGTTCTCCAACAACTTTGATGCCTATCGCAATCACAAACGATTCATCCTCAATATCAAGAAGACTTCCAACATGACAGTCAACAAGTTCGTCTCAATGGTATCTTACCACAACAAAGCCATTCTTCCTCTGCTTCCCGGTGCTCCTGATGACCCAAATCTTGCTATTATTGATGGCGAAGACTTCAAGAGCTTGATCTACGAATCCATGCCTGAACAATGGAGACACACCTATGAAGAACACAATTCACCCTTTGACGATGAACTCCATCAAATCATCACCAGAATGGAAAGACTACACCAAAAATCCATACGTAACAACAACAACAACAATAACAACAATCAAAACAACAATCAAAACAACAATAAAAACAACAATCGCCGCAACAACAACAACAATTACAACAATCGCCGAAACAACAACAACAATGGCAATCGAAACAACAATTCGAACAACAACAACAACAACAACCAACGGAACAACAACAATGGCAATCGAAACAACAATTTGAACAACAACAACCAAAGAAACAACAACAACAACAACAAACAAAGACTACAATCTTCGGACCCTTGTCCCATACATCCAGCATCGAACCACACGTGGGGACAATGCTATCAAAACGCGAGCAATCCTAACAGAAACAGTCGCAATAACAACAACAACAATCACAACAACAATAACAATGACTCATATGTCAACGATCGTTCTGATGACAACAACAACAACAACACTCCACCTACTCCTCCAGATACGGAACAACACATGTGTGTTGTTATTCAAGAACACTCCGAGTCTCCAGAAGAAATTTGGCACGACCTCTTTCATGTCGACATTGAAGCCGACTCCGAATATTACGATAAAGACATTCAACGGTTCCCATCATACAACAACGATTTGTGCGTTGAGATTCCAACGGAAGAATTGATCTATATCAACAACAAGCCTAACAAGGAACCACTCACTGACTCTTACGTCATATCTCCTAGCCCACCTAACGGCTACACTGAAAACTTCACTGCTCTCTCCAAACCAAAGGAACCCCAAGATCTTGCTCCAACGACCATTACTACTTGCAATCAAGTCAATGAACAAAAAGGAAAATACTACTTCAAGACACTTTTCGGTTCGGGATCAACCGACAATCTTATTCTTCAATCATCCCTTCCACCAACAGTCGTCCTCCATGATCTCGAAACTCCGGTCAACATGATTACCACCAATGGCAAAGCCAGCTGCTCCAAGTATGTAAACCTTCACAACCTCATGCTTCCAGAGCTATCCTTCTCACTCCTCATCAACAAGGTCAAGTGCTATGTAGTCGACGCCAAAATGAATTACCATTTCATCCTTGGCCGAAAGACTATGAAGGACATTGGAATCAAAATGGATTTTGAAAACTCAACCATGACCTGGTACGAGAAAACGATGCCATTTCATCCACCCAGTTACTTCCATGACAAGACTATCATCCAAAGAGTCATGTCCAACGAACCATACGTCGTTGCCGAAAGCTACATGAACCAAGTCAACCAACAAGCTTACGTTGATGGAGCAACCAAATACGAGAAGACTGATCTACCCAAACTAGTATCTGAACAAACTCATCTCAGTTCATATGAACAAGAGCAGCTCCTCAAGATTCTCAGCCCAAATGCTAAGCTCTTCGAAGGTCTCACCGACCGCGAACTAGGAATCTTTCCGGACAAAGAATTCCACATTGATCTTCAACCCGATGCAGTTCCATTCCATATCAAGCAACCATACTCCATTCCCATCCACCAGCAACAAGCCGTCAAAACCGAACTCCTTCGACAAGTCAATCTTGGGATTCTTGAACGTTGTTATGCTACCGAATGGGGAATGCCTACATTTGTGGTGCCCAAGCCAGATGGTTCCTGCCGTCTAATCAGTGACTTTCGTGAACTCAACAAGGTCACCAAGAAACTTCATTACCCATTACCAAAGATTCAAGATATCTTCCACCGGCGTCGAGGCTTCAAATACCTCACACTCATCGACGTCAGCATGCAATTCCACACCTTCAAACTCGATGAAGAATCCAGTTGGAAGTGTGTTCTTGTAACCCCTTTTGGCAAATTTCGCCTCCTTCGCTTACCCATGGGCTTTCTAAACTCTCCATGTTGGGCCCAGGGTTGTATGGAACAAATATTCCTTCATCTCCCTCAAGTCGAAGTCTACATTGACGATATTGGAATCTTCTCTGATGAACTCGGCGCTCACTGCAAGACCGTAAATCAAGTCCTTTACCTACTAAAGGCTCATAACTTCTCAGTCAAGCCAGCCAAATGTCACTGGTTGAAAAGCTCTGCACCTTGGCTAGGCCACATCATATCTTCCGATGGTGTCAGACCTAATCCTATCAAGATTGAACCCATCCTGAAGCTCACCTTCCCCAAAACCATTACCCAACTCAGATCGTTTATCGGTATGGTTAATTTTTACAGAAACTTTTGGCGCAAACGCGCTGAAGTTCTTGCT
Source organism: Pseudo-nitzschia multiseries (assembly GCA_037355745.1). Lineage (NCBI taxonomy): Eukaryota > Bacillariophyta > Bacillariophyceae > Bacillariales > Bacillariaceae > Pseudo-nitzschia > Pseudo-nitzschia multiseries. Next base: position 9,972,439 of record CM074783.1, read on the forward strand.
CCACTCACAGCTTTATCCGGCCAACAAAAGGGTAAGCTTGCTCCCAATCCAGCACTTATCGAAGCTTTTACACGGGCAAAAGCTATGATAGCTGAAGATATTCTTCTCAGTTATCCTGATCCAAACAAACCATTTCATGTCTACACTGACGCCTCTGATTACCAGTTAGGCGCTGTAATTGTCCAAGACAATCGAATCATCGTCTGTTATTCTCAAAAACTAACCAAGGCTCAACTCAAGTACCCTACCATCGACAAAGAAATGCTCTGTGTAGTCAAAGTCTTCAAAGAATTTCGACCTATCCTCTGGGGCGCAGAAATCATTGTATGGACTGACCATATCAATCTCACTCGTCAAACTATCACTTCCAATCGAATCATGACCTGGCGAATGCTTCTTGAAGAATTCTCTCCAGTCTTCAAATACATCAAGGGCAAAGAAAATGTCATTGCAGACGCACTCTCGCGACTACCCATGCAAGAAGACTCCAAGGAAGAAGACTCTCCTAGCCTCGATCTCTCTGATCTCTTCATCAACTATCCGGAAACAATTCCTGAATACCCACTAGCCCTTCCACACCTTGCACAAGCACAACTTGCGGATGAAAGTATTACACAAAATGACAAGTATACAATTCAAAATTTCAATGGTACAGATATATTTGTATTCACTAACCACAATAACCAAACCAAAATTGTTCTCCCCGCAATCCTCAGAGCCAACACCATCAAATGGTACCATCATGTCCTCGGGCATGCTGGAGCTGATCGACTCACCAGCACAATCAATCGATTCATCTACTCTCCTGGTCTCAAGGACGCCGTTCTTCAATTCTGCCGTACTTGCGATGCTTGTCAACGCTACAAGTTAGATCATCGTCACCATGGTCAACTAGCTACTCGACAAGAAACACATGTACCTTGGGATACAATCGCCATCGACGCAATTGGTCCATGGTCTATTGAACTCCCTGGTCATCCTCTACCCATCCAATTCAATGGTTTTACCATCATGGATATGTCCACAAATCTCTTGGAAATCATTCGATCTCCTCAAGTCAATCCTACCAGCCTAATGGCAGTCCATGCACTCAACAATGGCTGGCTTTCTCGATACCCTCGACCCAACAATTGTCAATTTGACAGAGGACCTTGCTTCATTGGCCATGATTTTCAATTCCACCTTGAATATCTCGGTATCAAACCCAAGATGTCCACAACCAAGAACCCACAATCAAATGCTGTTCTTGAGCGGGCCCATGATACTATCAAATCAGCCATGCGCATTGAACTAAACACCAATCCTCCTCAAGATCTACAACAAGCTCATGATCTTATTGACAACATCTTTGCATCCACACAATTTGCTCTTCGATGCACTGTCCACAAGACTTTTGGCATCTCTCCAGGTGCCCTTGTATTCAACCGCGATATGTTTCTCCCCATCCCTATCATCTCTGATATCAACATCATTCGAAACAAACGCCAAAACATCATCAACAAAGATGCCCTCCGTGAAAACTCTCATCGCAAACAACATGACTTTGCTGTCAATGAACAAATCATGATCACCAAACCAAATGCAGATGCCCTTCATGCCAAAAACATTGGTCCATTCACCATTGACCAAATCTTCACCAATGGCACCATTGCCTACTGGAAAACTCCACACCTCAAAGAAAGAATCAACATTCGTCACATCAAGCCTTATCACCCTACTCTTTGACTCATTCTACGAGAAGGAGAAGAGTGTCGTATCTCGTCTCTCCTTCTCCCGATACACGTCCAACCGTCGTCCCAAATACGATTGATCGGAATTCGAACTCCAATCATACGATTCAATTCCGAGAACACGTCACTTTTGTATATGAGAAGCTTCTCCCAACCTTCTCCCAATCTAATACGATTGAATACAAAAGTATCCAAAAACATGTTTCTTTCTTCAGATTTATCATTCCCACAATTCTAAATTCTTACTAAATCAAACTACCAATACACACTCTCTTTTTAGAGGCTTACGACAACCGGTTCGTACCGGTACGGTAGCGAAAGGAATCAATCAAAATCTTTTGCTCAATCTTTTTTGACAGGTTCCATTTTCTGTTCTTAGAAACGGATAACATTCGTTCGTACCGTACCGTACATTCCCAAGGGTAGTAATGTAAGTTGAAAGCGGACCGGTCTACAAACGACCAACGACTACGAGTACGACTACGAGGTAGGGTACGATACTCGTAATACGAGTAACGACTGAAGACCGCGAAGCCGGAAGCCGACGAGTTTGTATTGCACCATGGTATCATACGGTACTCGTATTCTGAATTCTTTAGTTGTCCTTCGAATTGTCCACATTCCCCGTCCCGGTCCATCGATGATCGGGTGCTTCGTTTCGAACATTTCCACGGTTTTCCCGTATAATACTGTACATTTACAAGTAGTCTGAGTACGTACGCAGTGGACAACAGAAACCGCGGCTTCAATGTTCAAGCTTGTAGGGCAGAATATTCTCGAAAAGTTCCAGGGAAATGGCAATGGCAATGCCAACGGCAATGCCAACGGCGACGGCGATGGCGTCTCCCCGCAGCCCATTCCCCCGTTCACATTCGAAGACGAGGAAGGTGAAGATTCGTATCAATATCCCAATCTCTACGAGGAGGCCGATGACATGCTGCGGGTCAGCTTGCTCATTTACAGGTACGTACGTCGTTCTCGGCGCCGGAGACAACCCCGAGCGGCAAGCACGATCGCAAACACGAACACGAGCCTCGGGCGGGAATGCCACGACACGCGATCCAAACCGGATGGAACCGACGATTCCTTTCTTCGGTCAACGAAGACTGACTTTTGATTTGTTTTGTTTTGTTTCGTTGTGTTTTGTTTCGTTTTGTTTTGTTTTGTTTTGTTTCGTTTCGTTGTGTTTCATTGTGTTTCATTGTGTTCTGTTCTGCTTCTCGCGTTTGGCGACTCGACTTGCCAACGTGCGGTAACGTTGTATCATCATCAAACCTTCCAGCATCGCCGACCTCCGCACCCTAGCCAAAGATCCAAAGAAAAAAGACAAACTCACGAAACCCGAACGAATACTCGACACGCCAATGACTTTGCAAACGTGCATGCAGGTTCTAGAAGACAACCACAAGATCATGGAGGAGTGCCTGGGGCAGGCCGACCACGTCAACACCATAAACTCGCTCAATCTGATCCATGCCAGGTTCGAGGCACACCGCGAAAAGGAATTGTCGGCTAGTGCTGGCAACACCATCGACAAACTGTTCAACGTTTTCCCTCTCTCCTCCAGAACGGCTTCCGACAGGGCCATCGAAGTCGAGCACGTCGAGCCAATCGGACCCATTGTGACACATTTTAGTGACGAGAATTCCGATGTGGACATGGTATACGCCATTGGCATCGATCCACCCCGAAAAAGAATCACGGTGTCGTTTCGGGGGAGCGTCACGCCGACCGATTTTCTAAAGGACGCGATGATTGTGCTCAACAAGCAGCCCAATCCGGTGCGACACTTGGATTCGAGCCAGGAGGAAACGATGGGCATTCACCACGGATTTTACGACTACCTCCTTCGACCACGGCAAAACGAAAACGGAAACGAAAACGGAAACGGTACGAACAAATGCCAAGAAATCATAGGCCACGTGAAGGCGTTGTTTCGGAAATCCAACCGCTACAAAGACTACAAGCTGTACGTGACGGGTCACAGTCTCGGCGGCGCCCTGGCGACGTTGTTTTCGCTCTACGTCGCCGCAGCAATCGGCGGGGGCAACGTCGATGGCAATGACAACGACGACAACAACGACGACAGCAATGGTGGTTGCGACATTCCCCGACCCGTGTCGTGCATCAGCGTGGCGTCGCCGCGGGTGGGCGATCTCGCATTCAAGGCCGCATTTCTCCGATTGGAAGAAAAAGGGCTCCTGCGACACCTACGAATCGCGAACGACGGAGATCCCGTGACCATGATGCCGAACGCCACCGGGAAAAAAATATTGGCAAGCCTGTCACCCGTCACCTACGCCGCGTTCAAGCTCATCGACAAACAATTTGACGAAAAGGAGAGTTTTCACCACACCGGTATCGAATTGGCACTGGCGAAAAAACAGTGGAACTTGTCGTTCATGGCAGTCCCCATGGCCGAGGACGATTCCGCGACAGAAGCAGCAGAAACATCAGCAGCACCGGCCGAATGCGAGGGCGAATGCGAGGGCGATTCCGATTCGGAACGGAACGGAAGCAGCAGAAGCAGAAGCGCCGTGGCCGTGGCTCCGAAAATGAGCATCGGAGGTATTTTCTCCACCACTCTATCCAGGTCCGTCACGAAGAAAAAGGAGTCAACTAATTTACCGGTTCCATCGCTTCACTTTGGAATGACTTATGTTGAAAACTTGAGCAGCGTCAAGACTGATTTGCTGGACCTATCTCTGAACAGCTTGTACGAGACGAAGGCTTCTTCGATTTACGAGGAAACGCTAACGAAGGAATAGCATCTTATAAGTCTGATGTGACATGATATGATGGGATGTATTTTGATGTGATATTATGATATTTCTAAACTGCACATGCTTGGAATTCTATTTTACTTGACTATTCTAGTTAAATCCTGCAGCAAAAGCTTCCACAGGTTTGTTTTGGTCTCAATTCTTACCAAGCAGTCTTCGTACTCTTCTCTGGTCTCGAGAATATTCTCTCTGCTGATCGCGGAGTTTTGTAGCAACAACGCATTTCGTTCGTCTTTTACGGCGATCAATCGAGAGTGTAGCAACGCTATTCGTTCTTGAGATTCTTTTGCTAACAGTCGTAGGTTTGTGGTTCGTTCGTTCAACTGCCTCGAAGCTAAACGATGCTTTCGTTTCAACAATCCGGATACGATCCCAAACGCATTCCCTCCGTCCTCGTTGTCACTGTCATCGTTTTCTCCTTGGTTCCGACCACCCGACCTGTTCGAAGTCGCACCAGTCCAAGCACGAGCGCGAGGCGAGCGATGGGAGTGATAATGCGGAGAAGGCTGGGTGATCAACACGATAGCAGCGGAGGATCGCGAGCGATTGGATCGTGCAACTCCTTTGATGGCGTGCTTGTTGTGCTTGTGCTTGTGCTTGTGCTTGCGATTGTGCTTGCGATTGCGATTTCCGATGCGATGAAAGTGGGGCGATCCTAGGTGAGCGATGATTTCATCGTCGATGGCGGGGAGTTGGGCGGCATTTGTATTGTTCCGAAATTCCATCGCCTCGTCGCATATCCCACGCATGCGTTGTTCTCGTTGAACGAGTGCGACGCATGCGTCTCGTTCTTTGAGGAACGATTTGATAAAATTCCAGTACGTTTCACCCACACGCCCGTCCTCGTGTGTCGTCTCCGGGGATGCATCTTGTTGGTACAGAGCCTCCAGTATTTGAAGATGGACCCGGAGGAATTTGTTGGCACGATGTTTTGCATCTGAACCTGTTCCGGCCTCGTCGCGATTGCTGTTGGAAATACCCGCTTTTGTATTCACTTGTCTTGCGTTTTCAGAAGTACAAACAGCAGTACTTTTTGTTCTCTCACCACCATTGTTCGACCTTTGCAAAGACATGGTCCGGCGGCAACACTTTCGTCTCTTTGGACCGTTCTTGTTGTTGTGAGCGGGCAGTTGTGAAAACCTGTTTGTTTTGTGATTTCGGTATGTTTTTGTTTTAGCTTTGCCTGACGACTCGTGCAAAGTTGAGATCTTCGTTGCGCGGAGTCCCTCATCAGAGGACTCGTGAGGTTTTGGTGAGTCAAGTTGGTGTGGTCAATCCACACTATGATTTCTGCACCCCAAAGGATTGGCCGGAATTCCTTGAAGACTTCGACAATACAAAGCATCTCTTTGTTGACCGTTGGGTACTTCTGTTGAGTGGCTTTGAGTTTTCTGGAGAAGCAAAGGATTGTTCTTCCTTCTTCTTGGATCATTATTGCAGCACCAAGTTGGTAATCAGACGCGTCGGCGGTGTAGTAGACATGGAAGGGCTTGTTCGGATCAGGGAAGACAAGCAAGGTGTCCTTTGCAATGAGGGCCTTGGCTTTGTTGAAGGTATCCATGAGCTCTGGAGTTGGAGTGAGCTTTCCTTTGGATTTACCGGAGAGGTCTGTTAGAGGAGCAAGGACTTCTGCGCGTTTTGGATAGAAGTTTCGATAGAAGTTGATCATCCCAACGAAGGATAAAAAGTTGGGTCGTTGTTGAGGGAAAAGCCAGTTTCAAGATTGGATCTATCTTGTTCGGATTTGGTCTGATTCCATCTCAGGAAATGAAGTGGCCAAGCCATGGTGCGTGTGATTGGAACCAATGGTATTTGGAGGGTTTGACTGCAAAGTTGTGGGCTTTGTGCAAGGAAAGGACAGAAGAGCCAGATTCTAAGTGAGATTCTAGGGTGTCAGAGAAGATTCCAATATCATCAATGTATACTTCAATGTCTTTCAAGTGGAGAATTATCTGTTCCATACAGCCTTTGGCCCAGCTTGGAGAGTTGAGGAAGCCCATTGGCAATTGGAGAAGCCGGAATTTTCCAAACGCTGTAACAAGGACACAGAGCCAAGTGGAGGCTTCATCAAGCTTGAACATATGGAATTGCATGCTGACATCAATAAGGAGGGTGACATATTTGAGTGCGTGTCTACCATGGAAGATATCTTGGATCTTTGGGAGAGGATAGTGGAGCTTTTTGGTGACCTTGTTGAGCTCCCAGAAGTCACTGATAAGTCTAGTACAAGAACCATTGGGCTTGGGGACTACAAATGTCAGCATCGCCCATTCGGTTGCATAGCATCTTTTCAGCATGCCAAGCTTGACTTGTCAATCAATTTCTTTCTTCACATCTTCCTGTTGGTGAAGTGGAATTGGATATGGCTGTTTGATATGGTATGGCTTTGCATCTTGCTGGAGATCAATGTGGAACTCTTGATCAGGGAAAATACCTAATCTATTGTCATTCAGATCTTTGAAAAGTTCTTCATTTTCAAGGAGAATCTTCAGCAAGCAAGATTTCTCATGGTCAGAGAGATGTTCTTGTTCAGATACTAACTTGTGAAGGTCTGTTTTTTCATACTTGGTGGTGCCATTGGCATATGCTTGTTGAGCAACTTGGTTGGAATAGCTTCCAGCAACAGAGTGAGGCTCTGCTGACATGACTTTGTGGAGTAGGGCTTTGTTATCAAAGTAGTTCTGAGGGTGGAAGTGCATGGTCTTTTCATACCATTTGATGGTGCAAGCTTCAAAGTCCATCTCCATTCCAAGAAGATCTCTCATTATTATTATTCCAATGAGGAGGTGATAGTTGACATTCTCAGTGACAACAAAACACTTGATCTTCAGCACTCTCATGGAGTAGGATAGCTCTGGAAACATGATATTCTCCAGGATCACATAGTGATTACAAGTGGCTCTACCATTGGTTGTCTGTATTTGAATTGGTTGAACAAGGGAATGATTAGTGACTCCAGAAGGGATAGATGATTTGACAAGGAGGTTGTTTGTGGATCCAGAATCAAAGAGGGTCTTCAGATAGCATTTTCTGGATGTGCCGTTGATGGAGTGGCAGACACTGGCTGTGGTCAGAGCAAGATCAACATCCTTGTTGTTGCTAGGAGCAACATTGCTATCATTGTTGTGGGAATCCAAGGTTTGTGTTGCTTCCAGAAATCTTTGAAGGTCCAAATTACAGTATTCGGTATCAACATCCATATCTACATGGAAGAGATCTGGCCAAGGTTCTGTTGGAGGTGGTGCTTCTTCAGGTTGGTTGATGAAGACACACATGTGTTTCCTGGGCTCGTGTGCGTTGTTGCCATAGGAAGACGAATTGCTTGATTGATTGCTATTGTTGCTGTTGAAGTTACTGTTGAAGTTGTGATCATTCACCTGCGCGTCATTGTTGTTGTTGTTGTTGTTGTTGTTCCTGTTAGGTTGATTTGGGTTGTTGGCATCGAGGTAGCACTGTCCCCAAGTGTGGTTTGTGTTGGAATGAATAGGGCAAGGTGAGGTATATGATACTCTTGTGGAGGGATTGTTGTTGTTGTTGCCTTGGCTGTTGTTGGAGTCTTGTTGCCGATTTTGCCTGTTGTTGTTCTTCGATTGGTTGTTGTTGCGATTATTTCCATTGCGGTTGTTCTGGTTGTTGTTGCAGCTGTTACTGTTGTTACAATTGTTGTTGATATTGTTGTTGCTATTGTTGTTGTTGTTATTCCTGTTTGGGGAGGAATTATCTTGGTTGTTTTTCTTACTTTTCTTGTTTTCTTTGTTTTGATATATCTCCATGATCCTTGTCACAATTTGTGTAAGGGTATCTTCATAGGGAGAATGATGTTCTTCATAGGAGTTCTTCCATTTGATCGGCATGGATTCAAATATCAAGCTCTTGAAGTCTTCATCATTGATAGCTGCATTCTCAATTGGATGTCCTGGAAGCAGTTGTAGGATCACATGGTTGTGGAAGGTGACCATTGAGACAAATTGGTGTGCAATCATGTTGGTGGTCTTTTTGACGCTGTTGAGGAATCTTTTGTGGCTGCATAGTCTCTGATATCATTTTCTTTGCATGTGAGAATTCATTAACAGTGAAAAGGACTCGGAGAAGGGATGCTCCTGCAGTAATGAGAGGTACTTTAACCTTGACAGTCTCTGTGTCACCATTGGTAGTGCTACTGGTGTGTTTGAATTCTATCTTTTCAATAGATTATTGGTCAAAGTCAAACTTGAAGGGAATGACAGAATAACTTGTCATTGCTGGACAATCTGGGAAGGAGCAGTTGGTTGCTTGTTAGTAGATGTTACTTGAGTGAAGGATGTATAGTGTAGTAGGTCAAAGCAGTAATTTGGCTGTTTAAGCAGTCTTTTATGCCTCTAAATGGAGCTAAAGTAGTAATACAATGTGTAGGTAAATTTAACTAAAGCTAAGATTGTGAGCAAGCTGAATCAACTATTCCAAGGAGGCATTGAAAGTTTGTCTTTCAATTACTAAGTGTTGGATAGGCGCTGAACTGAATCCAACATTCTTTGCACATAGAGGAATTGAGATGTGTAATTCATCCAGTCTTTGATATTGCTGAAGTCCAGCTGGTGTGGCGTTTGGTCTGACATCAGCATTTCAGATTTTTACAAATCGTGGGAATTCAGTCATACAGGGCTGAATACCACAATCTGGGTCCCTACCCATATCAAATTTCTGTACCTTTTTGACCCAGAATTGGGTCAATGTGAGCTCACGTCGACCGGTTTCTGGGTCCCTACTCAGATTTCCTTAGGGATCCAAGCACATGGTGTTGAATATTTAACCAAAGACATGTTTCCACATGCTTCACACATGCTTGTTTATATGCTTATTTAATTTTTTATTTAAATTTCTTATTCCAAAAATGAGACTTTAGACACTGCTGGCCTGCCAAAATCTGGGTACCGGTATGGTACGATGGTACAAAGTATTTTGGAAATCACCCATTCTTTTGGTGTGATCATTATTTTTTACCTGAATCATGTGTGTCCACTATCCTCTCTAGGATCCATGGATGTCTCTTCCAGCAAATCCTTGAAACACAGAACATTAGTAATGGCCAGTCCTACTGATATATCCAGATAGGAGGCAAAATAATTGAAAATGGTATGACCCAGGTTCTACCACAATACACAGACATGAACAAACCACTTGTTGTTACTATCATACTACTATCTAGTAGAAGTACTTGTTGTTGTTGTTGTTGTTGTTGTTGTTGTTGTTGTTCAATATTGGTGTTTGAACAATTTATATTGTTGAAGAAAAACCACCACCAGCAGGCTAATGCACACTGGAAATGATTGATAATGATTTTAAAGAAAGAGAAAAGGTAACAAAGCAAGTCATTTCAAACAGAGTGATTCCCTCTCTGGTTTACTACTACTTTTAGCTATGGGTATTAAATTCCTTTCGTGCCTGGTTTACCGGAGGTACGGATACGAATAAATGAGATCCCATCAGGTTATGTATTGTTCTTACGTATGGTATGAATCTCATATCCACGATCAAAGTGACACATTCTTACGGCCAAGAACAATACTTAACAGCAAACGAAGAATCGATCGTCATTCCCGTTCGATACTTAGTGATCAAACACACAGGAGGCTAGCATATGCTACCAATCGATCGTCACTCAAGTTCGATACTTAGCGATCGAACAAAGAACACACGGCAGAGGTTAGCACATGTTGCCTTTGTTAAATGTACTGTTCTCAAGAAAAGACAGCAGAGGTTCGAAGCAGTGCTCAGGAACTTGTTTATCTGCTGCAAGATATACTGTGTTGTATTACTAGCGCTGCCACTTTCAAAAGGAAATTAACAATGGGACTATGTGATGTAGGCCTAATGCTATTCCATGCATCATTGAAACAAAATATTTTGCAGCAGAAGGGCAATGCTGTATTATTTGACTTTTTGATTATCTTTATTGTGTAGATTCCTGAGTTCTTCTTAAGGAGGCACAAAAGTAATGAAAAGGTGGATTTGTAGCTTTCCGTGTTCTAAAGGTTGTGATGATAGTACTAGAGAGCACAAGGTTGAACACTCCTCATTAACACTACTACTAGTAGTAATGGCATGGCAAATAGCACTTAGATTCTTTGTACATGGTGCAAATCAAACAATGCATCACACAGTAGTACCTCATGATGATCATGTCATGGTGCTGATAATGTTGCATAAAAAGTTATGGAATTTCTCCCTACCGGTACAGTAAAAATTGGCATGCAAGTTGAGTTATACTAGTAGTAGTAGTAGCCACTAGTACTAGTTCTGAGCTGCATCAACATGAAGACAAATTTGCAGGGGGAGAATACAAGTGCAACAACTTAACCATACTGGTAGTATGTACCGTACCGGTAGTATGAATGAACAATTGAAGACTAAAACTTGATTGATACCGTAGAGCATGCTGTTTCCAACACAACATGGTTCGTAGTAATGCATTTTTTGATTGACTAACGAATTTCGCACCCAACAACGACAGAATGGATAGAATTAGTTCCAGTCGCACGAATGAGAAAGACACGACTCGCATTTCCCATTACTCGTGCTACCGGCATTACGAAGTGCTTCGTATTTTCTCATTTCACCTCTTTCCTTTCCTATCTTCAAGTGGTACTCGTATTTACCAGTAATTACGTACCGGTAATCTAAACCTCGCCAAAACATTAATTGAGAGACAAGGGAGAGAACTCTTTTGAACTACGAAGTCAAAAAAAGGGTTTTTCACCGGAAACGAGCGCAACGACCAAGGCGCTTCTCTAACAACGAAAAGGGAAAGAAACAGTAAGAGGTATCTCCACTATGAAAATCCAAAACCCAAACACCATGGGGCAGAATAAGAATGCACAGATGAAAGCGAAGGCTGAACTTGATCAGAAACTGGCTCTTTCGCGGCCAAGTCGGCAGATACTGGAAGACCTAGCAATCGCTTGCGCCAAGTCTCCGTCCCAGCAAAATACATTCCAATACGCCTTCTGTATGTCCAAATCTTCCGAACGCTCCGAACTGCGATATGCTGTTCAGATTTTGGATGGACTGGTAAAGGAGGGCTACGACCACCAAGTGGATTGCATGTACGGGTCTGCTTGTGCGCTATACCTTTTGGGCGAATACGACAAAGCAAGGGTATGTTTTCTTGTCGGTTTCGTTTGGGTCCATCAATACAAGCAGAACTGAATTCGTTAGCCGGAATGCATATCTATCTTCTATTGCTCACATATTTTTTCGTTTCCAAAATTTATTCCCTCTAAAACCATCCCGATTTCAGTTTCGAGCAGAAAGCATCCTTAGGTCACACCCCGAGTCTCGTCTTGCCCGCGAACTCCACCTTTCTAGTATCGAATCAAATGAACAAGAAGAAAAGAAGAGATTTAAAGAGGCTGCTATCGGCGGTATAACAGTTGCCACAGCTGTTGGTGTTGCGGCGGGGATTGCCAGCATTTTTTTGGCGAAGAGATAAAAGTATTTGTTTGCACCCCGTACAGGGATGCTCATTTTGTCAAGATTCAGAAAGGGAGAAAAGGGTTTGAGGGATTGGGTCAAACATAATAATATAATCCCGGGATATTTGATCACAGCCTTGCACAAAGTGACAAAAAATCACGGACACTTTCAAAAAATAATAGAAGTACTAAGCTACTACTATATGAAGTATCACTTAGACAAAGACTAGAACCCGAAAGACAAGGTTTTTATCTAGGAAGTATGAAGGAGAGAAAAACTGGCTCCTGGTGGAGGAAGCGAATAAGGTCTATTATTATTATCATTATTATTTTTATTAAACTTGTTCTACTGTAATAATTTTTTAGTGAAAATTGTGTCCATGGTAGATACGTGTAGTGCCATAGCAATTACTTCTAAATCCCACTAGCATACAGACTAACACGTCACGTGATCATTGATTCTATGACCTCGCTCCGTGGTCTATGATCTCATTCAGGAAGTGCATACCTATCAGGGAGGCAGTTGAAACGCAGGCTGTGGTGACCAGACCTGAATCTTCAATGGCTTCCTTCAACAATTCAAACAACGCTACCCACGCCATTGCACCTCCTGCAAAACCAAGTCCGGCAGGAAGAACTGGGATGAAATGGTACACAAACTCATAGGCAGGAACTGCCATGAGAGGTTGAGGGATACTCGTCAATATGGCGAATACAATTGCCGTTGCTAGACTCGTTCCCCTGGGCATCAAAGTTACCGACATCGCCAAACCCTCCGGGATATTGTGAACAGCAAGACTTGCCGATATGAAGACACCCAATTCGCTCCCATGTGTTCCACCAAAACTAACACCGATTCCAACTCCCTCAGAAAAGGAATGAAGAGTCATAACGAAGAAAATCAACATGGCTCGTTTGGCATCGGCACCTGCTAGTCCACCCACCGTCAAATCCTCGTAGTCCGCCAATAATCGTTCTGTTATATTGATAAAGACGAGTCCAATCAAAGCTCCGATGATTGTTCGTATTGGTACAGGAACAGAAAACGTATCGTTTGGGTCATCAAAGGTCCAACCCTCGTACAACAAGGAATAACTTGCCGCGATCATCATACCTGCGGCTACGGCTGTAACACAATTTTGTCCAATTGGGGAACCACGCGGGATTGTCATGAGCACGCAGTAAATGCAACTAAAAATCTTCTCGGCAAAAAAGGCTTTTGTACAAAGCAGAATCCTTCAACACGAAGACATAATAATTGACACTAAAATGACCGCCTCAATTTGGCAGCAACTCGTGGTGCAATGTTTTGTCGCAACGTACCATTGGATAGTCCCACCCAATATGCAGCCAGGTTCGGCGCAAATGCAAGGGGAATAGCACCCAAACCAGTGAAGATAGCAGTCAACCAGCCATAGTAAAATACGTGCTGTATGGAAGGCGCTTGACCATGGGTAGGTTGAAGTGGCACCGGCATAGCGAAGTAGGTAATGAGTGCAAACGATGCAAGGCATGCCCAGACCCAAGGCGCTGTCTTGGTTGTACCTTTTTCCTTCCCACTTGGGTCGTTGTCCTCATCTCTGCCTTTCGCAGACGCGTGAATTGGTGTCGTTTTGTCTGTCATCTTTGGTTGTTGAATATAATTCTGTAGTATGTGAAGTCACGGAACTGTTTGCGGAAGGAAAATCCAAACCAATGTTTGCCGTAAAATGCTTGAAGCGTGGAGGGAAGTAGATTGAACTATCAAACTCGGACGCACGCTTTTCGGAAAGTGCAGAATCGATAACTGGCCTTAATAGATCTGATAGCAAAGAGTTCCAATTTTTCTCCCTAAATACTAGTGCAAAGAACAAACTACCGCAAAGGTCCACTGTGAATATCGATCTTAGTCCCAGATTCGTCGTCTTTCAACTCCCGTTCGTTTTGACCTTATTCTGCCAATCGGTGAGGAAAATAAATAAAACCAGAGTTGATATCACTTATTTTTGGCCTGTGGAATGGCGATAAGCAAATGATCGACTGTTGTATTAGTTCGCTAGAAGTATGCTCTTATCTCCGAGTTGCCGTGGGTGTTGACAACAAATAGATCCAGCTGTAGCTGTAGATTGACGGTGGCAGTGTCATGGACTTACGGGGAGACAGAACTGCTACGAGCAAAAGGCTACCAGTAGTAGAGACTGCTGCGTTGAGTTTGTGGCGGAGCGAGACGGGTTGAAACTTGACAGTGTTGATTTCCGGTTAATTACGGTACTCGTACTTGTATCCGTCCGTGTGATGGAACCGGTTCATTTCAGCAAATACGTACTTCGGACAGTATGAGTATGTACTGTATGAACGGTATGGTTCGGAGAACCATGCGTGTGGCAAGTGGGGAGTGGCGCGCATATGTTCGTGATTGAAATCCATTTGGATCACGAATTATGTATCGTGACTGATAACCGTGACTTGGAATTGAAAAACGAAGAACAAAGGAGTCAAGATGACGAGGAAGTCGCTCATAAAACGCTCATAAATCTGACGAGATGATGTGTCGGAAAAATTGGGTTATCGTAATTGCGTCAGCGAGTCGTCAATAAAGGAGTGAAAAACAACTTTTCTCGACGTTCACGTAAGAAGTTCACAAGCGTTGTCACTAATTTCAAGTAATCTTACTCGTCCTGTAGCCCAGAGCAAGTAATGATTGCCATCAGGAACATAATTCTCAACATTCGTATCGAGCCTTTCCAACGAAAACAGAAGAATAGAATGATTCGTATTAGCATCTTATCCGCAGTTGTTTCCCTTCTATTGGTGGGATCGTCCCATGGATTCTCCCCCTCTAATAAATTGATCTCGACGCCAACGTCAATTGAAACGACAACGAGTCTTAATGGCTTTGGGGATGCCTTCAAAAATGCGTTCGCCAATGATGACTTGGGAGAACGAAAGAATGAGGGTCTCGCAGGCGGACCCAATTACAACGATTCAGTCACAATGAATGGTAAACCAGTTCCGGGTGTTGTTGTCGGTCAGAAACTGACAATTGTAGGGGGAAGAGCGCGAGTAAAAATTCCCGTGAATTGCCAGGCAGGGGACTGTGGTGAGTGCAATTCCAATCCAATGCCTTGTGTTAAAATTTCTCCCTGCTTTAAACGAATGAAAAGGAGCTCCGGTTGTTTTTGAATACCAAGAAGTAGAATCTCACAAAGAAGAATTTTTCTTGTTTTTCTCTCCTCTTTGGTCCAAAATTGACCGGTTCATTATTAAAAAATAGGAACCTGCGTGGTGAAGATGAACGGACGAAAAGTGAAGGCTTGCCAAACGCAAGTACCCAAAGGAAAGTGCAACATCCAGACTTTGTAATCGGTCCAGAAATGGAAGAATGCATATTATGTGGCGGATCGAGCGAAAAGAATTCCGACATGTCGTCGGAGGACAAATCACTAAATATATGAGTGTGATCTTTGTCAATACAACTAGCGTCTGGTACTTCAATCTCACCACAAGAATGCGGAGTGGGTAGAATTAAGCTTAAACGAGAATAGAAAGACATCATAACATTATTATATTGACATCATGTATTGTTATTCATTGTTTATTCTATCTTAATAGTACAGAATTGACCGTTGGTATGGGTATCAATCGTGACTTGTGCCTTTGATTCCTCGTTCCCTTTAATCATCTGTATCAACCTTTGGAGGTATATGGAATTGCCAACGCAAACTTTCGCGAGTTGCCGGAGCTCCTCCACCTGCACAGGTAAGTAATCTGCATCTATCAAAGGGACCTGTGCCAAGAGCCTGTCAACCATCGACTTGCTCAGACGAAACGAATCAGCTGTCGATGCCAACAAGTCAGTCTGCGGAACCTTGGAAAAGTCCGATCCGCTTAGGTAGTCCTCATAGCTGAGTTGTGGCGGTTGTTGAATGCACGAAAAAAGTTCGAACCTCTTTTCGAAGATGCGTTGCTTCGATGTAAATTCGTAAGCCTTTTCCGAAATCAGTCCTGCCTGTCGCATAGCGGCAAAGAAGCGAACCAGTCCACGGCACAAAGTGCGTTTCAAGTTCAATAGGAGGAAGTCGAAATCGTTTTCGATGTCTTCTGCAGTGGTAGTGATTTGAGCGGTAGAACTTGTCTTGTTGCCGCTGGTACTGCCGTTTGATTTCTTGTGCTTCCCTTTCTTTCTGCCAATCTTTTGAGACTTGTTGTTCGGCTGTTGCTGTTTTTTCAATTGTTCCGCGGCTTGTAGTTGCTTGGCAATCATTTTTGATTGTCTCATAGATGTTACTTGACTTAGTAAGGATGATGTAAGGAAATCGCGGTACCAAAAGGCAACTCCCAATTCTCCGAAATTGCAGTGTAACTTCAGTTCGACACCCAAGTGAACATAATTGTCCATCAAGCCAATCGTGACACAAAGGACGTATAGGCTAAAATATGGTTGCAAGTCCTGCGAAACCCGAGATTCTTGGTGATGTGTCACGTCGACGATGTACGCTTCTTCTCGAAGAGCAGCCCAGTCGCCAAGCATAATATCAATGTAGCTTCTCTGACGATTCTTGTTCAGTGCAAACACCTTTAACGTGTCATATACAGGCTTGCAGAGACGATTCAAAAACGCTGGCACCCCTGTGGTGGTAAACACATTTTCTGGGACACCAGATAATTGTTTTAGGTGACTTGCGATCATATCAGGGAGTAAGTATTGGCCAAATATCTTCTCATCGAAGTACAGATTGAGCACTAACAGTGATCGTGTGAGTATGTTTGCGGAGGTAGCGGAGGAGTTTATCATCATATATCGTATCCTCGCTAACGTATCACCTTTGAGAAGGATGTTACAAACAATTTGATCAAGTTCTCCGATTACCTTTTGGAGCACGGAGATGGATTCTGCTGTTTCTCGGAAGACAATTTTACGCAATGGAGCATTGCCTACTAAAGGACGGTTCACATTGGAATCGAAGGATCGTTTGATTACGATTTTTGCTGTCTCTGATTGCATTTTTTTTCGCTCGGTCATTACCGTGGATATCTGCGAGGCTTTCGCCACCGCAGCTCGTGCCGTAATTTGGGCACGTTCCAACTCGCGTCGTATGGACTTCACGCCAGAAAGCCCAGCTATCGAACCAATCGCATCGATGAGGTTAATTTGAAAGCCCAATATCAACTTGGCACCATTTAGCACATCCGTATTCGTGTTATCATCTTGCCCGTTCGATGATGACTCCATTTCAATCATTTCTAGGACACGGCGTCCGGTATCGAGTGTTGATGTTTCGTCACGATCTCCGAATATTTTGAAATTGTACGTACTCACGGTGAAGTCTTCTTCCTCGTAAATATCTGCATTCAGAATCACCCCACGGCACAGTTCGGTGAGTTGAATGAGCATGAGCGTTGAGGAATAAACAATGTGTTGCGGTAGCGTTCCCTTTGTGGAAGCTCTCATCATGGCTTGCATCTGATCGGTCAGCGATGATGGTTCGAGACGAGCTTTCATGTCTTGCATGACATTATTGTGAGCAAATAGAGAAGTGAAGGTACTCTCGACGATGGAAGAACCTTCTGTGAGGTAGGATTCGAGACGTATGAGATTTTCCGCAGCTATAAAGACCGAATCCTCCAGAGTCAGCTCGTTCCAGGGCAGCCGATCCACTTCATCGTCGAGTCCCGTCGGTGAGGGACGCGGAAAGATCATTCTTGCTTGTGGTTTCGTCTGTGTCGATTGCTCTGAGCTTTCCTTTTCTTTGCAATCATCACATATTGTCGCTTCGTTCCTGCAGGGAACCTCGCAACAATCCATTTTCCTGTCCATGATTTCTAACGCCGCCATGGAATCCTGAAGGTTGAACGCATCTGAGTGAAGCATCGGAGATTCGAAGGTCAAGAGGGAAGCTGTGTCTTCCAACACGAGCGTGATATCACTCATTTCCTCGGACTTCGGATCCTCCATCGTGAACGTGAAGGTGGACGAATATTGTTTTGTCTGGCGTGTCCTTTAAGTCGTCGTTTGATTCCGGTGGCCTGTTTACAAACAGAAATAGCAGATGTGCGGTAGCACGCGTTGGGTGTTGTGCGAGACAACTAGTTTACCAGTACTTACCTCTCTCCTGGACGGCTGCGGATGAGTGCGCCACGCAGTAGTCAAGTGTTAACTGGTTTACCTATCTCTATTCTGGACGACTGCCAACGAGTGCTCCACGCAGCAGTCAAGTCGCTTGCTGTTGTTCTAGACAACTGGTTTACCTATTTCTCTCCTGGACGACTGCCTATGAGTACGCCACACAGCAGACAAGTCAAGTCAAGTCTCAACTATGAATTGCAGCAGCGGTGCTGCTGGTCGTACCGTAGGACTTGCGTATCGTTGCTATCGTCGACAAGTACTAGCTACTCGTAAGATTACTCGTACCTGTGACAGCGGCTCACGGGAGCACCATTTTACCTATATGTAGGTAGTTTGATTTTTAATCGATACGGAGCACACGTAGAAAACTGAGTGTCATTCCCATTCCGTGCTCTTCGCCCACCACTTCGAAATAGGCCCTAAATGTTTTATACGTGGACAAAGAATGAAAATTTTGACTCGATCGACCGTAAATATTCGACTGATTCGACCAAAGTCCATGATGCTCAAGCGAACACGAAAGTTCGAGAGAAAACCTGATCTCAGATTTTCGACCTGCGAAAATAGGAAAACTAGGGCGGGTCAATGCCCTTTTCTACTTCCAACGTAAACCATTATCACGCCAAACCGTAGTAGTTTGATTGGCACGACAGATTGGTTTCATGAATTTGGGTAACAGATTTTTCCTTTCGATTTTGAAATTCCAACGAATAGGTTCATTTCTGTTGAAAGCGAGAACTAACTTTTAGCGTATAGACGGTACCACTTTATATTTTTCTCAAAATGTTTCCATCGCCGAGATCAACATCTCCGCTCATGGCTTCTTGCCCGACCTGCAAGAAGCTGTCGAACGCTAACGAGTTAATTCGAGTCCATGCCAAGACGTGGAAAGATTGTCTCGATGGCTTTTCGCTCGAGGTTTGTAATGATTGTCTTGTGGGATACGACATTCCGGTTCGGCGGCCCAGTACCGGCTCGTGGGAATTCGGAACCGTGCTATCTCACGAGCGCCAGCACCAGCGACAGGAGCAGATGCAGATGGAGCCGAGAGAGCGACGATTCCTGGTTGAGTTCATCGGCAAACGAAAAGAATTAGCGTGTGTAGGGAATAACCCGTACGAAACTTATGCTGATGAAATGATGGCAGTTTTCGACTCCTTGACGAAAATGGGCCAAGATATTTCAGTGCAGCAAGAACAAAAGCAAGAGTATAGACAAGTAAGTAGCGATCACTATATTGTGGCAATGGCTTGGTGGACTAGTGCATGGTCATCAGTTCCATCGAAGCCACTCGACCGAAGTTTTGCCCTTCTCTCACGAGCCTTTTGAAAAATATGCCTTCTATGCTCAACGCTTCAACATCAATCGATCATTAGGGACTGCCTGTTTCTCCTGTGGTCATGGAATCCCCAAGCTATTATCCTCATCAGAGTCTGTTGTTTGCCGAAAAGTCTCCACGTACCAACAGTACTTTCAGAAAAGAAGTCCTGAACTATCAATATCAAGACCCCTTGTGCTCGGCGGAATATTTTCCACCATTCGGTTGCCCTCTCGACAAGACGATCAAAATGGATTCTTCTCCCAACCGAAACTATCATTCCCCAATTATCCGGCGAAGTCCAGTGGGTAAAACTGTGGAGCCCAATAGTCCCGTTGATAGTCAGATAAGCTCCTTGGCTACTAACAGTCCCGCTAGGTCTTTGGTTTCTTCGGATGGTAGGGAAAGTCGCGGTAGTTCCATCACGAGCTCCTTTCGGGCTCCGAGACTGTGGACGCCAGAAGAAGACAAATTGCTGCTGAAAGTCATTGGCTCTGTGAAGAATAACTTTTGTTGGCCCGAGATTGCTTTGAATGTCCCCGATCGAACAGGAAAACAGTGTCGAGAGCGTTATTTGAATCATCTCGGACCTCATCTAAAGCATACGGCATGGACGGCGTTGGAAGATACTACAATCTTTCGCATGCACACATTGCATGGCAACAAGTGGTCACAAATTGTCAAGTTTTTGCCGGGTCGCACCGACAATGGGATCAAGAATCGATATCATCATCTGCGACGTCGTTTTCAAAAGCGAATAAAATCCGTTCACAATTCAGAGGAACTGACAATGCTCATGAAACGGATTGAAGAAAGTCGTTATTATCAATCCCTCTCTCCTGACGTGTTCGTTGTCAAAGATACTGCTTTGAGGATCTTGAATGGCAAATCCAACACGTTCACAAATTTGAAAGATCCTATTACGGCAGATGGTGAATATGATTTTGGCGCGTTCCGTCAAGTGGAGGAAAGTCTATTGTGTGGACGATGCGGTCTTGTCATTCCATCAAAAGAGACCGGAAGCTCGGTCTGCACCAAAACAGGATGGTGCAAAACCTGCACCGGGGTATCGGTTGTCGTCTCGAGCGACTTGCTTCGTTTGAGACATTTGGTGCGATAAACGAAGGCTTGGAACGGGTGGAATTTACATGTCCTCATCGTACGAAGCGCCGATTCCAAAATGTTGAGTGTTGTCCAAGGCAGCGACCGAGCGCCCTGTCTGGAAATGCTTTGTTGTAAACAATACTGCGTACACGGGGAGTTTTGGAAAAAGAAAATACAATGGTAGAAAATTTGTATGTGTTAAACTGTTACATGATTGTTAGAAATACATGGTTCCCATTGAGTGATATCATTTTTCCTCGTCGTGTTTGACATTCGTTCATTAACCCATAAACGAAGCTCTAGACAGTTTCATCGTTGCACACTAAGGGATTCCATTCTAGAACGGCTTCCAGTGATCTTCCACCAGTTGCTTCAAAGAATCACCGGAAGGGTGCTTATCATCGTCCCAAGTTGGGCAGTGACAAAGGCTTCGGTCGGTAACCGCATTGATGTCCACCGTGATGTTCTCTGCTGTTACGGACCGGGTGAAATTGAACAAGGTCGGAACACGAATTGTGCCCTCGAACTCGGCCTCCAGGATGAGCTTCCCCGCGTAATAGGCTTCGGTCAGTCGGATGGCCTGGGTTTTGTCCGCGGGCGATATGTGAACGACGATCATGAAATCCGTGATCGACATCGGTTCGACCACTATCGGAGGAATGGCGAAGGTTCCAAATTGTTCTCCTTCGAAAGAGAAGGATCCGTTGCCCTCGTCGAGGGCCGCAGCGATGCGATTCGGATTGCTCAGGCTCGCAAGGATTTCGAAACCGGCATCGAGCTTGAAGACCACAATGTTCTTCATGATTTTTGTCCAGGCCACCTCGTCGTTGCAAACGTTGTAGACGGGTATTTGTGGGAAAAAGAACAGCGCCATGCCCACGACCCATGCCACCACGGCGATGGAGAGGCAAACTAACACCGTACAGCACCTGTGCGATCGTTTTGTGGGGTGGTACTGCTCGTCCGAGTCGGTGGTGCCATTGAAAGAAGGATGAAGCAAGGGTCGGGTCTCGTTGTCTCGATTACCGAGTTGGTGTTGGTAGATTGTACCGGTATTCGGTTGGGAATCGTTCATTGTGTAGTAAGGATTGTCGCTTTCCACGTCCCGTTCGGGATCCAGTTCCTGGTCTTGCCGCTGGTGCTCCGGGTTGGAGCCGCCCTGGTTGTCCGAGACCTCGTCCGATTGTGACGGTTGTTCTGTTGCTATGCCATCGACAGCCCCACCCGTGTCCTCGCCGTTGTTGCCGCTGGCAGTGTTTCCGTCATTGGTGTCGTTATCGGCGGGAGGTTGATTTTCCTCCGCTGTTGTGATTGTGGCATCCTCTTCGATCTGTGACGATGATTCGACCAATGGAGCATAGAACGTCCCGTCACCGTAGGAGTGGCTGGCTACCTCGTGCCGGGTGCGGCATCGTCTCAAAGTCCAGCAATGGCAACAACAGAGGCACGACACGCAGACCCCGCCGACCACGAGAATCACAACCAGCCCAAGGGTCGGGACGCGATCAAGCACGGCGTGCACGAGAGAGGACGGCTGCGGAATGGCCTCCGCCTCCTTCCTCCGGCACCGATCGTTCGAGTAACAGTCCACGCCAACGGCGCATCCGTACCGGCTTCCCACCGCGTGGCAGGCATTGTCGTGTTCGCACCAGTGGCAAAAGTGGGACGACACGGCGCAATCGTGGCAGGTCGTGTGGGAAGCACAGGTGCTGTTGCGTTTCGATGGCGTCGGAGCCGGAGCTGGTTTCGCACCGCAGGTATCGCCCCTCACGCAGCCGTAGGGACTTCCGTGGGCGTGGCAGCTCTCCGTCGCTCCGCACCAATGGCAATCACGCGTGTTGGTGCAATTTTCGCAGGTGGTCAGGGAGGCGCAGGATGTGTAGGAATAGGCGGAATGGAACAGGGCATCATTGCTGCTGCTGCTGCTGCTGCTGCTGCTGACAGCATTCTCGATAAAAATTTCTCCGTGATGGGTTGGTGTGTCGAACGATGTCGTTGCTTTGAGTGATGACGATGACGACGACGACGACGACGACGACGATGACGACGCTGCGCACGACAAGAATCTCAAACTCAGGATCGTCGTTGTCGCCAGCAAGAACAATGCAACACGAGTTACAAATTTCGTCATGCTCGTCTATAATTCACCTAGAGACCGATCGATGGTGGTGATCGGAGTCTTCACTGGAGGTTATTGATTGAAAGCGTTGAAGAGAGCTTTCTAGGTTTTTGGTCGATTCGTACGATACCTATTGTGTTGATTGCCGTGTGATCTCTTTCGTTCCGTTCCGATTCCCTGATTGAAGATAAACACGAGACGCACCTGTTTGCGTGTCAAGTTGTGGGTGGTACTCGTAGTTGCGTATGCGTACGAGTACCGTACCTCCTACAGTTGAGTACGGTTGAATACTGGTACCGCTACATCCGAAAGTAAAACGTACTTACAGTATTACGGGTACGAGTACGCTGCGGACGGAGTAGCAGAGACCGTTGCATAATTGTTCTCTACACGACTGAAAAAGAAAACAGAACTTCTGTCGGATCGACTGGAACCTGGATGACGATTATTGAGTGATTCCCTGCAGTTCTAAACTAATAAAAGACCATAGTAATAAAAATATATTCACGAGTGAATAGATGAATAAATTTTTTGGTGCACCCAACCGACCAATATTTTTATGAACTGACAGATTTGGAACTTGGAATCTCTAAATAAGAAACAGTAACTGTCTGTTTAATCACTACCAGCGCCACCTACCTGCCTCTTTTGGCAAGCAAGGCTGGCTGGCGAGGTTAAGTATTTTATTCAATGGGCCTTTTGCTTGATCGTGATATATGGAATAAATGAGGCCCATTTCAGATGTACTCTTTTGAATGAATGCACATATGGGTTCCAAGTGTTCTTTACTTATTGATCCGGTCTTTAATGATGCCTTGGTTCGAATAGTTTAACCTGTTTCTGTTGTAGGCCTAAGTGGAATCATTTCTACCACTTAATGATCTCAAAATAAGAGGTGCACATGACTGGTGATTCGTGTGTTGGATGACTGGGTGACTAAAATATTTGATTTTAGTGATTCCATTCGAGTCTATTCTGTTTTTATTCAGTTAATAAAAATTTAGAAGTCGATGCAGCCTGGACTTCTAAATTATATTCAATACTTAATATATATATATATATGTACAAAGTGAATAAATTTATTCCTTTGGTCGCAAAATTGTATTAGTTTAGAACTGCCGGGAATCACTCATTTAGATTTAAGATTTATGGACCGGGGTCAACTTTACAATTCCAAAAGGTTCCGGCGGTACAAATCTACACTTTTGAAAATTAGGTACTATGCTACTCTTATGATAGACTGTATGAACACCAAAACTATCAATTGTCATCCCCGCCGCGGAGCGCAAAGTGGAGTGAATTAGCAGTTAATAGACGAATTAGCAGTTAATAGACCCCCAACCCCCTACAACCCCTGACCCAGCAGTACAGTGTTCACCAGAGCAACAAGTCAAGAAGTGCGACCCCAACCAAGTTGGCTCCTCAGTCTTAAAATGTTAGGTTTGATCTAAGGGGGTAGGTTGGGCGTTTGGGTGCTGGTGGGAGGGAGTCACTTAAATGATGCTCATGATGCTTGTGGCAAATCCATGCGATGTGTTTAAAAAAATCGGAAATATTTGTTGCACGCATGAAAAATAATTCTCTATGTATTTTTGCACGCAACAATTTCAAGGAGGACTATTTTTGCACCCATAATTTCAGCCTCAGTATTATGGTTGCTTCACAATTTTTCTATTTTACAACTTGTTCGCTTCATGTTTACCCCAATAATAACTTATTCTCCATTCAATTTTTGTTTTTTCTTACAAAACTCATCTTTTGTAATAATATTATGTCCTCTATGCACAATGATATTTTTGTAGCATCATTGCGAATTTCTTCACAAATGTATGAGCTTCTTGATAACCAGCAATATATTATGTTGTGTCCATTTCACAATACTCACACTACGAATATCAAATACCAAAAAACGACAAATATATTTTGGTACAAAGATGAAAGTATTGTATCATCATTATTTGCAATAATCTCCTTCATACTATTCAAGTTTAACAGCAGACAAATATATTGTGTAATATTGGACTAACTGCGGTACAATAATGATGTTCTCACCATTTATTTTTGTAAATTTTTCATGTATTCAGTGTAAAATTTTTAGTCCTCGTCATCCTTGACGTCTCAATCAAGCTACGTTGTAGCTTCTGTTTTTTCTCCTTTTTACTTTCTTTGTCCTCCTTGTTCTCTTGTTGTGTATGATTGCCATTTTGCTGTTGGTACATTTTAAGTAGTTCTATCTCTAAATCTTTTTACTGTTGTTTCTCCCTTCGCTTTTCCATTTCATTTAGGACATATGTGTAAAGATCTTGTCCCTCATCACTCCATCCCTCCTTATTACCCGACTTACTGTCAGTGAATTTCTTTCTCTTCATTGTGCCCTTTGCTGTGTTTCTTAGCCACAATTTGTAGTCATTGTAAATGAAAAGCAATGCAAATGTTTCATTGCTTGGGGTGAAAATGTTACTGATTGCTGTTTACAACAAAAAAAATAAGTCTGTCTCTTTTGGTGACACCATTCTAAGAATTGTTTTGATGGAGTATTGGAATTCAGGTGAATTTTACGTTGATAGTCTTTGTGCAATTGGTACCTATTTTCAGAGTTCAAATTTCTTGTGTCCGTGATTAGAACCATTCCTGGGAAACTATCTGGTATCTGTTTGTTCCTTTTATCATCTATGTGTCAGTGTTAAGAAGATGATTGTGTTAGAAATAATGATGAAAGAGTGCGTCCGAGAACTGTTTCACGCGGTTTGAATCGTCTTATTACGCACAAATTTTGTGCGTGATTTTAACACGGCAAAATTTGTCAACACCCTGAAATTGTTGAGTCCATCGCGACCAAGTGCAAGGGTATACATAAACTCATCAATATTTCTGTGCGCATGATGCACATAACTCTAATCATGATCAAAAAATAATTTATATCAGTCTCTAGCAGACCCAAATTATTATTCTGTACCTACAACAATTGATTCTATTCACGAATAAAAAAGAATTGTTGACTCAGTGTTAATTCCAAATTATTATGCTACAGAATAAGAATTAGATTCCGCTCTCCTAATTGTTAAGTCTTTTTCTGGACTCCTACTGGTACATTCCTTTTCTTAAATGAAAATTCTATTATGTTTGATTTAATCCTATTGCATCCAAGAACTGTTTCTCTACCCCCCGCAGGGTATCGCACAGTGCTTTCAAAACTCCCTACCTTATTCTCAAAATTCCCTGCCTTCTGAGCCTGCGTGTTGTTTGCTTCTCCTTTCCAGACAATATCTCATTGATCCCTATCTGGATCATCACCTAAAACTCACTCTCAACTTGGTAGAATAAAAATAATCAATTAAATAACACTTTCAGGGTTAGGGATACCATAAAGTTGCCGTGATGAACAATATTTTGTGTCAAACTTCTTACACACAAATGATTTTCTCTCATCTTTGTAACATGTTGTTAACTATACTTACTTAACACACTGTGTACACTATAAAAATACCACAATAAATACACAGTACAAAAACCATGTACAAGTCTATGGGTAATGAACATATGTGTGCTCCGTACACTGAGATCTCTTCAAAAAAAGAACAAGTGAAAAGACCCTGCAATCACAGCAGAAAAACCCTCAAAGACATGACTTATTTTTGATAGGAATTCCAATCACCGAAATCACCGATGTCATTAACTTCCATTTTGACAGCCCTGCAACGGCCCTTCTGTTTCTCCTTTGCTAGAACAGACTATAAAGGTTCACCACAGTAAAAATAGTACAAAATGACACCAACTCAAATACCTACACATTACTCTTCTTCGTTTTTGATTGGGAAGGGTATTCAGATGGCAAAGACAATGACAGCGACAGGCCCTACTCTGGCCCATCTCTTTCCCAGTTGGATAGAGGAGAGAATGGAGGCAGACATATACAAACCCTACCAGGTTTGAACGCCAGCATGTTACTCTACTGATTTGCTGACCGGGAATGGCAGTCAAAGGGCGATCAAACGGGAAATTACAAAGATAGGAACACCATTTCGATTTTGACGACCATTCTGTTTCTCCTTCTGTATAACAGACCATGAGGGTTCACCACCATACAAATAGTACAAAATGTCGCAGTGGATTTCTCACAAGGCAAAAAAAAACTCAAAAAATCCCATTTTCATTACCATCAACAGGGACCTGTCACCCCATTGATATCTCCATAACCATGCCCAGATAAATGTTGGCAGCCCACAAGTGCTTTGTTTACATCAAGATCAACATGGTCTGCAAGTCTCAAAGGGATCTGTCTGGTGCGTTAGAAAAAATAGGAGGGCCAAGCAGAAACGCCAAATCCATTTTTTTCAACACAGAAAAACACCCCTCCAAATAATGTCGACAGCAGATATCTCCATACTGAAGTCACCGACGGCAACGATATTGCAGGGATCCTTTCATTATATCAAGAAGAACGAGGCCTAAAAGTTTCAAATTGATTGATTGAGTGAATTGGAAGTATCTAACTGGCAAAACATTGGACACACGAGGTCCATTTTGAAGGGAAGCAAGGGGAAAAATGGTGAATAGTAGTAATATCTCCATACTGAAGGCACCGAGGGCAACGATATTGCAGCGATCTCTTCATTATACCAAGAAGAACGAGGCCTGAAAGTTTTAAATTGATTGATTGAGTGGCTTGGAAGGATCTAACTGGCAAAGCATCGGACACACTAGGTCCATTTTGAAGGGAAACAAGCAAAAGACGGTGGAAAGTAATATCTCCATACTGAAGGCATCGAGGGCAACGATATTGCGGCAATCTCTTCATTATATCAAGAAGGACAAGGCCTGGAAGTTTTGTATTGATCGATTGAGTGGATTAATTGTTTATCTATCTCACGTTGTTGTTGCTGTTGATTTGTTCCACCGTTGCTGTCCTTTCGCTGCCAATTTGTTCCACCGTGGCCGTCCTTTAGCTTGTTTTTAGTACTAAATTTGGGTACGGAATCTGCCTACGTATTTTTCTACCTTATTTTTGTACTAGCTTATTTTGAGTACTGAAATTGCTTCGCCAATCTATTTACATGTATTTCTACCCTATTTTCCTGCTATAATATTTTTGGTATTGAATTTGCATACCGAATCTACGTAATTGTTTTTCTACACTATTTTCCTACTAGATTATTTTTGGTAATGAATTTGCGTAGTGAATGTACGTAAGTGTTTTTCTACACTATTTTCCTACTAGCTGATTTTTACTAGTCACAAACTGACTAATTGGGTAATGACTCCCAAAGTATCAGGTCCAGGCCATGAATAATTTTTTCATGACTCATCAAATACATATTGAGAACAACTTTGCCCCACAGAATGCTGGAAATATTGTGGTTTGTCTCCCCAAATGGCAAACATGAGACTATTTTTGGTGCAATTCCAGGGCACAAACTGACTTATTGGGTAATGACTCCCAAGTATCCGGTCCAGGCCATGAATAATTTTTTCTTAACTCATCAAATGCATGTTGGGAACAACATTGCTGCTCAGAATGCTGGAAATGTTGTGGTTTGTCTATCCAAATGGCACATAAGAGGGTATTTTGGGTGCAAATCCAGGGCACAAACTGACTTATTGAGTAATGACTCCCAAAGTATCCGGTCCAGGCCATATGTAATTTTTTCATGACTCATCAAATGCATATTGGGAACAATTTTGCCTCACAGAATGCATGAAATGTTGTGGTTTGTCTATCCAAATGGCAGACATGAGACTATTTTGGGTGCAAATTCAGGGCACAAACTGACTTATTGGGTAATGACTCACAAAGTATCTGGTTCAGGTCATGAATATTTTTTCATGACTCATCTGATGCATATTGGGAACAACTTTGCCCCACACAATAGAGAAAATGTTGTGGTTTGTCTTTCCAAATGGCACACAAGAGGGTATTTTTGGTACGAATCCAGGGCACAAGATGACTTATTGGGTAATGACTCGCACAGTATCAGGTAAAGGACGGCACGAATACTTTTTTGAGGACTCATCTGATGCATATTGGGAACAACTTTGCCACACAAAATAGAGAAAATGTTGTGGTTTGTCTCTCCAATTGACACACAAGACAGGATGTTTGGTGCAAATCCAGGGCACAAGATGACTTATTGGGAAATGACTAACACAGTATCAGGTAAAGGAGGGCATGAATATTTTTTTCATGATTCATATAATGCGTATTGCGAACATTATTCACACTTGCAATACAAAAAGTGTTGTGGTTTGTCTATCCAAATGGCACAAAAGACAGTATGTTTGGTGCAGTCTACAAGATTCTACAGATGACAAGGGGATCGAAATAAATAACCTTAGTGTTATCAAATATTTCCTATTTGAAAAAATTATGGTGCGGGAGGGGTGGCTTGCACAGGTACGTGATCTACTTATATAAAAAAGAAGAACGCGCAGAAGCCAGACAGCACACAGAAGAAGTTAGGGCGCACATCATAGTACAGAACCCACGGAAAACTGTATACACACAAAACACTGTACACATACACGGAACACCGTACACACACACACACATAACACAAAACAAAAAACACTGTACACACACACACACACACACACACACAAAGCACCATAGACACACAAAACACTGTGACAGTACTGACTGCATTGAGGCACAACTCACAAACATTGGCAAGAAAAAACTGGAAAGGTAAATATATGTTGGGGGATTTGTTGTTGAAATTAGGCATTTTGGAATCTATTTTTGGTCCAACGCCACTAACACGCCGCCCGTTGATACTGATGATACTTTTGTACAGCCGATAACAGCAACGGTAGAGTCCCTATCACCTTCCCTGGTACTGTTGGAGTTATTCAAGACACAGAAAATGAGGGTACAGGTATTTTAAACCCTCAATACAGGAAATACAATGAAGCTGAAAATGAGGATTTTTATTATTTTGTTACAAGAATCATGTCCACAATCAATCCAATGAACTCCAATTTCAAACAACAGAAGGAGAGAACTTGCTGAGTGATATATTATCTGTAGCGGATGAAGTATTTGCATTGATAGTGATCTACAATGAGCATCATGTATGGGTGAACCATCAGCAGCAAAAGAGGTGATGTCACCATTCCGCAAGAAAAAATTCTGTGATTCAGACTGTGGAAGCAGCAATGGATGAATGGAGGAAGGACAAGAGTTGTTGAGTGATTTGTGCGACAAAGTTGTCAAGCTGCACAATCAGCCATATACAGGAAGGCAACTAGAGGAAATGATGAGGGAGAGATTTAGGAACAAAAGCGCGACACAATACACCAATAAGCATGGTGATGCAAATAATACTAGTAGTAGCTCCAGTAGTTGTAGTGGACCCAAAAAGAAAAAGAAAAGGAATCTATATATTGATCCAGCAATTACAGCATCGACGAATGCCAATTTATAACCTGAATTAATGTAGAAAGTAACAGTACATACATAATACAAAAACTACTAGTAATTGAGAATTTAATATTGAAAATATTAGAAATATTGGAGGAATAATAATATGTTGCAATAGGATTAAATCAAACACAATACAATTTACAGTTAAAAAAAGGAATATCGTAGTCCAGAAATAGAATTCACAATTAGGAGAGCAGAATCAAATTGTCATTCTGTAGCTTAATATTTTGGAATTAATACTGAGTCAAGATTTCTTATTTATTTGTAAATAGAAGCAATTGTTGTTGGTACGGAATAATCATTGGGTTCTGCTAGAGACTGAAATCAATTATTTTTAATAATGATTAGAGTAATGTGCATCACGCGCACAGAAATAGTGCTGAGTTTAAAAACTACCCTGATCCCTTAGTTGCCATAGACTTGCAAATTCCAGGGTGTTGAGAAATTTTGCCGTGTTAAAATCACGCACAAAATTTGTGGGCGATATGTTGTTACTCTAAAAAATCGACCGAAAGGTATAGGATAATTGAAATTTAAAGAGATGTGAGCTCAGAGAGACGCTCTTATTTTTACCGCGTATTTTACTGTATTCAACCGGTATCCCTGTGTTAGTGTTGTATGTAGGGATGTCTAAACCGGTCGTCGATTATGTGTAATTCGTCATAAGACAGAGAACACATGATATGACCTAAATGTCTGGATACTTGAAGTCATTTTTATCTCTGGAGGAGTATAAGTAACTTTTCAAGTGTAGAATGGATGTGACCGCTGTAGGATGTACGTAAGTAGGGTACGTGTATTTTTGACAGACAACACACCCCTTGATTCAACACTCAGTGAAGAAGTGTTGAATTACAAGTCGGTTCTCCATCTTGTAGAACTCTAAAAACATAAGTATGTGTTTGGATGTTGAATCGGATGATTGTAATCGTGGAATCGAACCAATCGTAAATCAACGAGAGAGGAGAGGTGCTTGAGTATGTAATGGTCGTGAAATCGATGAGAGGGTTAATCGGAGTTGGTCTTGACAATCGATTGGATGACTAAGGAGTCATCAAGTCGTAGGAGACATTGAATATGATCGATTGATAGATCGTAGGGATGGATATGGTTGTAGAATCCAATCGTAAATCGTAATTGAAGAGAAGATTAGATTGAGGAACCAGAATCCATTCGCAAGGGAAGGAATCAATCCAAGTAGGAGATATGATCGTAGAATTTGATTGAGAAGTCAGATCTATCGTAGAAAACGAACCGTAGGAACCAATCGATTGTAGAACAGCATTGCATACCCAGCGTAGGAAAGGGTTCAATCAAATTGTAGGAATTGGTTGAGTGTGAGGACCGATCGACTGTGGAATCGGACGTGATTGTAGATATGAACAAATCATAGATATGAACAAGTCGAAGCGATGAAATGGTTGGCGGTGGAGGGATCGACCATAGTAGTGTAAATTGAATGTAGAGCGGAGTTTCAATTTAATCGCTGAAATGAATCATATGAGTCGGGTACGGATGAGGCGAATCAATTGATCTGGAGCAGAAGATTCAATTGAGGATCTCAACGGAGGGGAGAGCCATGAGTGATCTTGTATTGGATTGAATTGACTGCTTCAAGCCATAGACTTAGAATCAAACGTGGAGCAGAAGCAGGGATCGGCAGTCGACGGAGGGATCGACCATAGTATAAATTGAATGAAACTTGTCAAATGAAATTGAAGGCAAGGCGAAATATTGATGCGTATCCTTGAAAGGAGACTGGGGAATGGGAGAATCGAACGCTGTGATTGATCGTCCATGTCGTAGGGTAGGGCCAAGCATATGGAGGAATCAACTGTATCAATTGAACTGGAACAGAGGACTCAGAAGGGCAAGCCGTAGGATAGAATTGTACGTTGAGAATGTAGTAGGGAGCAAACGGCAAGGATCGCTTGGGGAATCAGAGTCGTCATGCATAAACTTGATCGTAGAATTGGAATGAGCATCCATGTGATGATCATCAAACCGGAATTGATTGATTTGTCGAGGGAGTGATTGATGCGTGATTGATCGTTGCAGACAATCGTGGAGATTGGATCAATTGTTTGATCGTAGGAGAAGGCGAGTGATGGGTCTTGGAATGAAACGTGGATTGGAGAATCCAAATTGATTCATAGAAGCTCGATTGTAGATGGTCTTAGATTCAATTGTGGAATGATATCAAAGAGAAGAAGAGATCGCAGAATAAAGTGTCGACGAAGGGGACAAATGCTGAGATCCATCAGTGCCAAGCGTAGAATAAAAGTCAAATGTTGAGAATTGTTCGCTTCAACGTTGATGGAGAGGGGAGACGGATCGATTAAACTGGAGTTGTTGATCATTGAGGATCTAGATGGAGCCGGAGCCATGTTCAATCTTGAAGAGACGTGTCCGTGGAGAAGAGGAAGACAGAATTGATCATGGTGGAATCCAAAATGGGAGAGAAGAAGAGATGTATAGGAGGTTGATAATCATTCAAAGATCGATGGTCAACTATCTGGTAAGACGAGATTGGAGTTTGGGATCGTCAACGGAGAGAGTTGATTGATCGTGGAAGAGTTACCAATCGTGATCGAGGGATTAATGGTAGGTTCGTGAATCGATTGATAAGGGAATCGATAGGTTTGTAGGGAACAATATGGTCGTATATCAGATCGTCGAACCAAATCGTAGGAGTCCAATAAGTAGAGATCAAACCAAATGGTAGGGGTCGAGCGAACGGCATCGAAGACAATCGATGAGAATCGAATCGGAACCGTAGAAGTCGAGGATAAGACAAAGGGGATCCTCAAACGTCTGAGTATTGTAGGGGAACAATGAATAAAGATCGTGGAAGGATGATAGCACGGAGTCGAAGCCCTGAGCTCGAGTACCAACTGAGTCGAAGGAATCGATCATAGTGGAATACCAACTGAGTCGAAGGAATCCATCATAGTGGAATCCAAAATCGGAGGGTTGTCGTTCACAATTGTACCGTAGAATCAAATATTGGTGCTGATCTTAGGAAGAAATGGAACATCGATAATCGATTGATTGGACAATCATGTAGAGGGGGGCCGTGTAGACAAAACGAATGTCGATTTGTAGATTCGTGGCATTGTAATCGAAGCTTAGGGGCGTGTCGTAGAAACGAATGGAATCTGTACGTTGTGAATGGAAGAGCACAGTGACGTATTCATATCTTTGAACTGGAAGGAGGAAGATCTATTGATTCCACAATGAATTATCAAATGCCGGCGAAGGGATTAAATCGTAGATTGTGGAATCAGAATCGTCGAGTGAAGTCAAATAAAGTCGTAGAATGGAACTCGTAGAAACGCAAAGAGACATGCCGTAGAATCAAGAGGAATGTCTTTGAAGAGGAAGACGGACCAACGGTAAGTCGGAGAATCAAACGCTGATGTAGGTAAAGCCTCGGTTCAATCAAATCGAACTCATGTATATCGATCGTAGATGGGATGCCGTAGAAACACGAAGAGATGTGCCCTTGGAGAAGAGGAAGGCGGACCAACGGCAAGCCGTACAGATTGAATTGGAATCAAAGGTATCGTTTGATCAGTGGATCCAATGTTGGATTGGAGAATCAGACGCGTCAAATTAAGATCAAATGGTATTGTTGTAGGAAGATGATGCTGGATATCAAGCAAATTGCGGGAATCTGCTTGTGGCGGGGTTACATGAACCAGGGACACACCCCTTGATTCAACACGGAGGGAGGGAGTGTTGAATTATTTGTCGGTTCATGGAATTGGTTTCAGTGGGATCATTGTCGCGTGTGGGGAGCATAATTAAAGTGGTGGAGGCTTATGATGAAAACGCTGGAAGTTAAACGCGTTCAAATTAAGGGTCATGTAATTATCCAATGCACACCCCTTGATGCAGATGCACACTTCCCGATTCAACACTTATGGAATTGAATTATGGGGTTCAAACGAATTCCATGGTTGTGAATGATACAAAACCGGAGGGCGAATGTCATGGTTCTATCGAGTTCTATGGTTGTAGAAACAAAGGGAGGCGAGTCGGATCAAATTGTAGAAATGGAGTAAGAAACCGTTTGATCATAGATCGAATCATAGGAAGTGATCAAGCATCGGGTAAGCGTCGATCGATAGGACCAACTGGAGGGAGGTAAGCCAAATCGGAGAATAGAATCAATTGGTGGTTGGAACCGCTTGAATATCGATTGAATGGCTAACAAATCATCAAGTCGTAGGAGATATCGAGGGGATATCGAATAGTCCATGGTTGTGGATTATACGGAGAAGCCTTAGGGTGACCATAGGGGTTGCAGTGAAGAGGCGCCAGGAAACTCGTGTAGGGATTTGGATAGTCGGTTCGACTGGGGATTCTCTGGGCTTAACAGGAGGAATGTCCACACAGGAGGAAGGGACAGGAATAGAAATGGCATACACTTTGTCAAAGCGGTGGGCTCTCCAGGTGGATTTGAACTGCCATTCTGTGATGACTAGGTCAATTCTGATGATTGGTTTGGTGGAAGCATGTGTGTGGTGTGTAAGCGACTCCTTTGCAGCCTTTTCCAAGTCGAGATCGTTCGATCGATCGTAGTCGTCGAAACAAAATGGATTAACAGCAATGTGGATGCGCGTCGAAGCGGCGATGTGTATTACAGAAGGAGATTCTTGGTAGAATGTTCTGGAGATACACCCCTTGATACGTATGCTGCTTGGAATCGACTTCATGAATGTTGGAGGAACAAGCAAAGACCGACTAATGGAGGATGAAGAGCGAGGGCATAAGGCAACTAACTGTTGATGAGGAAGTTGCAGTCGGTTGCAGTGTTCAGTCAAAAGTATCATAAAACCAATTCATTGACAAGATGTTTGCATACAAGTCATACATCTTCGTCTTCAGGGCATCGCAATGTCGTTTGGAGAGTCGTAGGAGGACAGGAGGATGATTCGGTTCGAAGCAAGTCCCATAACAACGAGGGAGAGGGTGGTCACTGTGTTGTGATTGAATGGGACATGAGAAGACAGGGTCATCAGTAATTGTGTCGGACAATGCGAATCGCGAGGGTGGCTTGACAGGGACAGTGGCTGGTTTTGGCAAGCGATGGAATGTTGCAATCTCATTCTGAAGATTGAATGTCCATCCAAAGTTGGCTGGTACATAACGTGGAACAGAATGATGACCAAATCTAGTCAATGCAGATGGCGAGACAGGTGGTGCAATCACAGTGGAAGGCTTGTCCTGGCGTTGGATAGGAGGACTTGAAGAAGTGGCACGTTGAAAAGAGATGGATCGAGAGTGGACTCGACGGAAGGAGACCGATTCACTGTTGGGAGAATAAGTCCAGGTCCAGGCGTAATGTGGTGCTTGATTTGGCATAGGAGCATTAGCGGTGGGAGTATCAGCCACTTGGCGATCAACGGGTTGGTCGGCACTATTGGAATTGTTCAAGTTGGTATTATCAAAAGACCGGGTCATATAAGGCAGACGAACCTTAACAGCAGTATCGGCATTGGGTTTGGCTGGTTTGACAGGGTTCAAGCTGGGGTTTATCAGGTTGGAACTGGGAGCGAGCGTATCAATAATGGAGTCCGTTGCTCGCACAGGAAGCAAATCAGAGATGATTGTGATGGGATTGGAAACAGCCGGCTTGGTATGAACCAGGGCAGTGGTACCAGAAGGTACAATCGTAGGATGGAAAGGAACAGGAAGAGTCTTGCTAACTACAGGAGCAGTAGGCTTTGTGCGATACTTCCGTTTGGGAGGAAGTACTTGCTGGACCGTTGCACCATTCCGTTCGCGTTTGAGTTGTTTGATGAGTTTATCATTGAATTTTAGCTCGTTGTTTGTTTGCGTGTGGAAGGGTGTTTTGCGTTGCAACATTGCTTCATCTAATGGGACGCCATACCCAGGGTCGTAGACTTTGTGAAATTCATACGGGTACCAATCTTTGTGGAATTCCCAAATGAAGATGGTCAGAACCAATCTGATGATTGGGTCTCCATTATTTGCGCGTCTGGCTGCTTTATCTAGTCCACATTTGTCTCGAACGGGGAATCTCACGTGGTCTTTCATATGGCAAAAGATGGCGGAATTGGATAGTAACAAGGCAATATGTTGTTTGTGGGCTTTAAATACTTCAGACGTAGGGAGTTCATCCACGATGGCTGCGACAATGAGGGATTTGAGAACAGGGATTGGATCTGGTCGGAGAGTCTCGACACCATCCTCGTCAACAATGAACAGGCTGGCAATATTTGGCAATGTCTGCGCAAAAGCGGCATTGAGTTTCCGTTGTTTATTGCCGCATCCGAAATGGTGGCCGAATGAGAAATGTATGCCACGGACTTCATTCCAGCTGACGGCGGGTTCAGGCATGATGTAATGAATCGACGACAAGGAGTAATCGAACTTGATTGCGGTAGCTCAGCTAGTGGATTATCGAAGAACTGTATGTAGAGACAGTGGATACACCCCCTGATTCACAAGCAGGAGGGGAAGAAGGTAGAAGGGAAAAAGAAAGACGGTGACGTCGGCGTTGAAAGAACAAACAATGACCGGAGGGAGAAAGTGGAAAGGATCTGTCGGCGGAGGAGCGAGGATCGAAGAATGGATCAAAGAAATAACCGACGAGCGGAAGAAAGGAACCAAAGATCAACCAGCGGAAAAGACGGTCGAGATAATTAACCGAGGAAAGGACCAAAGGAACGTTCCGCGGAGAAAGAAGATATCGTTCGAGGAAGGGCCGAAGGATTGTTCGAGAATGGATAGCGTTCAAGGAATGATGAAAGGGTCGTTCAAGAACGGTAGCCGAAAGGATGATTTAACCTGAAGAAAGGACCGAAGGAACGTTCGTCGGAGAAATAAGGAGAAGAGGCGTCAATGCAAAGGACGCGAGGCGAAGAATTAACCGAAAGGTCGTCAAATATTGAAAGGAGGAACCAACCAAAAAACCAGTGAAGAGTTGAAGTTGTAGGTTGGGGATTGAAATATGGAAGGACCGTCGGAATATTCCGTGAAGGTGTAGCGGTCGTGGTTGGTTGACGGAAATAATGATCGGTTATCAAAATATCGAATGATCGTCGGGACGATCCTCGGAGGTGCAGAAATAACCGAAGGAATGTTCCGAAGAGGGATGACCGAAGAAATGTTCAGAAGAAAGTAACCGGAGACGGGGATCGATGACCGGAAAGACAGAAATAACCGGGAATCGATGGTCGAACCTGCGAGGGAAGATGGGAGACGAATAAATGGTGGAATTAATTCGATGTGGCGGCGACGTAGGATGAGGGAAGGTTTGAAAGGGCCGAAGCTCGGAACGTTCTTGTGATGCGATTAATGACCGAGGGAAGGTGCGCCGGCCGAGTCGAGAGGGGATAATCATCAGCAGAACCAACGAAGTGACGGAGGGATGACCGAAGGAATTAACCAAAGAGATATCGACCGTAGTAGAAGGTCGTCGGAATACCCAGATTGAATTGATCGGGGAAACAATCAATTGTTGATGCGATGGAATTAACCGGTGCTGTCGAAACGTCGATGTGATTGAATGTTTACAGAAGAAGATTCTTGGTATTTCGTCGGTTGTTGTTGTTCACAGATGTCCGGAATGGCGTTTGCAGGAAGGGAGACCAGGGTAAAAACCGAGTGCGGAATAGCCGAGGAAGGAGTTAACCGGCGGAAACGACAAAATGACCGAGCAAAGGTGCGGCAGAATGACCGAAGGAATGTTCCAAAGAAGGAACCAAAGAAAGATCAACCGTCAGAGAAGACAGTCCAAGATTCGAAGGAAGAACCGATGGAAAATCAGAGGAGATAATAAACAATTGGAAGGGAGTCGCTCAACAGCAGGCTCTCAAACAATTCGGATTAGATCTTAGGGAGATGGGAAGGGAGTCGCTCAACAGCAGGCTCACAACAATCTCGAGTAGATTCGACGTGGTAATTGATCCGAAAAAGTAATCGGAGTCTGGATTTGGTGTAGGTCGTGGATCGTGCTTAGCACAATCAAATGGGCGTTGATGGTCCTTTATTGGGATGATGGACGCGGAAGAAGAATATGGGGGATTGCAATCGGCTTATCCGGTGCAATGGGCTTTCATATTAAAGACGGCGATGGTCTTTATCTTGTAATCGAATCAGAGAACTGGTTGTGGATTACAATATCGGCGTGATGAGTACACCCCCTGATCCACAAGCAGTGAAGAAGAGGGGAAAGAAGATCGGGAAACAGATTGGAAGGAAGTCGCTCAACAGCGGGCTCACGACAATCTCAAGGAGATCGGAGGGAGATTACAAGGGAGTCGCTCAACAGCGGGCTCACGACAATCTCGAGGAGATCGGAGGGAGATTAGAAGGGAGTCGCTCAACAGCGGGCTCACGACAATCTCTGCGCTGGGGGGAAGGCCTATCGCTCAACAGCAATGTCCTCTGGCTGTAACCGGTCAGTGGAGGTGCTGATCGGGCGGAGATAGGCTCTTAAAGTATACGCTCAACAGCGCGAGTTATAAGGGCTCTATAACCTGTTGTTACTCTAAAAAATCGACCGAAAGGTATAGGATAATTGAAATTTAAAGAGATGTGAGCTCAGAGAGACGCTCTTATTTTTACCGCGTATTTTACTGTATTCAACCAGTATCCCTGTGTTAGTGTTGTATGTAGGGATGTCTAAACCGGTCGTCGATTATGTGTAATTCGTCAAAGACAGAGAACACATGATATGACCTAAATGTCTGGATACTTGAAGTCATTTTTATCTCTGGAGGAGTATAAGTAACTTTTCAAGTGTAGAATGGATGTGACCGCTGTAGAATGTACGTAAGTAGGGTACATGTATTTTTGACCGACAACACGATAAGTTGATTCGGACCCCGCGAAACAGTTCTTGGACGTGCAACGTATTATTATTCCTCCAATATTTCTAACATTCTCAATATTTGGTTCTCAATTACTAGTAGTTTTTGTATTATGTATGTACTGTTTGTTCCAACGTTAATTCAAGTGATAAATTGGCATTCATTGAGGCTGTTATTTCCGGAACAACATTTGTCACTTGTGGGTTGGAGTTGTGTCTATTACTCTAGCTTTTGCCGCTCTTGCTGCTACTGTGCACACACTGTTGCTCTCGTTGCTTGCTGCTGCGGCTACTTCATTTTGTTGTTCCATTTTGGCATTCTCTTTAGGCCACATTCCATTGTTGCTCTGTTTTTGTTGTTTCATTTGCGTGGATTTGTTTGCATTGTTCCGTTTGTGTTGTTCTGTTTTCATTGTTCCGTTTGTGTTGCTCCATTTTTGTTGTTTTGTTCCATTGTTTCGTTGTTCCATTTTCGCTGTGAAAAATAAAAATAACAGAAAGAATAAATTGTTGCCACTAACTTGTGTTCCATTGTTGCTCTGTTGTTCCGTTTTGTTTGTTGTTTTGCTCTGTTGTTCCATTCAATAAAGATAAAAGAAAGAAAGATCAGAAACAAATAGAATCTCCAACAAATTGCAGTCATTTTTGTCCCTCACTTGCATTCTATTGTTGTTCCGTTTTGTTGTTCCCTTGTTCCCTTGTTACACTCACTAGTGTTTCTTTGTTGTTCCATTCTTCTGTTGTACATGACTGTTGCACAACATTCATTTTCTGCCCTTTTTTTAAATACTGTGCCAACCAAGAAGCATGTGGTTGTTTTTGTGTGGTTTTGTGTGTGTACAGTTTTGTGTGTGAGCTCAGTTTTTCATGTTTCTTCAGTTTTTCTTGTGTGTGGTTTTGAGTGTGTTGTGTATGCTGTGCACCCTGACTTCTCCCATGTGTCTGACTTGTGCACCGTCTTTAATTTCTATGTAAGTAAAGCATGTGCCGGTGCAAGCCACCCCTCCTGCGCCATAATTTTTTCAAAGTGGAAATTTTGATTACACAAATTGTATGTACTGAAATTCCCAACTCATCTGTAAAATCTAACAGCCAGTCGGTTGTTCAACACTCTCCTGGGTCAGCACAGTACCTACCTATGTATACTTTTTGCACAGTACCCAACCGTGTACCTTTTTGCATGCAGTAACATCTACAACTAGTAATGCCCGCACACTTTTTTGGTCTGAGAATAATCCAAAAACAGCACTTCCATTTTGATTAAACAACTTATGAATTATTTCCATTATTATTTTCATTTGACACTCATTAAAGTACATGTTTGGTGATTGGATTATAAATGTTCTTCCTATTATGGACAAGATGAAATGTGCAAGAAAAAGAAATTGAATTGACCTGATACTTGGTGAGTCACCACTTCATGAGTACATTTCTGCATTGATTCTAGAAGGAACATATGCACCAATGTTCAGTTTGGTGTAAAACAATCAGACATTTTTGGTGATGGGATTATAAATATTCTTGCTATTAATGACGGTGCTGTTCCCACTATGACTCAGATGAGTCATGAAAAAATTATTCATGGTCTTGACCTGGTACTTTGAGAGGTATTACCCAATCAGTTAGTTTGGGCACTGGATTTGCACCAAAAATACTCTCGTCTTGTGTGCCATTTGGAGACACAAACCACAACATTTTCTGTATTGTGTGTGGAAATGTTGTTCCCAAGATGCAACAGTAGTATTGATTTCCTTCTGAATCAAGTCCGGGTTGACGTTGGTCCAAAGGCTTGGAAGAACAGCAGCGCTGTGTTAGTAGATTCAGTTGTTACGATCAATCAAAAAGTCAGTGTGTTGTGATACTTTATTACAACAGACAATCTTACTACAAGGCGGGACTATGGAAACGCCGGATCTCGCTCTTCTCACTACCAATTCAACGGCACAGTCAGATAGATCTTATGTGATTGTAGATTTACAAGTAGTTGATAATAATGACTACTAGTAGTGTAGAATTTTGGAGATAGAATCAGATAAATGTTAAAAGTATGAGATAAAGAGAGTAATCTTGCTGGAGAGCAAGAGATCTCTTTTAGTGCAGCGAAAGACAGTGGGATCGCTAATACAGCACTGTAGAATCGCGTGCTTTATACATATATATATATACATATAATGTGATCATATATATTACGAGGGTATATGTATATCGTGAGAATATATATATATATATATATATTGCAAGAGTATATATATATCGTTAGAAGCTTCTTCAATTGTGAGTATCGAAACACATGATCGGGAGTATCAAAATGGCTATAACAAGACCAGGCAATTAATCTTGTTTTGATCACGAAAAAAAAGGAATCTTGCTTCCGGTCTTAAGTATCAAACTTTGATTGCGAAAACAGAAAGAATGAGCCTTTCCGGTCATTTTCCATAAGATATGAGCTGGATGTAGTCACCGGCCCTATGCCTTAAGAGTACATGGCCCAAGAAGAATTTTCCAATCCTGCTTACAGAGATACTCCAATCCAGCATACAGATATACATAACCGGCTGGGTCTCATTATTCCAAACACGTAAAGGTGCATATGACTCAATCGGTTGCATCGTATCACTCCAGCTGTACTAGTACTATAAGTTACGTAGGAATGTACATACATAAGTTAGAGTACTGGCCTGTAGTCTCCTTGCATACGTACGAAAGGAATTTAATAATCAAATGAGTCATGAAAAAATCCAGAGCACAAAATGACTGATTGGGTAATGACTCCCAAAGTATCAGGTCAAGACCCTGAATAATCTTTTCATGACTCATCTGATGCATATTGGGAACAAACGTGCCACACACAATACAGAAAATGTTGTGGTTTGTGTCTCCAAATGGCGCACAAGAGATTATTTTTGGTGCAAATCCAGGTCACAAATTGACTTATTGGGTAATGACTCCCAAAGTATCAGGTCAAGCCTCTGAAGAATTTTTTCATGACTCATCTGATGCATATTGGGAACAATATTGACACACACAATGATGAAAATGTTGTGGTTTGTCTCTCCAAATGGCACAAAAGAGATTATTTTTGGTGCAAATCCAGGGCACAAATTGACTGATTAGGGTAATGACTCCCAAAACATTCTCTGCAGTTTGAGTGGCAATGTTGTTGCCACTATGGATTGGGTAGACTATGGAAGAAAAATGAGAAGAAACAAGTTGATACTTTCGGTAAATTTCAGTAGGAAAATCTAGTACGAAAATAGTGTACAAAAACACGTATGTACATTTCATACGCAAATTCAGTACAAAAATTACAGCTTAAGTATGTTTGAATTAACGTTCTGAAGTAGCTGCTTAATTGATTATTAATATACCTTTGGAATTTTAGTATCCAGCAGTATCAGGAAGTAATTAATGTCTGGAAAAAGGACACTAAAGAATTCTTCAACCTCAACATGTTTGTC
This sequence comes from Pseudo-nitzschia multiseries, assembly GCA_037355745.1. NCBI lineage: Eukaryota > Bacillariophyta > Bacillariophyceae > Bacillariales > Bacillariaceae > Pseudo-nitzschia > Pseudo-nitzschia multiseries. The sequence goes on from CM074783.1 coordinate 10,014,773, forward strand.
TTAATTAAGTAGTGAACACCCTAAGTATGAAGAATATTCCAATCCTGCATCCAAGATACATAGATCACCTGCGCATGTGACGCGCGCACTAAAAAACAGCTCAAAAATTACACCCTAAGTATGAAGAATAAATGCCCGGAAAAAGAACACTGAAGAACATCTTGCATGCAGGATTGGAATATTCTTCCAGTTCTTTTGCGCGCGGCGCACGCGTTTCAGTGCTTACTTTTTAATGAATGTTCTGAAGTCAATTAACAGATTTCATCGGTTAAGTATCAAATTTAATTAACATACTGCATTTTACTAGTAGTAGGAAAGATACTCTTTTTTCTTGCGCTCACACTGTGCAAAAATAGAGAGTGATTTTACAGTGTTATTTTACAGTGTTATTTTTTACAGTGTTATTTTTTCTCCTGCTCACTCTGTCCAAAAATACAGAGTGATTTTACAGTATTGTCGCGGGCCAAAAAGAATACACTTTCCATTCATAAATTTGAAAGACATCAAAACCCTACTATTGGTTGTTTCACACCAACCCTTATCTGAGTAGAGTGCTTCTTGCACTCCGTCCGATAATGTGGAATCTAACCTTCTCAATCCATTGATCATTAGGCCAAACAATCCGTACTCAGATATAGTAGTCGAAGAAGAACAGCCTTGTACTGCAGGAAAAAGGATAGCATTGTGACTAGAGGTTAGTTGATGGAAAGAGACGTCTTGAAAGCACAAAATCTGCATCCCTTACATCTATACCAACGGGAACAAGATACTGTTCAGGTGACATAGGAGTAAGAAGTCTTTTAGGACGCGGTTGAAAGGATGATCAGAAGGACGCAGTCAAAAGGATGATCGAAAGGACGCGGTCAAAAGGACGATCAAAAGGATGATCAAAAGGACAAGAGGACAAAATGCCAAAGGGAAAAACGTTGAAAGGAAGGAAGAAACAATGGAAATAGGAAACAACGGAATGGTGCCAAGTGAGTGACAATGATGGCAATCTGTTGTAGATTGTATTTGTTTCTCACCCTTTATTCTTTTATTGAACAAAAACAGAGCAACAATGGAACGTCAGAACGGATCCACAAAGACAACAAAGGCAAGGGTAACAGTGAGAGAGATAGAAGATTATTCCTGGCTGCTGCATTGTTGATGATGGGTTTTCTCATTTTTGTTTTTCTTTGTATTTCAGGCCCGACTCACTCGCGAATCTCCCTACCATTATCCCCGGCTTGTGTTTGAGCCCTGGGCTCTCTGTCTCAAATGCTCTCACTTTGACCAGGATGCCTTGCATCTTCTTATTTCTGGTCCTCCCCTTCTCAAATATTGGCAAATCCACCATGACATCTCCATTCCCCCACACGTTTCCAGCTCCATCCACTGGTGTGCTCATTGGTCTGCTTTCCAGCGCCTTCCTCCTGGTATGCAACGGTGGTTTGTCAAGTTTGCTTTGGGTTGCATCGGGGTTGGTAATCAGCTACTCCATTACCAGCACCAGGATCACTCCAGATGCCCCCTGTGTGCCCAGGATGACAAGAAAGTTTCCCATGTGCTTTCATGTGGGGACCAAGGGGCTGTCAAGCACAGCTTGTCCTCCTTTAAGGGACCTTTGCAGCAGCGCCTTACCACTGAGCTCACAGAGCCATCCCTGGCTCTAGCCATTGTGAATCTTACTACTCAGGTTTGTCGCGGCAGGAGCATTCACCCTTCATCTTATCCCCCTGCAATTGCCTCTGCTGTCAGAGCTCAGCATCACATTGGATGGCACAACTGGTTTCTTGGGAGATGGTCTCCCCTCTGGCATCAAATTCAGGCTGATTACTATTCCCTGATTGGCAGCAAGCGTTCCCCTTGCCGCTGGGCTACTGCAATGATTCATCAATTCTTCCTAACTTGCTGGGACCTTTGGACATATCGCAATGAACGGCTCCAGGGGTCTGGAGGAGTGCTTGAGGCCAACCACCACCAATCTCTCAATGCTTCCATTCCGTCTGAATTGGCAATTAGCTTGGCTGGTGCTCTGTCTCAATCCCACTCCCTTCTCCAGATTCCCCTCCAAGTCCTTCACCACGGCTACACTCTTACTGCAAAGCGGCAATGGCTTGCAACCATCCAGCTTGCAAGGAAACACTTTGCAGTACCTCTCCAGCCCGTGCAGCCGTATCAACAGGAGGCTGCCTTGATGAGGGCATGGCTGAACGGATCCTAAGGGATGGGCAACACATTTCACCAAGCACTGCACCCAGTGCTTTTCCCAGTGTCTCCCCCAGTGTAGCCCTCAGTGCCACTCCTAGCGCTGCCCCAAGTGCCTCTCAATGTTTCACCAAGTGTTGTACCAAGTGTGGCTCCTAGTGTTTCACCAAGTGCTGCGCCCTGGGCCAATTCTAGTGCTGCGCCAAGTGCTGCTCTCAGTTGTTCACCCGGTGCTGCATCCACTGCTGCTCCTAGTTCTGCACTTAGTGTGGTTCATCTTGTTTCAATAATTGCTGCACTCAGTGCCACTCCAAGCACTGCACCACATGTGGCCCTTAGTGTTTCACCAAACGTTGCCCACGGTGTCACTACTCACACTGCACCCAGGCCTGGTGTTTCACCAAGTCCTGCCCTCAGTGCCAATCCTAGCGCTGCACTAAGTGTGGCCCTTAGTGTTTCACCAAGCATTGCACACAACGTCATTCCTCCCCTGCACCCAGGCCTGCTCCAAGTCTTTCACCAAGTGCAGCCCCAAGTGTGTCTCCTAGTGTTTCACCCAGTGCTGCCCTCAGTGCCACTCCTAGCGCTGCACCAAGTGTGGCTCTTAGTTTTTCACCAAGTGTCGCACACAGTGTCACTACTTGCATTGCACCAAGTGCTGCTCCAAGTGTCTCACCAAGTGCTGCACCAAGTGTGGTTCCTAGTGTTTCACCAAGTGTTGCAACCAGTGCTACCCTAAGCACTGCACCAAGTGCTGCTCCAAGTGTTTCACCAAGTACCCCAATTGTGGCTCCTAGTGTTTCACTTAGTGCTGCACTCAGTGCCAATCCTAGCGCTGCACCAAGTGTGGCTCTTAGTTTTTCACTAAGTGTCACACACAGTGTCACTACTAGCATTGCACCAAGTGCTGCTCCAGTGTGCGTCACATAAACGATGCTCGTGCTTTCGTAAAATTCGTGCGATATTTTAAAATATTCCGAAACATTTTGTTGCGCGCACAATAAATAATTCTCTACCTATTTTTGCTTGCAACAATTTCAAGTAGGACTATTTTCCTATCCATATTTTCATCCCTTGTTTCATGGTTGCTTCCAAATTTTTCTATTCTACAATTTTGTTTCATGCTTACCCCGTTAATATTTACTCGCCATTTAATTTTTGTTATTTTCCACACGAAATTCATCTTATGTAATAATATCCTCTATGTACACTGATATTGTCGTAGCGTTGATACCATTTTCTGAACAAATATAGGAGCTTCTTGATAACCAGCAATGTATTCTGTTACGTCACTTTCACGTTACTCACACTATCTTTTTCGAATATCAAAAGCCAACAACCATATTTTTGTACTAATAAGAAAATATTTTATCCGCATTTGCAATACTCTCCGACATTTTACAATATTCACGCTACGCTTATCAAATACGGAAATACAACAAACATATTTTGTAACAAATACGAAAGTATTTTATCAGCTTTTGAAATTATCTTGTTTATTTTTATTATATTCGAACAGAAGACCCGGAACAATATTGTGCTAACCATAAAAATAATAATGAACTAGCCGTTCTACTATTGATGTTGATATCATCCATTACTCTTGTTCGTTTTTATTGTATTCCATGAAAAATTTGTAGTCCTCATCATCTTCGCCAAGAATCTCAACCAAGGTACGTTTTCGCTTCCGTGTTTTTCCCTCTGTGTTCTCCTCATTATCTTGTTGTTTACGATTGCCATTTTGCTTTTGGTACATTTTAAGTATTTCCGTCTCTAATTCTTTTGACTGTTGTTCCTCCCTTCGTTCTTCTAATTCACTTACTAGGTATTCGTAAAGATCTTGTCCCTCGTTACTCCACCCCTCCTTATTTCCAGACTTACCGTCAGTGAATTTTTTTCTCAACCTCGTGCCCTTTGTTGTGTTTAGCCACGAGTCGTAGTCGTTGTAAAGGAAAAGCAATGCAAAAGCTTCATCGCTTGGGGTGAAAATGTTACTGATTGTCATTCTGACTGATTTTCTTTTGAAGTCTGTCTGTTTTGGTGACACCGCTCCAAGAATTCTTTTCATGAAGTATTTGAATTCTGGTGAATTTTTCCGCCGATAGTCTTCGTGCAATTGGTACCTATTTTCTGAGTTAACGTCTTGGGTGTCTGTGATTAGAACCGTTCCTGGGAAACTATCTGGTATCTGGTTGTTTCTTTTATCGTCTACGTGTCAGTGTTAATACGACCAAAATGTTAGAAAGAATTATGAACGATTGCATGCCGGCAATCATTTTCTTGTTGGTTGCGTACCTTTGTAGTTTTTCCTGGCAAGAGTTTGAGCATTGTGCCTACACGCAGTCACTGCTCGGCAATAAATTCCACTCCACTTTTGGTCTTTTATATCGACGATTGTATTTGGTATTTCATTGTTATTCGCTTGTTTTACAATTTTGAATATCGTCGCCCTTCACGAATATAATCTCTGGCGGGAATTTAAATTTCCTGAATGCTTTTTCTTTGATGTGTTTGACAATGTTGTTTTCCAAGTTATTGTTATCGGATTGTTTTGTTGTCTGTAGAATATTTCTGTTGCTACTGTTGGTGGTTCTATATGTTTGGCTATCGTTTGTGTTTGTTCGGTCACTTCCCGATACACTGCTGTTTGGGCTGTTTGTGTTATTGGTAACAAAGGTTCTACCTGTCACCGGACTGCAAATAGTACTCAGTTCCACCATATTTTTTTTGTTAACTCGTGCACATAAACTTACCGTTTTTACCTTTGATTGATTTGGCGCGCTATTTTTATGATAATAATGTTGTTTGTAGGAATCGTTTGGTAATTTTTTTTCATTCCTACTGTACACACTGTAAGCTCTTGATTTACTGTCTCCAAGGAATAGCTGTATTTCAACTAATTGTACTATCTGTGAGTGTTGTTCTTGTACTGTCGCCTGCCTATCTTATTTTCGAGCGTGCCGTGATATTCTGGAATGTGGAGTCCTCAAAATTTTGGCGCGGACCCGAACATTTTGTTCTTCCCTACCCTACCGTACTTACCCTACGGTACCATATCATTCCTTATTTATTTATCTACTTATTGTTTTTCAATTTTCTGCAACGGCGTTGCAGTAAATTCTATATTTTGGGTGGTTGACACTCCCCCCTGAATTAATTATGGAATGGATCACAATTTGTAGGTTAAACGGAGGGAATTTTGTTGTTGTTGTTTTGTTGCTTTCTGATGAGTATTTTTTTTGAATGTATAGTTTTTTTTAGGTGATATTTTACATAATTTCCGTTCTATTTTTTGCACTTAATTTGTACCGGTGATACCTTTGATATTGTCATGGTTTTTTTTGTAATGGAATCCTTACAGAGTTGCAGAGTTAGTGTTTCACGCGTCCCCATGCTCCACAAGGATCGGGATAGTTGTTATATTCCTCTAAATCTTCCGGCGAATTCCAACGTTTTTCGTAAAGACTTAGCCATTTTTCAATTTTCCACTCGTTTTCGTCTTGTTCGCTCTTTTCCCCCCTGTTTGTCACTTCTTTTACTTTCCGTTTTTTCTTTTTTGACTGTTTTCTTGCTTTGTTCATGAACGAATCCCACTTATGTTTGGTACATTTTTTTTCCGTGTTTTTGTTATTTATGTTCTCTTCTTTAATTGGCGGCAATATTTCTTGTGTTGAGTACCACTCGTTATCGTCTTTTGATCTGCAATACCATTCCAATCTGTCAGTTTCGATGATTGCCTCATTCGTCATTTTGCGCCAGTTGTTGAACCAAATGTACGTCATACAAGGACGGTTCCCAGGGTGGTAATGTATACATTCTTTTATGTGTTCTCTTGCCTCCGGTGTCAGATTACTTCATTTTTTTGCCGGGAAAGTACGACCGTCTTGTATCATTCTCTCTCGTTCTATTGATTTTACTTCCGGTCCAATACCCACGTTGTCGTAGCACTTAATGTCTTCCGATGTTTTCAATGCGGGATAACCACATGTAATGTATGCAAGAATGACTCCCATTGCCCATACATGGTCCATCCCGTCAGTGTTCCCTTCTTTGTAGTCGGGAAATACTTCCTTGGTTATGTACTTGAAGCATTGTTCCCAAATGTTCAAAGCTTCGTCCTCCTCGAAATGTCCTTTTTTGCTGTTGAGTCTTTGTCGCACTTCTTCTATCTTCTGGCATCCACTAAGGATTGTGTTAACCAAGTGTCCGTTTTTGGCACACAAGGCATCAAATCCTGTTTCGAAATGATATAGAAATGGGTTTCCGTCGTTGTTTACATCATCGTGGTTTAGCTCGTGCATCTGTTTGTTGTAATCCTTGGAGAAGACAGTACCCCGGGTTGGCACAACTGTTGTTCTGTGTGTCGGTTTAGGTGTTTTGTTTTTCATTTTCCTGTTATTTCCCATTTGTAACGCAGTCATGCACCTATTTGTACCACAGTACACCTAACGTTCGTACTCCCACGCCGAATCATAAAGTTGGTATTTGTTGTTTTCTCCAGGCGTTGTAACTTTCAGTTTTGGTTGTGGCTGCTTTTTCCCGTTCACACATAATTCTTACTATTGTTACGTACCGGTACCAACACTACGACGGTGCACGCAAATAGTCTGATTCAAAAACAGACAAGCTTTAAGTAGTGTAACTTTCCTCGTCTGCATGCGATTGGTTCTTGATATATCGTAGAGATGAACGTGTCCGGTGGATCGATACCTCCATAGAGATGTGTACAAGATGTATTCTTCGTACTTCCTTGTTACTATTTTTTTAATATTGTATTAGTACGATGCACATAAATTGTCTGACTCATAAACAGACTAGCGTTAAGTAGTGTAACTTTTCCCCTTTGGATATGATTGGTTCTTGATATACTGGTAGAGGTGAACGTGTCCATTGGATCGATTCCCCCGTAGACATATGTCCAAGGTGTGTCCTACGTATTATTTTTGTATAAATTTTTTATTATTGTATTGGGACGGTGCACACCAATTATATGGTTCAAAAACTGACTAGCTTTATGTAGTGTAACTTTCCTGGATTATGTATCACTGGTTATTGATATTGTGGTGAACGTGTCCAGTGGATCGATTCCTCCGTTGAGATCTGGTGTACCAACGGTAGTCTCCGTTAATTTTGGTTATTAGTTTTTTGATTTTTGTATGAACAAGTAACCAAATTAGTGTTTCTCAGTTACTTTTTGAGTGTCAAAGTGTGTTATTTTCTTAAATGTTTGGATGAATATTGCTCATACTATGGATTGGGGAGACTATGAAACCATATTGACAAGTCTCAGGCTTCTATTTTAGTCATTATGAATTTTCTAATAATGTTTGTCCCTCGCCATGCATGTACCAAAATAGTGAGTCCTAGTACTAAGTTTTAGAGTGGAAATGTGTTGCATTGACTGCAATTTCAGGATGAATAGTGTTCATACTATGGATGGGGTACACTGTGAAACAAACTGGACAAGAAGCAGGCTGATACTTTAGTCAGTATGAATTATAGAATAATGTTTGTCCCTGGACATGCATGTACCAAAATAGTGTGTCCTAGTCTGTTTTAGATGGCAAATGTGTGGCATTGACTGCAATTTCAGGATGAATATTGCTCATAGTATGGATGGGGTATACTATGAAACAAACTGGACAAGAAGCAGGCTGATACTTTAGTCAGTATGAATTTTAGAATAATGTTTGTCCCTGGACATGCATGTACCAAAATAGTGAGTCCTAGTCAGTTTTAGAGTGCAAATGTGTGTCATATACTGCAATTTCAGGGTGAATATTGCTCATAGTATGGATGGGGTAGACTATGAAACAAACCGGACAAGAAACAGGCTGATACTTAGGTCAGTATGAATTTTAGAATAATGTTTGTCCCTGGACATGCATGTACCAAAATAGTGAGTCCTAGTCGGTTGTGAGTGCAAATGTGTGGCATTGACTGCAATTTCAGGATGAATAGTGTTCATACTATGGATGGGGTAGACTATGAATCAAACCGGACAAGAAACAGGCTGATACTTCAGTCTGTATGAATTTTAGAATAATGTTTGTCCCTGGACATGCATGTACCAAAATAGTGAGTCCTAGTCAGTTTTAGAGTGCAAATGTGTGGCCTTGACTGCAATTTCATGATGAATAGTGTTCATACTATGAATGGGGTAGACTATGAAACAAACCGGACAAGAAACAGGCTGATACTTTAGTCATTATGACTTTTAGAATAATGTTTGTCCCTGGACATGCATGTACCAAAATAGTGAGTCCTGGTCAGTTTTAGAGTGCAAATGTGTGGCATTGACTGCAATTTCAGGATGAATATTGCTCATACTATGGATGGGGTATACTATGAAACAAACTGGACAAGAAACAGGCTGATACTTTAGTCAGTATGAATTTTAGAATAATGTTTTTCCCTGGGCATACATGTACCAAAATAGCGAGTCCTAGTCAGTTTTGAGTGCAAATGTGTGGCATTGACTGCAATTTCAGGATGAATAGTGTTCATACTATGAATGGGGTAGACTATGAAACAAACCGGACAAGAAACAGGCTGATACTTTAGTCAGTATGAGCTTTAGAACAATTTTAGTCCCCTCTGGCATTGCTGCATGTACCCAAATAGTGATTCCTAGTCAGTTTTCGAGTGCAAATGTGTGGCATTGGCTGCATGAAACAGAATTGACCAGAAATCTTCTACTTATACTTGAGTCAGTTTTAAAATTTATTAGTCCTAGTAATATTAGTTAGTATGTTTATGATTGTGCGAATTAGGCTGCAATTTCATGATCAATATTTCACATAATATTGATTGAATAAAGAACTATGAAGGATAATGGATAAGATACAAACGGATGCTTGCATTGGGTGTAACATAGTATGCCTCACTCATCCAATCTTGGAGGATTTGGTGGAACTGGTGCTGTACTCTGACCCGGTTTTGGTTGTGTCAGAAGATGAATCGGATACCTCCACATTTCCATCCGTCGGGTCACAAATCCCAACATCCTTGCTGTAACATTTTACTAAATCCGATACTTTTTTAATGCGTCGAGGATTGGTTTCTTTCAGACCGGAAATCTGAAAGTATGGGCAAAATTGTCGTTGCTCCCCCGCCTTACGTTTGTGGAAAGTACATATATAACCCGCCACTCGTTCATATTGGTCGTAGTCGCCGAAACAGTACCTATAAACTTCTCCAATTTCAACTGGTCCGTTTTTTTCTGGAGTGTAACGAACTTGTTCGTTTACTTCGTAAATAGGATACATTAACTCTGGATCCTGATCTTTCAACAGCACACAACAATTGAATTTACGTGTGGTTTCCTTCTCCTTGATCTTGATAGGATAAACTGGCAGTGTTACAACGGCGTTAAGATGACTTTTCGCAACATCTATAATCATTTCTTCGCTTACATTTGAACCCTTTTTTTCACAGGTTTTAGTCGTTGTGTCAGTCAAACCAGTATCTTTGGAATTACCCTTACTTGTGTCAATTCCTGATTCTTTAGATTCGTTGGGCTTATTTTTTGAGCCCTTACCGGTAACTTTCGATCCACTGATGTTCTTTCTCCCATCGTTGATATTGTTCGTCTTGCCAACATTGCCACCGTCAACGTTATCATCCCAGGGTGGGATGAATCCACGCTTGGAATCATTTGTCGTATTGAAATTGAATGTAACCCATCCTACCCGGTATGTGTTATTTGATTTCTTGAACTCATTTATTTGAACCTTGGATGTTTTGAAGCAATCCCAAGTTAGAAAGTCCGATGGTTTGTAAAAAACAAAGTCACGACCCTGGAGGTGTTCGAACGCCAGATTCAATTGTCCCCTTCCCTTTCCATAATTGTTGACAACCTTATCGTCCAAAAATTGAACTACAAGGTTTGCCAATGATAGATCATCCGACTTTTCCAACAAATATATTGCTAGTTTTTCTGTCAACGGGGTAAATATGGTACCCATTTCTGGAAGGTAGCTATACTGAATGAATTCTTCCACCCAAGTATGACGTTGGAGAACTTCCGGATCAATTACGAATATCTCACGGAACACGTATGGAATGTGTTCCATAAAAACTCGTTGGTGCACCTCTTGTTGTGAGTTAACATTGTATTGAAGGAATCTTGTAACACAAGTTTGATTCTTATGTTGTTCTTCCAATCCGGACAGTTCCAAAATACCGGTTACAAGTTCTTCTGGTTTATCGTCAAAATTGACATGGGCAAATTTGGTCTTACTCAGAACACATGCCGTCGGGAAAATGTACAATTGATCATTCCTTTGAAAATACGGAACACTTCCCTCCGTTGATTCGGTGACCATAGCTCCTTTTAGAAAATTCCTCTCGGTCAATACCAAATCTTCAATGGTTTCCATCACATGATCGTAACTGACAAATGATTGGTTATTGGTTTTGAAGACTTTTGGTATCATTTTCTCACAAACATTGTCAATTGAACAATCAAAGGACGAACCAACGCCGTCGACTCGAATCATTGATGCACATAGTACTTGAGAAAGGAACACATTACATGCTGTTTCCAACAAAACGACCACGTTTACCCCAATCTTGTTCCCGTGTTGGACAAATTTTGTTATCAGCCATTGATGCACCAAATATAGGATTCCTTTCGGCACCTTGAAATATGCCAGATCTATTTTTCCGGTGCCATGTTTGCATGGCGACAGGGTGACAAGGTCCTCATCGATATCAAAATGTATGTTGTAATATTTGGTGACCGTGTGCTTGTAGTGGATGACGTAGTGGAAAACCAATTGAGTATTGAGTGGTAATAACACTTTTCCCGTTTCCGGAATTTTCGTGTCCCCTTGTCGATGAAATCCTACTGGAACCCACTTCTCCCCAGAAAGTACCGTGGTGCCCAAGACGAATGAATTGTTAATTAATTCGGGTAAGTAATACTGATAAAAATCTTCGTGTGTCAAAACTTTGATGTCGACGTGACACATGTCGATGATGGTACAAATGGATTTCGCCTTCCCTTGAAAGCGTAACCAATATTCACGAATGAGCTCCTGAAAAGCAGTTTCTCGTTCCGTTATCTTCATCAACTTTTTGTTTGACACAATAAGTTCTTCAAACTCGATGTTTTCTGTTGGTAAGGATTTTAAGCATTCAATACGCTGCTTCTTGAAATGTTTGTCTAAGTCCACCTGATTGCAGCTATGAGTCATTGAAACACGTAGAGAGGTCTTTGCCATAAGGCAGTCCAAGAAGTTCCTCATTGATCTGACGTATCCTTTCAACTGACTGGGAGAACAATTGTCGCCTTTGGTATGGAAACACAAATCCTCAGACGAAATATCCGACCCAGGTGGATACTTCACATTCTTCATGTACCAAACCAATATCTCACGGTACATTATCATGTACTTCTTCATTGTTACGTAGTTGACGACGTTGCGCCCATAGATAGCATCCACACCTGATGTGTCGTTAACATTCCGCAACAGTGACTCGAACCTATTCCATTTGTTTGCCATGTCGTAGTCATTGAATCGCTCGGTTAATTGCCTCCTGCTCAAAAATTTCAACACTCCAGTCACCCCGTTGTCAATTTCAATCAAAAATAAATCCACCATGACGTCTATTTGATGGGGAATAGGGCCTAAGTCACTTAAGGTTGTATCGGGTTTTTTCTTCTTTCCCTTCCCCTTCTTCTTTTCCGCAGAGTTAGTAGTAGACATTGACTTCCTGAAATCTGGTGTAGGTTCGGATTCAATAATTTTTGATACAAGGTAAACCCTCGTCAACAATGCAGTGAAACATGTTGTAACCTCCAGACTGAGGTTCCTCACAAACTCCTCTGTTCCATATGACTCATTCTTCAAAGCCTTTCTAAGGTTACTAATTACTGCCTGTCGATGATCTCTTTGATCGGTATCATGTTTGTCAAGACTATTGGTTGGTGGGTCTTTCAATCTACCCTTCTTACAACTTGTCGTTTTCTTATTTGAATTTGGATTGGCCCCACGCTTGCGAGCACTATTAGTCGTCGGTGTCATTGGCAATGTAAAATGTTATCAGTATTTGAGACAATCTTTTTATTGTTTGAAAACAATGAGAATCACTGTTGTGTGAATCTAGTTTACCCGAGTTACGAGCAAACATTGAATGAAAGAAGGATAGTAGTACAACTTGAAACTTCTTTCACAAGAGATCACCACTCACGTAGCGACGCGACAGTGGTAATCATGTCTCAAAAACCATTTCTCAAAAAGTCGATAAGGTATAAGGTGCCTGTAAACGTGTCCTTGTTCTCGTAAAGACATTCTACCACTAACCTGAGAAAGAGTTAAACAATATCGTCACAATAATTTGACAAATAAAACCTGCAACGACGAATGCAAGGGCGGGGATTTGTGTGTGAAACCATTCGGATCAAAAAACCATTTTTTGTAATTGGAACCGCCGTTCCCGAAAAACGGAAAAAAGGGTTTTTTGGGTGGGATGAAAGGTGAGAAGAAGAAAAGATAAAAAGGAACATTTTCCAATTTGGAAAATGGCCCCATCGCTGAATTGTTCCATTTTGTGTACAAAAGTACAGTCCTATGAAGACCTAGTAGCGCTAAATAGGGAAAAGGGCATTGGTTGTAACTCCGTTGCCAAAAAACAAATGATCCGATCGCTGAATTGGTGCAATTTGTGTAGAAACGTACAGTCGTATGAAACATCTCACGCTAAATACTAAAAAGGGCTTTTGTTGCAACGCCGTTGCCAAAAAAGTAAATTGGTCCGATCGATGATTTGGTGCATTTTGTGGGGTAGAAAGGTACTTTGGTATGACCAGTACTATCATATGAACCATATGATATATGACGCTAAATACAAAAAGACCATTTGTTGCAACGCCGTTGCAAAAAAAAAAGTACAAAACAAACAAAGTAATACTGTAGAAAGGTACTTTGGTATGAACAGGACTATCGTATGAACCATATCACGCTAAGTACAAAAAGACCATTTGTTGCAACGCCGTTGCAAAAAAAAAGAAAAAAAAATGTACAAAGGTACTTTGGTATGAACAGGACTATCGTATGAACCATATCACGCTAAATACGAAAAGACCATTTGCTGCAACGCTGTTGCAAAAAAAAAAAAAAAAAAAAACTTAACGGAACAATGTCATTCTGACGTTCGAAGTTTGTTGTACTGTTGTATGAACCATATCACGCTAAATACAAAAAGACCATTTGTTGCAACGCCGTTGCAAAAAAAAAAAGAACATAATACTTAACGCACCAATATCATTCTTACGTTCGAAGTTGTTTACTTAGCAGAAAATGTATCGAACTGGTGTCATTCTTACGTTCGAATGTTGATACTTAGCATAACATCTATCGAACCGATGTCATCCTTACGTTCGAAGTTTGATATAAGTACTTTGTACGGAGTAGTTAGCTTACAATGAAAGTTTGTTGCTCACTAACTTGGGTCACTTTTACTTGTTGAAAATATGTATTTTTTCACTTTCCGGACAAACATCAATTTCCAACTTATCTGAGTAGAGTGTTGTTTCTTTCCAACAACACTCCGTCCGAGAACGTGGGATCCGACCCTCTTCGTCACATGCCTTAGGCGACGATGTCACGAGCACAACGATCCGTTCTCAGATATTTCAGTCCGATATAACAGCCTTGTACTGCAAAAGAAGTAGAAAGCATTCGATTAGGGATTAGTTGCTGGAAAGATATTCTTGTTTGGACGGCCGCCTTACATAAACATCTTCAAAGCACAAAATCTGCATCAATTGCCTATATATCAACAGGAACAAGTCCCTGTTTTTCGTGACATAGGAATTACTACAAGTCTGCAAATCAACGGCAGCAGAAAGAACAAAGCCGGCAACAACGTATCGGCGTCAACAAGGTATCGGTGGCAAAGGTAAAACAAATCAGAACACAAAACGGTACGAATGAGAGGGATAGACAACAATGATAATACTTCCTCGACCGGCATTACTGATAATGTTTTTCCTCCCCATATGTTTTTCTTCTTAATTTCATAGGACCGGATCGGAATAACAGATTGGAAACAACGGATCAGAAATTGGCTATCACAACGGTACGAATGAGATAGGAGATAAACAATGAGTATACTTCCTCCGGCATTCCTGATAATGTATTTCCTGCCTTCTATTTTTCTTCTCATTTCGGTGCATCATAATCTTCCGCTGTAGGTTCGGCGAATTTTCCCGAAGTCAACACCTAATCGAAGAAGGTAACACCAACGGCAACAACACGGCAACACCACCAATCAACAACAACAACAAAAGGAAGCAAACGGTGTACGTTGGTAGCATGTAGATTATATTATTCTGTTGTTATTCTTTACTGTACTACATCAATAGATACTCACACATTTTGATCAATTATCATACCAAATATTCGAATAAAATCGTGTACAGCTGCGAGAGCAACAGCGGAAAGCAGCAGCGAGAGCAGCAGCGGCAGCGACAGACGCGAGAGCAACAGCGGAAAGCAGCAGCGAGAGCAGCAGCGGCAGCGACAGCCACGAGAGCAACAGCGGCAATCGGCAGCGAAAGCGGCAGCGGCAGCAGCAAGCAGCAGCAAGAGCAACAGCGGCAATCGGCAGCGACAGCCACAGCGGCAAGCGGCAAGCAGCAGCGAGAGCAACACCGGCAATCGGCAGCGACAGCCGCGAGAGCAACAGCGGCAAGTGTCAAGCGAAAAGCGGAAAGCAGCAAGAGCAACAGCGGCAAGCGAAAAGTGTCAAGGAAAAAGCGGCAAGCGGAAAGCAGATAGCGAAAAGTGTCAAGCAAAAAGCGGCAAGCGGCAAGCGGCAAGTGGAAAGCGGCAAGCAAAAACTGTCAAGCAAAAAGCAGCAAGCGAAAAGTGTGAAGCAAAAAGCGGCAAGCGGAAAGCGGCAAGTGGAAAGCGGAGAGCAGCAAGTAGAAAGCGGCAAGCGGCAGCGAGTCCTCCTCCACGGGCGAAACAACTAACGGCAACAAATAATTGGCTTCGAATTGCTACACCTACTCCAACCATGACGACAAATCAGTTCTCGGACAGAGCTCTGAAGCAAAAAAGAGATAGGAAACATGAG
This sequence comes from Pseudo-nitzschia multiseries, assembly GCA_037355745.1. Taxonomy (NCBI): domain Eukaryota; phylum Bacillariophyta; class Bacillariophyceae; order Bacillariales; family Bacillariaceae; genus Pseudo-nitzschia; species Pseudo-nitzschia multiseries. The sequence goes on from CM074783.1 coordinate 10,030,052, forward strand.
AAAAGAAGAAAGCAGAGAATGTCATCAAACTTTCTTAGGATTGCAGCACCTGTGTCAACGAGCCATAAAACTTATACAAAGTTGTCCGACATAAAACCAATGAAGAACGAAAGGACAAATAGGCGTAGTACTTGCAAAGATTGTGTCAGTACAATAGCGTTGAAAAACAAAGAGAGAACAACTGTGGTCAAAGGAAAATACATGGAGACAAACTGGGGTGGCAAAATAGGAGGAAAGAAAAAGTATCAACCGGAACAGGCTTTGTTGATAGATAAATTCGATAGATTGGATAGTAGAAACGATGAGCATATTGTTGCGTTTGACGAGAATAATCCGTCGTTGCGCATTTTCGCAAAAGTTTCCAGAAAATTTGCCAAGCGACACCTTGCTACGAAGAATAATATCAAACTGTTAAGAAAGTTTGCTCTGGAAATTGTTGGATCCAAACCGACAGTTGCCAGAGGTCAGAAGCGCGGCAGTATCAACGATGATTATGCTATCATTGGAGTTAGACCAGAAAGATTGTCTTCCAACAATGGTGAGTACGTATTCAAAAGTCATGTGAAACCAAACATGAAACTGGAGCTGGAACAGACGACAGTGAGAATTGTGAAGCATATGCATCATAGTTTAACACACATCGAACCATTTGTTGAGGATGAAATGGATGTGTTGTCTCAGATTCTGACTCGTACGCAGCTCAATGCCATTGGGAAACAGGCGTTAGCTTTTTCGATTGGTCGAAATTACCATTCTCGATGCCATGTTGATGATGATATGAATTATACTCGTTTAACAGTCATAGCTCCGTCGGGAGTGCATGCTGACGAAGTGATTTATTATTTTGTCTTCCCAACGTACCGTATCAAAGTGCCGTTGCGTTCTGGGGATACTCTGCTCTTTAATCCGTTAGTGTTTCATAGCTGTTCGAATCCCAAATACGAAGGGTGTTATATTATGAGCGCCTATGTATCGCGCAAAACTATACTAAGAAGTAATCCATTATAATAATAACTTGATACTCATGACAAAAAATTTATGACTGGACCGTACTAGTACTATACCGTCGAAAATACAGGAAAAGGGCATTTGGTGCAACGCCGTTGCAGAAAATAGAAAAACGCAAAATACACATGAGAAGGGGGGTATGATTGTACCATACTAGTATACAATCCAAAACACGGGAAAAGGGCATTTGGTGCAACGCCGTTGCAGAAAATAGATAAACGCAAATTACACATGAAAAGGTGGATATGATTGTACTGTACTAGTATACCATCCAAAATACGGGAAAACGGCATTTTGTGCAACGCCGTTGCAGAAAATAGAAAAACGCAAAATATACAGGAAAAGGGTGGTACGACTGTACCGTACTAGTATACCATCCAAAATACGGGAAAAGGGCATTTGGTGCAACGCCGTTGCAGAAAATAGAAAAACGCAAAATACACATGAGAAGGGGGGTATGATTGTATTATACTAGTATACCATCCAAAACACGGGAAAAGGGCATTTGGTGCAACGCCGTTACAGAAAATAAAAAAACGCAAAATACATCTGAGAAGGGGGGTATGATTGTACCATACTAGTATACCATCCAAAATACGGGAAAAGGGCATTTGGTGCAACGCCATTGCAGAAAATAGAAAAATGCAAAATACACATGAAAAGGTGGGTATGACTGTACCGTACTAGTATACCATCCTAAATACGGGAAAAGGGCATTTGGTGCAACGCCGTTGCAGAAAATAGAAAAACGCAAAATACACATGAAAAGGTGGGTAGAATTGTACAGTGGTAGTATACCATCGAACATACAAAAAAAATGATTTCCTGAAACAACATTGTTCAATATGAACAATTCTCTGCAACGACGACGTTGCGATATTGGAAAAATGAAAAAAACGGCAAATCCATTTATGTACAAATATCTGATAATAAACTTGTTCATTCAAGTCATGTGCTGTTTTCACCATCTCGTACTATTGATTGTAAATCCTTCTTTTCCAGTGAAGCCATTGTCTCACGGAAATTAAACAACCATTGTTCACGATTACCCAGCACAAAATATTGGTCAGGACTACCATGGTTTCTAACAACGGCAGCTTCGGACTCAATGGCGTTGCAGTCGAACAAATACAATTTGTTCCGAAGCTCACCTAGCTTTACCAACGCATGATGGTGTTTTTTTCCTTTATCCCTCTTGCTTGGTATGGGGTCTGCAGAAACAAAGCAACGAGTGACGGCATAATAACCATCGTGCACTAATTCGAAACCACTAACGGAGCTACCCACGGGGAAAGGACCTTCGAGGTAAAGCAGGCACAGAATCTGACATGGATAAACTTTCAGTCCACGTCCATCAAGGAGGTCGAGTTGAAAATTAGCCCAATCGTACCATACATTGGACAATTGTCCAGAATCAGACTTAAACGATGGGTGGGCACGAAACAATAATTTCATCTCGCGAGATTTGTCATACCTCTTGTGCTCCGTGGTTCCAAAAACCTTGCTGCTGCCCACAGCCGGTAGGACCACGTCGCAACAAAATTTGAGAACATCAGATGGAAACCAGGGTAAACTTGAGTTTTTTTTTCATCCCACTTCATGTAAGGGAGACCATTCATCACACCAATCCAAAACGAAGACCCACCTGACCAACCACCCTCCTTAGGATGATTTGGTCCGGTTACGGGTCTATGTTTGAACAAATCAAATTCACGGTCAAGTCAATCAATAGTTCGATACTCCATCACTCGGTTGCAAGTTTGCTTGATAAGTGTGGACTTGTTTCGTTGAGTTCTCTTAGCAGGAGCCTTCACTTCAGTTTTATGATTGCTCTCACTCGCGGCAGAGTCCCACCCAGTTGGAGGACCAAATAATCTCATGTACTGTGATAAATGAAAATACATGTGATTCTTCACCAGATTGTTACCCTCTCCCTTACTTCGTTGAAGATTGTTATTTATACAGTTAATGAAAAGAACAACCATTTTGTCCACATTCAAAACACCTTTCTTGTCTTGTTTGAAAACCTCGTCAAACGTTCCAGCATACTTTAGGAACTCTTCCATACCCAACAACAACTCAATGGCGTAAATACATCGGTCAATTTCGTCTTCACACTTTCTGCTCTTGTTCTCAAGATTGGAAGGAGTCTTTCGAGACAACAACAATTGACGACCTCCAGCAGACAGAAGTGACAGCATCTGAATATAAAGCATTCCAATGTACTGGTTACCCTCCTTCTTCGCTGTATGTATTGATTCTGAAAAATTGGTTCGTGGAAAGTCACGATCGGATTGCCTCTGGACAGCACCACCGTAGTAACTGGCTAACCTTTCCATCTCACCAAGAAGCAGCTGGTTATTGCCTAAAAAGTCCTCGCGGAACGTCTCTGCTGCACGCTTTGCGCAACCAAGTTGGTGCATATGGAGTCTCTCTCCGGGCGACGCTAGATGAATATTATGTGGGTTTTCCCCAAAATCAAGATCATAAAAAGCGTTGCCGTTATGTACGCCATGGTGAGAAATTTTTTTGAAATACTGTTCAACATTCACTCCTTCGCCAACCATTGGAGCAGTAAAATCAGATATATTCCAGAGCCGAATGGATTGGTACTCTTCCCCATTTTGGTGCTTAGACACTTGCATGTTACCAGTTTGAACTGAAACAGGAACCTTCAAAACATTCACACGAGCGTTAATACCAAGTGCTCTGGGACAATTGCAATGCCTACAGATCATCTTTGAATTCGACGTTTGATAATGACCACAAAGTTGGTCGTGCTGGGGAGTATCACCTATGAAATAAGCAACCGCAAATTTCATTCGAACCGACCATTTCTTCTTGTTCCACGGCAAATTAGACCATTCAATACCATCCGTTTGGTTGCAGGCATCTTTCAAAGATGAAAGAGCCAAACGAAGGCCAGAGTGAAGATTGTTCACATTGTCAATTGATTTGGCACCTTTATCACCGGGACATGTTGGGTGATAGTATATAGCCTCCCACGCATCCGGCCGGGAGTTTCGAGTTAGGGTGTTGAATATGCCAAGAGTCATGTTCAGTGGGGTAAGAGTGGTTTGACCACTATTGTCAATTGCAATTCCATCCATGTAGAGAATAATAGGAACCAGAATTTCATTCGATCCAGATTTGCATCTCTTCTCCCAAGTGTTGATCCACCATTCACCGTGATGCAGTTCGTCAATATCAATATTCCCTTGAAGTTCTGGATAACGGACTGGTAAGGTGGGGTCTTCAGCATGGGGGAATGACAGATTATCTTCCTTCACCAAAGTCACATTTGTTAATAGGGAATGAAGTGCTTTTTGGAACGACCGGACGTAGATTTGTTTGCGACTGGAAACATCAGCATTCTGTGATTTCTTAGAACACCAGTCAATAAGATGAGGTTCAAACCCATCGCCTTTTATTTCAGGCACAGTTGCGGAAATCTCCTTCATAACACTTGCCCTGGTCTTTATGAGATTGCCTTTACGTCCGAGAACTGTTTCTCGACCCCCCGCGGGCTATCGCGCGGTATTTTTACAATTCTCGACCCTATTTTTTAAATTTCCTACCTTTTTAGGTCGCGTGTCTACTAAAATACCTCGCGCGTCGCACACCTTTACTTTTGAGACAATATCTCGTCACTCCTCAAATAAAATAACTATTTTAGGGTTAAGGATATCATATTCGTTTCGTGACAAGCACTATTTTGTGTACAACTTGTGCACGAATGACTTATTTCATTTTCTCAACATGTTTCCACCATACCGGTATAATGGGCTCCGACCCAAATCCTCCAACTCCAACTCAAATCCCAGCTCCAACTCCATGTCAACTCCAAGTCGAATCCACCCCAGGCGGGCTATTGCACTCAAGGGTTTTGTTCGTCTTTAACGCCAGGAAGATCCGCTGTATTTTCAGAAGCTACACCGTCGGAATCGCCACTCCAATGTTGTTCGCTGCTCTCAAATAACCCCCCGCTTTGTGGATAGATGCTGCTGGTTACATTCGGAACGACTTGATGATTGCTAGTAGGATCGTCGCTTTCAATTTTAACGTTTGGATCATTCCTTTTTTCTGCACAAATCTTACGAATCATTTTTTGGATTCGAGCAGTCTCTTTCTTGTGATAAACAAGCATTTTACCACCGTCTTACGAATCTTTGTACAACGCATGCACACTACAGGACGACATCCAGTTGGAACCGTTTGAGATGGCATTGAATGATAACGAATCCAGTGATTCTCTATCTAGTTCAGAGAGCGAAAGCTCGGACAGCAGTTCCGATTGAGTAGCAAGGGTGAATGTACCGGCTAACTTTAAACTATTGTTTAATTTTACTATAGAGGGTTAGCTCTAAGCACAGTTTTGCGAGATACATAGGCGCTCATAATATAACAGCCTTCGTATTTTGGATTCGAACAGCTATGTAATACTAATGGATTGAACAATAGAGTATCTCCTGACCTCAATGGAACTTTCACTCCATACGTGGGGAAGACAAAATAATAAATCACCTCGTCAGCAGACACTTCCGCCGGAGCAATTACTGTCAAACGAGTGTAGTACATGTCATCGTCCACATGGCATCTAGAATGGTAGTTGCGACCGATCGAAAATGCTAAGGCCTGCTGCCCAATTGCATTTAGCTTTGTACGAGACAGAATCTGAGACAACACATCCATTTCCTCCGCAACAAATGGTTCGACGTCAATTAAACTATGATGCATATGCTTCACAATTTCAACTGTTGTCTCTTCTAGCTCTAGTTTGATGCTGGGATCGACATGACTTTTGAAAACATACTCACCAATATTTGAATCCAATCTTTCTGGTCGAATTCCAATGATAGCATAATCATCATTGATACTGCCGCGCTTAACCCCTCTTCCAACGGTTGGTTTTGCTCCAACAATGGCAGGAGCAAACTGTCTCAACAATCCGATATTATTCTTCGAAGCGAGGTGTCGTTCTGCAAAATGGCGTGAAACTTTGGCAAAAATTCGCAATGATGGTTCGTAAGGATCAAACGCAAGAATATGCTCATCCTTCGTACTATCCAATGTATTGTAGTTTTCGATTGACAAAGCCTGTTCCGGTTGATACTTCTTCTTTCCGCCTGTCTTGCCACCCCAATCTGTCTCCATGTATTTACCTGCCACGGCAGCGGTACTGGATTTATTTTTCAGCGCTATTGTACGGACGCCATCTTTGCAAGTTGAACGCCTATTCCTTTCCTTTTTCATCGGTTTTATCAGAGACAAGTTCGTATAAGTTTCGTGGCTCTTTGACACCGGTGCAGCAATCCTCAGAAAGTTGGAAGACATTCTCTGTTTATGTCTTCTCTCATGTTTCCTATTTGCTTTTTGCCTCCTTCCTCGTGCTGACAATTGTTTTCCCTTCGTTGTGGTTGGTTTCATTGTTGCCGAGACGAATTGCCGTTGGAGGATGACGAGGACGAATCGATTTGCCGGTGGAGGAGGAGGAGGAGCCAAGTTGGTTGATCGCCGGTGGAGGAGGAGGAGGAGCGATTAGATGGTGGATCGCTGGTGGAGGAGGAGGAGGAGGAGGAGCCAGGTTGGTGGATCGCCGGTGGAGGAGAAGGAGGAGCGATTCGATGGTGGATCGCAGGTGCCGGTGGAGGAGGAGTAGCGTTTCCGCTGATTCGTTGCCGCTTGCCGGTGGAGGAGGAGCGTTTTCGCTGATTCGTTGACGCTTGCCGGTGGAGGAGGAGGAGCGTTTTCGCTGATTCGTTGCCGCTTGCCAGTGGAGGAGCGTTTTCGCTGATTCGTTGCCGGTGGAGGAGGATCGCTTCGCTGATTCGGAGGAGCGTTTTCGCTGATTCGTTGCCGCTTGCCGGAGGAGGAGGAGCGTTTTCGCTGATTCGTTGCCGGTGGAGGAGGATCGCTTCGCTGATTCGGAGGAGCGTTTTCGCTGATTCGTTGCCGCTTGCCGGAGGAGGAGGAGCGTTTTCGCTGATTCGTTGACGCTTGCCGGTGGAGGAGGAGGAGCGTTTTCGCTGATTCGTTGCCGCTTCCCAGTGGAGGAGCGTTTTCGCTGATTCGTTGCCGGTGGAGGAGGATCGCTTCGCTGATTCGGAGGAGCGTTTTCGCTGATTCGTTGCCGCTTGCCGGAGGAGGAGGAGCGTTTTCGCTGATTCGTTGCCGCTTGCCGGTGGAGGAGGAGGAGCGTTTTCGCTGATTGGTTGCCGATTGCCGGTGGAGGAGGAGCGTTTTCGATGATTCGTTGCCGCTTGCCGGTGGAGGAGGAGGAGCGTTTTCGCTGATTCGTTGACGCTTGCCGGTGGAGGAGGAGGAGCGTTTTCGCTGATTCGTTGCCGCTTGCCGGTGGAGGAGCGTTTTCGCTGATTCGTTGCCGGTGGAGGAGGATCGCTTCGCTGATTCGTTGCCGCTTGAGGGTGGAGGAGGATGAGGAGCGTTTCGCTGATTCGTTGCTGTTGCTCTCGCTGCTGCCGCTTGCTGCTGTTGCTCTCGCTGCCGCTTTCCGCTGTTGCTCTCGCTGCCGCTTTTCGCTGTTGCTCTCGCTTCTGCCGCTTGCTGCTGTTGCTCTCGCTGCCGCTTGCTGCTGTTGCTCTCGCTGCCGCTTGCTGCTGTTGCTCTCGCTGCTGCCGCTTGCTGCTGTTGCTCTCGCTGCCGCTTGCTGCTGTTGCTCTCGCTGCTGCCGCTTGCTGCTGTTGCTCTCGCTGCTGCCGCTTGCTGCTGTTGCTCTCGCTGCTGCCGCTTGCTGCTGTTGCTCTTGCTGCCGCTTGCTGTCAAATCGACGAGTCGTTGTCGTTGTTGTTGCCGACGATCCTATTCAAATATATGATATGATAATTGAACAAAATGGGTGAGTATCTATTGATGTACTACATAGAGTAAAAAATAACAACAGAATAATATAATCTACATGCCGATCGATTCGATGCCACAAACCAAGACTGCATGCGCCGATCGTTCCCGGTTGCTTCGCACCTATCCGTTGTTCCGTTCCGATCCGTTGATTCCGATCCGTTGATTCCGATCCGATCCGTTTGTTTCGATTTGTTGCTTTTGATCAATCGACCCGATGAAATTGTAGTTGCTGCCGTAGAATACTTCTTACTCCATGTCACGAAAAACAGTACCTTGTTCCTGTTGATATAATTGCAAGGGACAAAGCCAGTTCATTGATTTCAAGACGTATATGTAAGGCTGCAGTCCAAACAATATCTATCCAGCAAATCCCCTTCTCGTCAAATGCTAACTACTTCTTTTCCAGTACAAGGCTGTTATTTCGGACTAAAATAAATGAGAACGGATCGTTGTGCTCAAAGAGGGTCGGATCCCACGTTCTCGGACGGAGTGTTGATTGCAAGAACCAACACTCTACTCAAATAAGTCGGATGTAAGAAGGCAGATTATGAAGTGTATTTATTTTTTGTTGCGAGGTAGATTGTTTTTTTTGTTGCGAGGTAGAAAAAGTGATTTTTTTTGTCGCGAGGTAGAAAAAGTGATCTTTTTTGTTTGTCGCGAGGTAAGAAAAGTTTACTAGTGTTTGTGTGGGAAAGATTTTTTTTTTGTCGCGAGGTACAAAAAAATCATACATCCTGTACAATTCTACACGATTTGGTAATAGTGTAGATTTCTAGACTAGTGTAGAATTCTACACGTTTTTTGTACTAGATAATTCAATTTCGTACGTACGTACGAAAAGAATTCAAAAAAGATTCTCGTACGTACGACGTTCGAAAAAGAATCTCCTACATACTAGATTGTACGGTATGTATGTACGTTCGAAAAAGAATCTCGTACGTACGACGTTCGAAAAAGAATCTCCCACATACTAGATTGTACGGTATGTATGTACGTTCAAAAAATAATCTCGTACGTACGACGTTCGAAAAAGAATCTCGTACATACTAGATTGTACGGTATGTATGGTTCGAAAAAGACAGATGTAGACTCGTGCACGTCTTGGTACTAGATAATTTTCCGCAGGGGTAAAGAACTTGCGAGAAGTCCACATATACGAACAAATAATTACTGAATTTGCGAACAGGATGTAACCCTAACCATATTGGGAACAACTTTGTCACACAGAATGCCCAAAATCTTAAGGTTTGACTCTACAAATGGCAATCATGGGTGTATTTTTGGTGCAATTCCAGGGCACAAACTAACTTATTGGATAGTAATGACTAAAAAAATATCGGGTCCAAGCCATTAATACATTCATCATGACTCATCAAATGCATATTGGAAACAACTTTGTCACATAGAATGCCCAAAATGTTGTGGTTTGACTCTACAAATGGCTAAACATGGGTTTTTTTTTTGGTGCAATTACAGGGCACAAACTAACTTATTGGGTTATGACTCAAAAAGTATCTGGTCAAAGCCATGAATACATTCATCATGACTCATCAAATGCAGATTGGAAACAACTTTTTCACATACAATGCCCAAAATGTTGTGGTTTGACTCTACAAATGGCTAAACATGGGGGTATTTTTGGTGCAATTACAGGGCACAAAGAACTAACTTTTTGGGTAAGGACTCAAAAAGTATCTGGTCAAAGCCATGAATACATTCATCATGACTCATCAAATGCAGATTGGAAACAACTTTTTCACATACAATGCCCAAAATGTTGTGGTTTGACTCTACAAATGGCAATCATGGGGGTATTTTTGGTGCAATTCCAGGGCACAAACTAACTTCTTATTGGGTAATGACTCAAAAAGTATCGGGTCCAAGCCATGAATACATTCATCATGACTCATCAAATGCATATTCGAAACAACTTTGTCACATAGAATGCCCTAAATGTTGTGGTTTGACTCTACAAATGGCAATCATGGGGGTATTTTTGGTGCAATTCCGGGGCACAAACTAACTTATTGGGTACTGACTAAAAAAGTATCGGATCCAAGCCATGAATACATTCATCATGACTCATCAAATGCATAATGGGAACAACATTGTCACACAGAATGCCCAAAATGTTGTGGTTTGACTCTCCAAATGGCAAACACGGGGGTATTTTGTGTGCAATTCCAGGGCACAAACTAACTTATTCGGTAATGACTCAAAAATTATCTGGTCCAAGCCATGAATACATTCATCATGACTCATCAAATGCATATTGAGAACAACTTTGTCACACAGAATGCCCAAAATGTTGTGGTTTGACTCTCCAAATGGCAATCATGGGGGTATTTTTGGTGCAATTCCAGGGCACAAACTAACTTATTGGGTAAGGACTCAAAAAGTAGCGGGTCCAAGCCATGAATACATTCATCATGACTCATCCAATGCATATTGGAAACAACTTTGTTACATAGAATGCCCAAAATGTTGTGGTTTGACTCTACAAATGGCAAACACGGGGGTATTTTTGGTGCAATTCCAGGGCACAAACTAACTTATTCGGCAATGACTCAAAAAGTATCTGGTCCAAGCCATGAATATATTCATCATGACTCTTCCAATGCATATTGGAAACAACTTTGTCACATAGAATGCCCAAAATCTTAAGGTTTGAGTCTCCAAATGGCAAACATGTGGGTATTTTTGGTGCAATTCCAGGGCACAAACTAACTTCTTATTGGGTAATGACTCAAAAAGTATCGGGTCCAAGCCATGAATACATTCATCATGACTCATCAAATGCATAGTGCGAACAACTTTGTCACATAGAATGCCCAAAATCTTAAGGTTTGACTCTCCAACTGACAAACATGAGGGTATTTTTGGTGCAATTGCAGGGCACAAACTAACTTATTGGGTAATGACTCAAAAAGTATCCGGTCCAAGCAATGAATACATTCCTCATGACTCATCAAATACATATTGGGAACAACTTTGTCACACAGAATGCTGTAAATGTTGTGGTTTGACTCTCCAAATGGCAAACATGGGTGTATTTTTGGTGCAATTCCAGGGCACAAACTAACTTATTCGGTAATGACTCAAAAAGTATCTGGTCCAAGCCATGAATACATTCATCATGACTCATCCAATGCATATTGGGAACAACTGTGGCACATAGAATGACCAAAATCTTAAGGTTTGACTCTACAAATGGCAAACATGGGGGTATTTTTGGTGCAATTCTAGGGCAAAAACTAACTGATTGGGTAATGACTCAAATAGTATCGGGTCCAAGCCATGAATGCATTCATCATGACTCATCCAATGCATATTGGAAACAACTATGACACATAGAATGCCCAAAATCTTAAGGTTTCACTCTCCAACTGACAAACATGAGGGTATTTTTGGTGCAATTCCAGGGCACAAACTAACTTATTGGGTAATGACTCAAAAAGTATCTGGTCAAAGCAATGAATACATTCCTCATGACTCATCAAATACATATTGGGAACAACTTTGTCACACAGAATGCTGTAAATGTGGTGGTTTGACTCTCGAAATGGCAAACATGAGGGTATTTTTGGTGCAATTCTAGGGCACAAACTAACTGATTGGGTAATGACTCCAAAAGTATCCGGTCAAAACTATGAATACATTTATCATGACTCATCAAATGCATATTGGGAACAACTTTGCCACTCAGAATGCCCAAAATGTTGTGGTTTGACTCTCAAAATGGCAAACATGATGAGGGTATTTTTGGTGCAATTCCAGGGCACAAACAGTCTCATTGGGTAATGACTACCAAAGTTTTTGTACCAGGCCATGAATGCATATCACATGACTTACGAAATGCATGTTGGGAACAACTTTTAAATGCATATTGGGAACAACTTTGACACACACAGTACAGACAATGATGTGGTTTGTAGATACAAATGGCACACAAGACAGTACGGTATGTTAGGTGCAGCAGTCTACGAGATTCTACATGTGACTAGAAGATTGAAATACATAACCTTAGTGTGATCAAATGTTTGCCTTCTGAAAAAATTATGGCGCGGGAGGGGTGGCTTGCACAGGTACGTGCTCTACTGCTACAAATATAACAGCGCGCCCAAAACCAGACAACACACAGAAGATGTTCGGGCAAACAACATAGTACAGAACCCACGGAAAAATTCTACACACAAAACATCGTACACATACTACACGAAACACCGTACACACACACACACACACGACACACACAACACACACAACACAAAACACCGTACACAACCCGACAAATTATTAGTACACACACAAAACCACACAAAAAGAAACACATGATTCTTGATCGACACCGTATTCAGAAAATAAAATAAAAAAATATGAATGCTATCGGAAAGACACGACGAAGCAAAAAATCCGAGGGGAAGACCCTTCGAAACAACAAAACCATCCGGCCCGGTGATCATCAAAATACAGGGGACAACAACGGTAAGAAAAGAAGAGTTAAAACAAACACCGCAATTACTAACAAAGTGTGTAACAGTAATACCACAACTATGAACGCATCAAAGGGCAACAGTAAAAAAAATGGTTCCGACAACACAATTTCTACTACTACAAACACGGAAGAACAAAACACCATCAACCAGAGTAACGAACCAGCGCTGACCATTACCAACACAACCACCACTACAGTAACGAACCAACAGAAAGAAGGAACAAAAACCAATGTGGTAGAGAAAACATGTAACGGAGAATGCTACAATTTAGAGGATGTTGCCGAACATGTCATGAAAAATATCCAATATGACAAATTGGCAGAGGAAGTGGCAAAACGCTTACGGAAACAAGAGAGGGAACCACATATAGGGGTGGGAAAGGTAGTAATGGTACCTAAACAAACGGAGGCAACCATGCAGGGAGAGGGGAGTTACAATGCCGGCGACACAAGAGAACGAGCAGTAAGTACAATTACAGACGAATATGGACTTATAATAGACAACGATATGCTTAAGGCTTTGAGTGATATGAGTGAAAGAGTGGAGAAGCAGCTAAGGGATTACGTCAAAAAACATTGGTACCCCAACATGAAGTTCCCTATCAATGACAAGGTAACGGCGCTTGTAATAAATAAAGCTGTTGGAGAAAGTGCGGTTATGAAGCCACAAAATATTCCACTTGCGGCATTCTGTTCCTTTTACAGGAAACGAGTAGGGACAGTACTGACCGCATTGAGGCACAACTCACAAACATTAACGAGAAAAAACTGGATAGGTAAATACAGACAGGAGAATTGGTTGTTGAAATTAGGATTTTGAGAATCTATTTTTGGTCCGACAACACTAACATGCTGCACGTTGATACTTATGATACTTCCGTACAGACGATTACAGAAAAGGTCGAGTCCCTATCACATTCCCTGGTACTGTTGCAGTTATTCAAGACACAGAATATGAAAACACAGGTATTTTAAACCCTCAATACAGAACATACAAAGACGCGGAAGATGAAGATTTTTATTATTTTGTTACAAGAATCATGTCGGCAATCAATCCGACAAATTCCAATTTCAAACAACGGAAGGAGAGGCACTTGCTGAGTGATATATTTACTATAGCAGATGAAGCATTTGCATTGGTACTAATCTACAATGAGCATCATGTATGGGTGAACCAGCAGCGGCGAAAGGGTGATGCCACGATTCCGCGACAAAAAAAAAAATTCTGCGATTCAGACAGTGGAAGCAGAAATGGATGGATGGAGGAAGGTCGCGAGTTGTTCAGTGACTTGTGCGACAAAATTGGCGAGATGCGAAAACACCCAGAAACAGGAAGGAAATTGGAAGAAATGATGAGGGACAGATTTAGGAACGAAAGTTCGACAAATTACACCAACAATAAGCAGGGCGATGCAAATATTACTAGTAGCAGCTCCACTAATTGTAGTGGACCAAAAAAGAAAAAGAAAAGAAACGTCTATATTGATCCGGCAATAACAGCATTGATGAATGAAAGTTTATCTATGGGTGAACTAATGTAGAAAATAACAGTACATACATAATACAAAACTACTACTAATCTTGAACTTAATTTTGAGAATATTAGAAATAATGGAGGATTCGTAATACGTTGCAATAGGAATAAATCAAGCATAATAGAATCTACATTTTAAAAAGGGAATATTGTAGTCAAGAAATAGAATTCACAACTAGGGGAGCAGAATCGAATTGTTGTTTGGTAGATTAATATTTTGGAATTAATACTGACTCAAGATTTCTTTTTTATTCGTGAATAGAAGTAAGTGTTGTTCGTACAGAATAATAATTCGGTTCTGCTAGAGACTGAAATAAATTATTTTTATTTGAGAGTAGAGTAATGTGCATCACGCGCACAGAAATAGTGCTGAGTTTACATATACCCTTATACAATCGGCGCGAATTTCAGGGTGTCCAGAAATATTGCCGTGTTAAAATCACGCACAAAATTTGTGCGCGAGAAGTAAATTCGAACCCCGCGAAACAGTTCTCGGACGTAGTCCATGAAAATAAATTAAGCCGCTCCGATTCAATAGCCCATTCATACAATTCCTTCTCGGCAACTAATGGTATGCTATGATTCCGCATGATTTTCATTAACTTGATCTTGACCTTCAATTCGTCAGATATGTTCCTCCCTACATTGGGTGTCGTAATTAGTAGCGTGTTTGAAGTATGATGGGAATCGTCAACATCAATGTTGATGCCTTCTTCATCATTGACAATCGAAGAGTGGGGGGCCTCTATGATCTCACTTCCTTCTTCCTCATCGTCATTGTTAGGAAAGAAAAAATTGTCATCGGAGACAGAATCATTGTCATCGTCTATGTTTGATAATTCCTGACCAATCAAGGCACGCCCAATCGATTCGACAGAAGGGTCATACATAACTTGATTGTCGAGCAACTCTGGTAATGCCCCGTCACTACTCTGTGGACCGTTACGGGTGTTCGTTAGACCTAATTGTTGACTAACATCCTCAAGCTTCTTCCACTTTTTTCTAATGAATATGCAAGATGCAAAATCTACTATCCCCGAAGATTGCGTGAAATAAGAATAGCATGATGCGTCATTCACAATATGGTTACGAAGACCGGGAGAAACAACTACTCCCGTTTTCTTTGTTTGTCGCGCTGTAAACAAGGGGGGTTTCTTCTTCTTGGTAACCTTCTGCTTTCCGTAACCAGTAGTGATCAGAGGAGAGTCCCGGTAGCAACGTAAACAATATACCTGATATTTAGGTATCGTCACCATCGTTAGTACGATAGCCAGTAATAACAATAGAAATGAGGAAACGATTGAGATTGAAAAATTGCGACCATGCACTGTTTGTTTCAGGCATAAAATTCAGTAACATGCCACTACTTCGGAAACAGATGCCAGAGGGGTAGGAAAATGAAATGTGCATAAAAATATTATGAGTTCGACATTAATTTTAATAAATAGGATGAAATTACAAAGGGGGACCAGTGGAGTTCGACCCAAATATGCGCGTGATTCTGAAATAACCCTGAATCTCGTTTGTGTGACGTAGTTCCTAGTGTTTCACCAAGTGTTGCAACCAGTGCTACCCTAAGCACTGCACCAAGTGCTGCTCCAAGTGTTTCACCAAGTACCCCAAGTGTGGCTCCTAGTGTTTCACTCAGTGCTGCACTCAGTGCCAATCCTAGCGCTGCACCAAGTGTGGCTCTTAGTTTTTCACTAAGTGTCGCACACAGTGTCACTACTAGCATTGCACCAAGCGCTGCACCAGCAAGTGTTGCACCAAGTGTGGTTCCTAGTGTTTCACCAAGTGTTGCAACCAGTGCTACTCTTAGCACTGCACCAAGTGCTGCTCCAAGTGTTTCACCAAGTGCCCCAAGTGTGTCTCCTAGTGTTTCACTCAGTGCTGCACTCAGTGCCAATCCTAGCGCTGCACCAAGTGTGGCTCTTAGTTTTTCACAAAGTGTAGCACCCAGTTTCACCACTAGCACTGCACCAAGTGCTGCTCCAAGTGTTGCACCAAGCGCTGCCCCAAGTGTGGCTTCTAGTGTTTCAGCAAGTGCTGCCCTCAGTGCCACTCTTAGCGCTGCACTAAGTGTGGCTCTTAGTGTTTCACCAAGCGTTGCACACAGTGTCACTACTAGCACTGCACCCAGGCCTGCTCCAGGTGCTTCACCAAGTGCAACCCCAAGTGTGTCTCCTAGTGTTTCACCCAGTGCTGCACTCAGTGCCAATCCTAGTGCTGCACCAAGTGTGGCTCTTAGTTTTTCACCAAGTGTAGCACCCAGTGTCACTCCTATTCACCAAGTGTTGAACACAGTGTCCCTACTAACACTGCACCAAGTGGTGCTCCAAGTGTTTCACCTAGCGCTGCACCAAGTGTGGTTCCTGGTGTTTCACCAAGTGTAGCACTCGGTGCCAATCCTCGCGCTGCACCAAGTGTGGCTCTTCGTGTTTCACCAAGTGTTGCACCCAGTGTCACTACTAGCACTGCACCCAGTCCTGCTCCAAGTGTTTCACCAATCGCAGTCCCCAAGTGTTCCAACTATATCACCAAGCTCCACACCCAGTGCTGCTCCCAGTGTTTTCCCCAGTGCTGCGCCCAATGCAACTCCCTGTGCTTCACCAAGTACTCCTGCTCCCAGTGTCTCACCAGGCTCTGCACCCCAGTGCTGCTCCCAGTGCATCTCCAAGCTATGATCCGAGCAGCGCACCTCCAAGCTCTGCTCCAAATATCTCACCAAGCTCCGCACCAGTGCTCCTCCCAGTGTTTCCCCACTGATGCACCCAGTGCCGCTCCTCCTACCCTTCCTCCTGTATGATTGCCACGCTAGGCTCCTGCTTAGGGCTTCATTTTCAGTTTGTTCTTTGTACCCTCCCCGCTTGCTTTCAGGATTTGTTTGACAAATTTGTCATTCTAGTACAACTTGGGGCTTAAACTCTCTTTGATTGAGGCAACGTTAAAGTCTGGATACAGACTTAGTAGTTTAGATCCACCTTCGGTGGTTAAAGTTAATTAAATAGTACGTATATTATTATTATTGTATTTCAGGCCCGACAAACAGTGAGGAGCAACAGCGAGCAGCAAAAGCTAGAGTAATACTTCATATGATTTTATACACTTTTCCATACTGCATTTGTCATCCTTCCCCCCTTCCCCCGGTCCAAATAGAAGTAGTACTAACACCAACAGGCTCTTGTTGTCGTCATTATCATCATTTTCATTTATTGTTGCGTGTCAGTGTGGTGACCATTTGATTCTTGAGCAATAGTAAGCAGCGACAGCAAGAGCGAGGGCAGCAACAGCAATAGATTCCTGAGCAATAGCGAGCAGTGTGAGCAAGAGCGGTGAGATCAAGAGCGCGTGACAGGAAGAGCGACAGCAGCTACAACAAGAGCAACAGCGAGTGGCAACAGTTGGTGTAGATCTCCGTAATCCGCTATCCAGGTCGCCGTTTTCCTGGTCAGCAAATCAGTAGAGGAGTAACATGCTGGCGTTTGAATTTGGTAGTAGTTGTACATGTGCACCCTCGTTCTCTCTTCTATTGGAGGGGAAACAGACGGGCCGGGGCCGTTGTCGTCGTCATCTGCTCATATCTTCTTAACTTGTGTCATTTGCTGTAGAATTGCTGTTTGAATACCCTTCCCAATCAAAAACGAAGAAGAGTAACGTGTAGGTATTTGAGTTGGTGTCATTTTGTACTATTTTTACCGAGGTGAACCTTCATGGTATGTTCTAGTGAAGGAGAAACAGAAGGGCCGTTGCAGGGCTGTCAAAATGGAAGTTAATGGCATCGGTGATTTTGATTATCAGAATTTCTCACCAAAATAAATCATGTCTTTGAGGGTTTTTCTGCTGTGTTTGCAGGGTCTTTTCACTTGTTCTTTTTTGAAGAGATTTCAGTATACGGAGCACACACATGTTCATTACCCATAGACTTGTACATGGTTTTTGTACTGTGTATTTATTGTGGTATTTTTATAATGTAAACAGTGTGTTAGTAAGTATAGTTAACAACATGTTACAAAGATGAGAGAAAATCATTTGTGTGTAAGAAGTTTGACACAAAATATTGTTCATCACGGCAACTTTATGGTATCCCTAACCCTGAAAGTGTTATTTAATTGATTATTTTTATTCTACCAAGTTGAGAGTGAGTTTTAGGTGATGATCCAGATAGGGATCAATGAGATATTGTCTGGAAAGGAGAAGCACACAACACGCAAGGTTTTTTAGTAAACACGCGGGCTCAGAAGGCAGGGAATTTTGAGAATAAGGTAGGGAGTTTTGAAAGCACTGCGCGATACCCTGCGGGGGGTAGAGAAACAGTTCTCAGGTGTGTATACTGGCAATCATTATATTGTCGGCTCTTACCTTTGTAGTTTTTCCTGGCAAGAGTTTGAGCATCGTGCCTACACGTAGTGATTGTTCGGCACAATATTCCACTCCACCTTTGATCCTTGATATTGATCGTATTTAGTATTTCATTGTTATTTCCTACCGTAGTTTTACAATTCTCACCATCATTGACTGTACCTACGCGTTGGGCATGATTGTTCCAACGGGAAAATTTACCCCTTCAAGATCGTGTGTAACCCCTATTAACCTATATACCGCTGGAAAGCTTATTTAAAGACGAATACGAATCTGATGTTTGTTTCTGTTTCTTTTGAAGTCTTAGTGACTCCATATATAAAAAACTTTATCTTCATTAATGAATATGAATATAAAGAAATAATGAGGTATCTGATGTTCTTTATGTTCTATTTTCAACAATTTGGAGACTCCGCGCAGTGACAGCGCGCATGCCCAGCCACTCAGAAGCCGTTCAACCGTTAACATAGATACTTCACGTGTAAATAATATCAATTCAAATCGTCTATCCATATTGCTGCATCTATGAATGGTGTGATACCACTTAAGAGTAATTCAATCGGTTCCAATCAAAATTCAAAATTAGTAATGTAGAAAATAATTAGTACTAGTTACACAAAACGTGATAGCGAGCGCCTCCCTGATGGACGATTGAATCGATAGATAGCTCGGTTGGGGTCTACAATGCATGTAGATGGGCGCTGATACCTCTAGAATGTTCAAACTCCCTCTGGAAGCAAAGTTATGGCAGTAGCAAGATTTGTCTCCCCATCTAACATTTTGTTCCTGGAAATTCTTACATAATGTACACGAAACGTGGTAGCGAACGCCCCCCTACATGTTCGCTGAATCGATAGATAGCTCGATCGGCATCTACAATGCATGTAGATGGGTGCTGATACCTGTAGAATGTTCTAACTCCCTCTGGAAGCAAAGTTATGGCAGTAGCAACATTTCTCTCCCCATGTAACATTTTGTTGTTGTAAATTCTTACATAATGTACACGAAACGTGGTAGCGAGCGCCCCCTGCCGGTTCGCTGAATCGATAGATAGCTCAATCGGAACCTACAATGCATGTAGATGGGCGCTGATACCTGTAGAATGTTCTAACTCCCTCTGGAAGCAAAGATTCATATGGCAGTAGCAAGATTTCTCTCCCCATGTAACATTTTGTTCGTCCGATAACTGTCACGCGACCCTTTTTTTTTTTGTCGCAAGGTACTGTCGCAACCCCTTTTTGTGTGTAATTTTAACACGAGTCCCCCTTGCGATTCACTAGGCCAGTATCATGCCTAATTTTCTAACTCTCAATATGTGGGTCGCGTTTATTTTTTTCCCTGGGTCATGAATAATTACTCTTAATTTTTAATAAAACTTACCCATACGCTCGCGAATCACATTTACTAAAATTAAATATGCAAGGTCATAACTCACAACCAACCCCCCCCCTATGATTTGGTTGCTTTGTATCATGCTCATTTTTCTCACTCTCAATCCCTGGGTCGCGATTATTTTTTTCCTAGGGTCATGAATATTGATTTTTAATTTTTAATATCACCTACCCGTACATTCACGAATCACATTTACAAAAATGAATTTTGCAATGTCATGACTCACAACCAGTAAAATTTAACATTAGTGCTCGCGACACACAACCCTTAAAATGTATCTCCATTGCTCGCTACACACTACCCTTATAATTTAATATTTGTGCTCGCAACAAACAACCCTTGAAATTTACTATCATCGCTTGCGACTACCTACCACTACAGTTGAATTATTCGGGTAAAGAATTTGCCTAGTAGTATCGTATGCAAAATATGTATGATATGTACGAGTACTTCTTTCTGTACAATTTAATTGTATTTGTCACACAATGTACTATTTGCAATCATGGTATGCAACGTATGTAAGATATGTACCTTTTACCCGACTAATCACTTTCCTCGAAGATTTACCCGTGTCGTAGGTGTGAACCAACCCTCATCAAATTAGTGAATGGACTGACACAATGAACAGTACCGGTTCTGAAAACAAGGCCTAAACTTCCTCCATTTCGTCAAGCAATTGCCTCCATGCCGGATCAATATAGTTTTCATCCTCACTTTCCTCTTCAGCAAGACTACTGGCAACAGTGCCACCATTATTCGATACAGTACTGGTAGGATTGCTTTCTGAGTAGAATCTTTGTAGCATCATTTTCTCCAAATTTATACCAGTTTCGGGATTTTCTCTTAACGTTTGTATCT
Source organism: Pseudo-nitzschia multiseries (assembly GCA_037355745.1). Lineage (NCBI taxonomy): Eukaryota > Bacillariophyta > Bacillariophyceae > Bacillariales > Bacillariaceae > Pseudo-nitzschia > Pseudo-nitzschia multiseries. The sequence continues at coordinate 10,050,559 of CM074783.1, forward strand.
TCTTGCACAATTTATTGAACACTTTCCGTCCTTCTTTGTCCCATCCATTTGTACTTCCACTTTTTGAATCGCAATATTTTTTTTTCATGTATTTTGCTTTTTTTTGTGTCGTGTATGTTCCATCAAGTTTCATTTCCTTTTGTTTTTCCCAATTGCTGTACTCGTTGTCAATTATCATTAGGGCAAAAGCCTCATCCGTAACAGTAAAGAGGGTACTAATAAGATCCTTTGTCTTCCTCAGCCTAAAGTTAGTCTTTCCCGGATTAATGGCAGACAGGATTCTTGTCACAAAATAATAAAATTCTTCATTTGCCGCATTTCCGTATCGCCGGTACTCTTTTGCCAGAATTTCCATCGAGTCCGTATTTAGAGCTACAGTACCAGGGAATGATGCCGGCACTTTTGCCATTTCACTATCACCCGCGGTGATGTCATCAAATGGCAGTATGATATCATAGTATGGTGGGGTTAGCACTAGTTGTATGTTGGTCGTAGACACATATTGAAGAACGTCGAAAGTACCATAATTTCCAGATGATTCAACAATTACGCCGTCACTTACCAAACCAATTTTTTCTAGCCAATGTTTGATTATTGTGTCTCAATTTAGCCAGGGCTTTTGGTACTGCATTATCGAAGTAGGCACAGAATTTCTTAATGGGTATATCTTTTGGAACGGATATTACACACGCATCGATTCCTTGCACGATTATTTTATTGGAGAGTGTGTTTGTTGTCATAAATTTCAGGCCACCATACCATTCCTTCTTCACATATGCCCTCACCTGTCCTTCAATTGTATCTTTACATGTTTTCAATAGTTTCATAGTTTCTGTTTCCATACTATGTCTAGTTCCACAACTCAATGTACTCACTTTATCAACGCTATCGCCGCCCCGCACTGTTTTCAATGGTACCGTGTTGGTAGTTTTTGCAGCATCCTCTTTAGAATTCTCTCCCTTCTTACCTTCGCTCCACCTTTTCAGGAAATCCTCTACTAGATCTGGATCCTCATTCGCTATTTCTGTTAATGTTTTTTCGTTCACGTTTTTCTTTTTCTGTCGTCCGCCCTCCGTAGTTTTTTGTTTTGTTGTCTCTTTGGTATTTTCTCTAGTATCCTTATTCTTTTTTGAGCTCCCATCATTGTCTTCACTAACCAAACTCGAATCAGTGTCACTGTCAGTGTCACTTTCACTGTCACTGTCACTGTCGCTGCTGTCCATGATGCTAATGTTTTCCGCTTTCCTTTTTAGTGGTTTTTCTCTTTCCGCCGTGGTGGTGCCTTTTTGTGTTGCTGCAATGTTTGTGTTCGTCTCGCTGGACATGTTTGTAATGCTTGTATTTTTGGTATTATCTTTAGTGTCTCCATCCCTGACTGCGTTTGCCATATCTGCTATTTTCTTTTCTTGGAGACGTGTTATTTTTGCCTTGGGTAGGTTGGACCATTTTTGTTTCGTCATCTTGTATTTAAAATTTTTCAATTGTCGGTGTTTTTGGCAATTTTGTGAATTTTTATGCTGCCTTGTTTTGGCATCGATTGTACGAATTCAGCAATTTGCAATACATTTGTCTTTGTCTAAGCGGGCTTGTGAGCGCGGGCCAACCAAAAAGAACTGTCTGCCTAGCTGCGCCATTTTTTTTCTTCCGTACATTCGCTTCCTATTTCCAAACAAGTAGTACTAGTAACGGTACTAGATTGTAGGATACCAATTTATTTTGATGTTCCCCATCCTACTACCGTATCACATCACTTCATATTGAAATCTGTAGAACCGAAAACAGGCACATTGTATGGAAAGGTGTTGGAGATAACAATTCTCTGTTAGGGAAAATCCGCACAACGTATGCATTTTCGTTTTAAGGTTAAGTTTCTGTAACCACGTTCCTGATTGAGTTGTCTGGAACCGCAATTCTGACTTCGGCGTTTCCGTGTTATGTGTCTGGAACGGTGTTGTACCGTAGCTAACAATTCACTGTTTTGGAAAATTTTCGCTGTAAGCAGCAGGCGAAAATTACAGGCCAGCGCTAACAAGCCTGTAAAGGATTCCTCCAGCAAAATCCAAGCCCACACCTCACTCTTTTTGCTCCTAATCGATAGTACTGCACCACAATCCGTAACAAAGTGAGTGGTGTTGTGGTGGGACAAAAAAATAATACGAATACGAACCAAACACGACGACAAGCAGGCAAGCAGCAGCGCTCCAGAAGCTACTGCTACAGGCTTACAATCGTTTGTCTACGAAGAGACGAATCAATCCCCCCACCCCCACATCCCGAGTGGAAAGAACTCTCCACCCACCAAGCCCGTTGACACGCCGACGAAAGACCTGAGTGTCCGTCTGTCGTGGAGGAGCAAGCGAGAGGCGGCAGCAAGAAGTGTTGTTGTAGGAGGTAGATCATCAAGAGAAGTAATATTGGAAGACCAAGTCATCGCGCGACCGTACTATCGGAAGACTAAGTCGTATCGTGTGGTTTTTATTGAGCGACAACCGTACTATCAGAAGACAAAGTCATCGAGCGACCGTACTATTGGAAGACAATATCATCGAGCGACCGTACTATCGGAAGACCAAGTCGTAACGTGTGGATTTATCGAGCGGCCATACTATCGGAATACCAGTCACACCAAGTGTTGTAACGGAGACGCACTCATCTACAGCCATATCTAGTATCAGCAGCAACAACGACCACAGCAGCAGCAGCAGCAGCAGCAGCAAAACAACAACAACAACAACAACAACAACAACAACAGCAGCAGTAGTAACAACAACATTCGCTGGTGAGGAACATCATACTCCAGAACCTACCATTGAATTAACCAGCAGATCGAACATCACCGCAAAGCAATCATCGCGACGAAAACATCGATTTTTGCTCCTGATCGTCCACCATTCTTTGAGCCCAGCCCCTAAAAGCAAAAGTTTTCATTTTATTTTGTCGAGTTGAGTCGAGTCCAAACGAACAAACAACAAAAAACGATCGACCTTCTCTTCAATTCGTTCCCCCCTTGCATCCATTGCCCTTTCTTTTCACCAAGGACGATCCGGTCATTTGTCACTCTTGGACTATCACTACTGACAGCAATCACTCAATTGCACTAACAACGGACACGTAGCCAAGCTTCTTTTCTACAAAACGACGAAGATCAATAGTTTGTGTATCAATCCTTGTTTGCATCCACACAAGTCCTCTCCCACAACCTTCTATGATGCCTAACGAGTCACCTTTGCGCAAAGACAGCTTACCTTATCGTACAGACCAACAACCTGACGACGCAGGTGACTGCTTTCCAGTGAAAGCAAATATATCTCGGCCCAACATTACTGCTGGTCTTGAACAGTTTGCATCTCCCCATATTGGCCATCAGATGGAGATCCTAGACCTTGACATCGATGCCATCAAAGAACCATCGAGCAAGGCACAGAAGATGGATGGATCCTGCAATGAGAATTTATTGGATCTATCTGAAGATGATATAGAGAATGGTGCACCTGGAAACAATGGAGCGAACCCAACACCCATTTCTGAAGAGCAAGATAGAGACAATGGACTGTTCTCTAATGAAGAAATTGCAGATCATCAGGTCTATCCACAAGATACTTACTCTTTCTTGTCCCTTCATGGCCCACTTGACCAACCCATTTTTTTTGGTATGGGAATTATGGTTTCCTTCTTTCAACTGTCGCTTGTTTTCATGATGCTACTGAGCGTCCTTCACCCAGACTGGGGTACGAAGCATGATGACAATCCAGCTGATGGTGTGCTTTCAAATATTGTTGCCGCAAATGCAAGTCCAGTTGTACAAGCAACACAGTTCCTAGCTATTTTGTCCTATATCTTGTTCGCAGACGCATCTATTCTGGACATAACTGCTGCAGTTGAGGCATTCCCCAATTTCTCCAAAGTAGCCAATGGTGACAAAGTCAAGTGCATGGTCTTTTCTTCTATGGTTCGGTTTCTTCAAGGATTTTTGGCAATGGTTGCAGCTTTCCTACTGATAATTACATCAAATACTGCGGTTGAAATCGTCCTGAACTTTTCAGCTGTTGTGAGTAAGCAATTGAACTTCAAATGAGCAACATAATTGAATGGGAGTCTAACTGCTATTTTCTCTATTTTGTTGACACACTTTTTTGTTTCCCTTTATTTGTGAAAAGAATTTCATAAGTAGCATGGATGATGTGGCCTTCAATTTGGCCTTGAGTGGTAAATATGGTGAACAAATTGAAGAGGAAGCAAAACGAATCACCAAACTTCAACTCCCACGCTGCATGTCTCGACGTAAGCACACTCGATTCCATATCACTTTGGCATCTCTGGCTGTCATTTTTGTTGCATTTATCAGTGGAATCATTATTACACAAGAAAACCCCAAAAAGTGGCGTACCTCTGTCTTGAGGGTGGAATTTCAGGATAAAGAACTCCAAGCATACACTGGATGTTATGAAACGAATCAGACCAAAGTACAAGGATTGAATTTGTACAAGAGAGATGTTTATGTTCTGTCAGACGGTGACAACCAAACTGCAAGGTTTCAATACTGCATTAATGAACGTCGTTGGATATTGTCCACAAATACTACTAATGCATGTCATGACGATGCAAAAAATGATGAGCTTGCAAAATCATCAAAGATGGATTCATTTGATATATCGTCTAGTTTTGATGAAGGATGGGTCAGTGCTTCTGGCACACCTCTTGATCTTTATTTGATCGAGTTGGAAGGAAACCAAACGACCAATTGCAACCGTCTTGGTAATGGAGTCTGCGATGGAGATTTTAACACCTTGGCACTGGGATTTGATGGTGGAGACTGCTGCTCTTTTACATGTTCTGATCCTGTCTGTGGGATTGATGCTCTCGAAGGAGCTTTTGGTGTGTCAAATACAACTGGGAATGGCTTTCCAAACTGCACAGATCCAAGCATGGTTCCAATTACCATCCATCTTGGTAACTTCACTGAGTCAGAAAAACACCCTTGGTTATATGAAGAAGGCAATCCGGTTGACAATCCATATCTTATCCTTGAATGTGAAGGCAAAATTGTTCTATTACTTGACATCAGTAAAGACATGGCCAATCATACTGAGACTGTCCATGTCAGTGATCGAGCAAATTGTGTCCTGACAGTGAAGAATCAAACTGTGAGAGAGAATATCATATGGCATGTTGACTATTCCATTTTTATTGGAGGCACTGCGTCAGATGGTAGAAGAATAATTGAGGGCAACAGCAAGCAAGAATCAAGTACAAAATTCTTGACAATACCTGAATGTATGATAGACACCATTTCTGTTCACGCTGATATATTTGAACTGTACAATGATTTTGATGGTAGGGAAGCCTTGTACTGGATTGTCAAAGATGATTCAGGGAACTCAAATTGTCATGACGAATACTTTACTGAAAGATTTGGATTGAGCTTATTGAACTACAGTGCACCAATTAAAGGCAATACAAGATCGTGGATTGATTCCAATCCCACCTGTCTGTGGACTGCAACAAAATGTGAAGATTTAAAGCCAAGGGAGCTAGATTTGAGACAACTGGGAGTTTCTGGGACGATTCCAAAGTTCATTCATTTGCTACGATCATTTTACAAAATGGATTTTGGTTAGTCAACAAAAATGATTCACACCAAAACTTATGCTTTACTCCCCTAACACAAGTTTGCTTTCCCTTCTATTTCCGCAGCAATAAATGCATTGACTGGAACTCTTCCTTCTGACATTGGGTTGTTGACTAGCTTGATATATCTTGATTTCTGTGAGTGTAGAAGTTGTGATGTGTGTTTGATGTGTGAAAGCTTTGAGGGATGTCATTCTAGTGTTTGTGTAATTGATTTGTTCGTAATGCTGATGATTGATCTCAATGATTTTGTGTTGTGCTTTGGTGGTACGGGCTTGCAGATGCTAATACATTGAATGGAACTCTTCCTTCTGAGATTGGGTTGATGACAAGCTTGACATATCTTGATTTGTGTGAGTGTAGAAGTAGTGATGTGTGTTTGATGTGTGAAATCTTGGATGGTTGTCATTCTAGTGTTTGTGTGATCGATTTGTTCGTAATGCTGATGATTGATCTCAATGATTTTGTGTTGTGCTTTGGTGGCACGGGATTGCAGATGAAAATCACTTGACCGGAACTCTTCCTTCTGAGATTGGGTTGATGACAAGCTTGATATATCTTGAATTGTGTGAGTGTAGAAGAAGTGATGTGTGTTTGATGTGTGAAATCTTTGAGGGATGTAATTCTATTGTTTGTGTAATTGATTTGTTGATGCTGATGATTGATCTCAATGATTTTGTGTTGTGCTTTGGTGGTATGTGCTTGCAGTTGCTAATACATTGAATGGAACTCTTCCTTCTGAGATTGGGTTGATGACGAGTTTGGAATACCTAATTTTGTGTGAGTGTAGAAGTAGTGATGTGTGTTTGATGTGTGAAATCTTGGATGGTTGTCATTCTAGTGTTTGTGTGATCGATTTGTTCGTAATGCTGATGAGTGATCTCAATGATTTTGTTTTGTGCTTTGGTGGTACGGGCTTGCAGCTATGAATGAATTGACTGGAACTCTTCCTTCTGAGATTGGGTTGATGACAAGCTTGACAGATCTTTTTTTGAGTGAGTGTAGAAGTTGTGATGTTTGTTTGATGAGCGAAAGCTTGGAGGGATGTCATTGTAGTGTTTGTGTAATTGATTTGTTGATGCTGATGAGTGATCTCAATGATTTTGTGTTGTGCTTTGGTGGTATATGCTTGCAGTTTACAATCAATTGACTGGAACTCTTCCTTCTGAGATTGGGTTGATGACGAGTTTGAAATTTCTTGATTTAAGTGAGTGTAGATGTTGTGATGTTTGTTTGATGTGTGAAAGCTTGGATAGTTGTCATTCTAGTGTTTGCGTAATTGATTTGTTCGTAATGCTGATGATTGATCTCAATGACTTTGTGTTGTGCTTTGGTGGTATGTGCTTGCAGCTGACAATCAATTGACTGGAACTCTTCCTTCTGAGATTGGGTTGATGACAAGCTTGACAGGAGAGCTTTATTTGTGTGAGTGTAGAAGTAGTGATGTGTGTTTGATGTGTGAAATCTTGGATGGTTGTCATTCTAGTGTTTGTGTGATCGATTTGTTCGTAATGCTGATGATTGATCTCAATGATTTTGTGTTGTGCTTTGGTGGTATGTGCTTGCAGTTTACAATCAATTGACTGGAACTCTTCCTTCTGAGATTGGGTTGATGACGAGTTTGGAATCTCTAATTTTGTGTGAGTGTAGAAGTAGTGATGTGTTTGATGTGTGAAATCTTGGATGGTTGTCATTCTAGTGTTTGTGTGATCGATTTGTTCGTAATGCTGATGATTGATCTCAATGATTTTGTGTTGTGCTTTGGTGGTATGTGCTTGCAGCTGAAAATCAATTGACTGGAACTATTCCTTCTGAGATTGGGTTGATGACAAGCTTGACATATCTTGATTTGTGTGAGTATAGAAGTAGTGATGTGTTTGATGTGTGAAATCTTGGATGGTTGTCATTCTAGTGTTTGTGTGATTGATTTGTTCGTAATGCTGATGATTGATCTCAATGACTTTGTGTTGCGCTTTGGTGGTATGTGCTTGCAGGTTGCAATCAATTGACTGGAACAATTCCTTCTGAGATTGGGTTGTTGACGAGTTTGCCAGATCTTGATTTGTGTGAGTGTAGAAGTTGTGATGTGTTTTTTATGTGTGAAAACTTGGATGGTTGTCATTCTAGTGTTTGTGTGATCGATTTGTTCGTAATGCTGATGATTGATCTCAATGACTTTGTGTTGTGCTTTGGTGGTATGTGCTTGCAGCTGACAATCAATTGACTGGAACAATTCCTTCTGAGGTTGGGATAAATGTGGCAAGCTTGCTTTCAAGTGCCCTGTCCACATCTGATCAAGATGTAAATGGATTATCAGGGTCCCTGGCCACAATTCCCCCCACCTCGTCTTTCAGTTCTCATTTTTCTGTATCGGGCACCTTCTGGTCTTAGCGATCGAAGCGCAGTCATTCTTACGTTTGGATCGATACTTAGGTTTAAATTTCTGGAACGGCGTTTCAGATTTAGTTTTCTGGAACGGCAATTCTGACTTTTTCATTTGTAACTAACGTTTTTCACAGTAGTTAATTTTTATATTTACGTATTTAACGAGGACAGGATTGTGCACGTATTCGTGGTAAGTAGGGGTAAGTTTTTCCATAGTAAAGCTTCTTGTTACTAGGACTATTTCACACGTCCCCACGCACCACAAGGAACGGGATAGTTATTGTATTCCTCTAAATCTTCCGGTGAATTCCAACGTTTTTCGTAAAGTTGTAGCCAGTGCACAATGTTTCTCTCCTTTTTATCCTCTTCCTCCCTTTTCTCTTTGTTTGCAAATTGTTTGAGTTTTCTTTTTTTCTTCTTAGACTGCTTTTTCGCTTTGTTCATGAATGAATTCCAATTGTTTTTATTCTTGTTGTTTATCTTCGTTTCTTTGTTTCGTTCCTTTGTCCTCGGTTTCTTCGATGTACATTATACTGTTTTTTTCAATGATTGCCTCTTCAGTCATTGTGCGCCACTCGTTTAACCAAAGGGTTGTCAGACAGGGACGGTTACCCGGGTGAAAATGTATGCATTGCTTTATGTGTTTTCTGGCTTCCGGCGTCAGGTTACTCCATTTTTTTGGTGGAACTGTATGACCATTGAGTTCGAGCCTCTCTCGTTCTCCTGATTGTACTGGTCGTCCAATACCCACGTTGTTGTAGCACTGTATGTCCTCCATTCCTTTCAATGCTGGATAACCGCATAAAATGTGTGCCACAATGATACCCAAAGCCCATACGTGGTCAACGGCATCAGTGTCGCCTTCCTTGTAGAAAGGAAATATGTGCTCAGTTACGTACTTCAAGCATTGTTCCCAAATTTCTAAAGCTTCTTCTTCATTGAAATGCCCTTTTGGGCTGTCGAGTCTATCTCTAACGTCGTCTATCTTGTTGCATCCATCAAGTATTGTGAGTACCAAGTTGCCGTTTTTGGCACATAGCGTATCGAACCCAGTTTCAAAATGATATAAGAATGGATTATTCTCGTTGTTTTCGTCACCGTCATTTAGCTCAGTCATTCTTGCACAGTACTCCGCCGAATCCAAAAGATACCTAGGCTTCAAAGGCTTCCTCTTGTACGCTGATTGTGTTGTTATGTTCTCCATTTTGCTCTTCGTTGTAATAATGATTTACGTTGGGCAAATACCGAGGTATTTTCGTTCAATTACCCGTTGTAAACTGTGAAGGAATAATTCTTACCGCACTTTAAGTGGTGTAAATTTCGTCATCTCGCAACGATTCGGTTATATTCAAGTAACTGTGTCTTGTGGTTCGACTCCCCCTTAGAACGGTCCATACGTAGTACTTCCCTCCTTACTTTATGTTCCTACTAGTTCTATTTCTTTATTTTTGTAGGAACAAGTAGTAACCTAAGAAATAATGATTGCTTCTAAGTTTTTGTTGAGTGCAAAAGTTTGTTAGTTTCTGTTGTTTTAAGGATGAATACTGTTCATTCTTTGGATTGGTTAGAGTATGAAACTATATCGCCAATTCTAAGGCTGATACTTTAGTCTTTATGAAAGTTTTAATAGTTTTCTTGTTCCCTGGTCATTTTTCGTCCAAAACCAGTAACCAAATGCACTAATTAGGTTGTGACACACAAACCACCTTGACAGATAAGTCACTTCTGTTTCTTTCATTAATCATCTTATCCATTACACTAACATTATTCATTGTTCAATCCCACGAAAAATCTGATTTTGGAACTTTTAATTGCAAATTAGTGTGTATTTTTCTTCCCAATCCAGTCACCAAATGCAATCATTAGGTGGTGATACCCAAATCACGACAGATAACTCACTTCTGTTTCTTTCATGATTCATCTCACCCATAACAGGAACAATATTCATTGTTCAATCACACGAAATATTGGATTTTCTATTTTTTAATTGCAAATTACTGTGTATTTATCCTCCAAATCCAGTACACAAATGCACTTATTAGGAGGTGGTGACACACAAACTATGAAAGATAACTCACTTCTGTTTCTTTCATGATTCATCTCACCCATAACAGGAACAATATTCATTGTTCAATCACACGAAATATTGGATTTTCTATTGTTTAATTGCAAATTACTGTGTATTTATCCTCCAAATCCAGTACACTATTGGTGACACACAAACTATGAAAGATAACTCACTTCTGTTTCTTTCATGATTCATCTCACCCATAACAGGAACAATATTCATTGTTCAATCACACGAAATATGGGATTTTCTATTTTTTAATTGCAAATTACTGTGTATTTATCCTCCAAATCCAGTACACAAATGCACTTATTAGGAGGTGGTGACACACAAACTATGAAAGATAACTCACTTCTGTTTCTTTCATGATTCATCTCACCCATAACAGGAACAATATTCATTGTTCAATTACACGAAATATGGGATTTTCTATTTTTTAATTGCAAATTACTGTGTATTTATCCTCCAAATCCAGTACACAAATGCACTTATTAGGAGGTGGTGACACAAAAACTATGAAAGATAACTCACTTCTGTTTCTTTTATGATTCATCTCACCCATAACAGGAACCATATTCAGGGACTAATCAGTCCAAATATCTGATTTGGGAATTTTTAATTGAAAATTACTGTGTATTTTTTCTCCTAATCCAGTACCCAAATGCACTTATTCAGTGGTGACAGACAAACTATGAAAGATAACTCACTTCTTTTTTTTTCATGATTCATCTCACCCATAGTAACAGAAACAATATTTATGGTTCAATCCCACCAAATAATGGATTTTATATTTTTTATTTACAAATGATTGTGTATTTTCCCTCCAAATCTAGGACCCAAATGCACTTATCAGGTGGTGACGCACAAACGATGACAGATAGCTCACTTCTGTTTCTTTCATGTTTCATCTAACCCATAACAGGAACAATATTCATGGACTAATCACACTAAATTTCAGATTTTCTATCTTCTAATAGCAAATAACTGTGCATTTTTCCTCCAAATCCAGTACCCAAATGCACTCATTAGGTGGTGACACACAAACTTTGAAAGATAACTCACTTCTGTTTCTTTCATGATTCATGTCCCCCATAATAGGAACAATATTCGTGGTTCAATCCCAGAAAATATTGGATTTTCTATTTTTTTATTGCAAAGTACTGTTTTCCCCCCCTACAAATCCAGTACCCATATGCACTTATTAGTAGGTGGTGACACACAAACTATGACAGATAATAACTCACTTCTGTTTCCTGCATGATTCATTTCACCCATAACAGGAACAATATTCATGGACTAATAACACTAAATGTCAGATTTTCTATTTTGTAATTGCAAATTACTATCAGATTGGAATTATGCATTGATGGTACTACTAATCATATTAGTACAAGTATTAGTAACAACCTTCTGAGAACTTTGAAGTACTAACCACTATGAACATCCATGTACTACTACTATGACTACAGTATTACAAGAACATGTAATAGTAGTAGACTAATGTGAAACAATTCAAATGATCCAGTACTGCGTGTTTTAGTACTACTCCACTAGTAGTACTAGGTACTCTATTTTACTTCTGAATATTTCTTATGTACACAATAATTTTTTGGTTAATCTGAATCCAATGTGGAGAAGAAGAACTACTAGTAGTGACGACGTTGTAGTAATATGATAACTTCTTTCCTGCTTAGGCCCTCTTTGCTCTTGTGTTCTATGGTGGTGCATGGCCAAGGCTATGAACGTATACCCAATACAGCATAGTTTCATTATTTGAAGACCTCCGACAACTTGGTGAACTGTGGTTTATCCAACCCCACACGGTCGTAAGGGAACCAGGTTGCGCGCTTCACTGTTGTACCATCCGGTAGTTTCTTGTGCACCATGTATCCAGGGTATTGAGGATAATGGTCCTTCTTCTTCGATGCATAACTTTTCACAACACCAGTTCCAGGTGCTGGCAGACCCGTGATTGTCACCTCACTACCAATTGAGAATTTAGGATACGAGATCACCGGGTCAGGATCTGCGAACAACACCTTTACGTTTCCGGAGCGCTTCTGTCTTATTACATTGGCTGGTTTTGGGCGAGGAACTTGCAGAAGGTATCCAAGATCTTCAACGTGGCCCAGGTTCGGAGAAACCTTCCTCTCCTTGTACTTCGGCTCTCCATTGGATTCGTCTGATGCAGTCTTGTTTTTTTTTTGGTTTCCTGAGGAATGACTTCTTCTTCGACGCCGTTGATGCGTTCTCTTTAACTGCGTTTGGTTCTGTTGGAGGTACGTTGCCGTTTACTACTTGTACATTGTCTTCTTCTTCATCATCATTGTTTGTGTTAACTCCATCAATTGTGGTATCACTAGAGTTGTTGGTGGATTTGCCTTCCCAAGGAAATCGAAAGAATGATTCCGTTCCATGGATCTCTGTGTTAGTGAACACTATCCATCGTACGGAAAACGTGTCATTCTCTTCGATGAACGTCTTGAAGTTCTTCAAGTGTTTCTTCATGAAGTCCCACTTTGCAATGTCGGTAGCTCTGTAACTCTGACTCTTGGGTACCTTGATTTTTTCAAATAGTTTGATCAATGAGTCGCCATCGGATTGTAAAGTCTTTTCATCCTCTCGTGAAACAAAACTTACTTGCAAGCTTGCTTCCAACAGGTGTTTTTTGTTATTGAAAACTGAACACAAAAGTTCCTTTGTCACAAGGACAAACAATTGTCCCCCTTCAGGTAGATAATTGTAAGTTGTCAGAAACCGCAAAGACCTCTAAAAAAACTTAGAACCTCCGAGTACTATTTCTGGTCGTGTGATGAAAATATCACTGAATACGAATCTCGTATGTTCCCAGAACAATCGATCGTCCACCGTGTATGTGCAGTTCTCATCAAAATTAAGGAACCTTGTGACGGATAAGCTGTAGTCCTCTTTTGCGATAGGGTAAGTATGTCGACTTTCCTTACCTCTCACAAGCTCAGGCGGACTTGGTTCTTCAAATTGAACAGATCGAGCACCGTCACTGGTGAAAATGAATAACCGATCTTTGCGGTGAGGTTCACCTGGATTAGAGCGCGACAACAAAGAACTTCGCTCTGCTTTCAAATAATAGTCCAGACACTCATGTGCATGGTCAACGTTAAAAGAAGTTTTTTCTTCGTGGCCAAGTACAGCCTTCATTATTTCCTTTGAAACCATATCCCTACTAACCGAAACACGTGTACCGTCAGCATCACGTAACAAACGAGATGTTAGAACATAGTCGAGCAATTCGTTGCAAACAAGATTCACCTCTTCAAGTTGGTCTAGGCGTCGAAACAACATTGTCAACACAGGACAAACTCAGGAGGTAATGTTGCAACAATGTCTTCACGTGAACTTCGTCCTCAGGATCGTAATCGTCCACAAATATGTCACGTTCGGCCGTTTTCTTTTCAGTAGAAAGAGTGACCAATTGTTTGGCAAAGTCAACGCCTACTCTGTACAACTGGTAAAGAGTTTTCCGGTGCTCCATAATCTTGCAAAAGTGAAGAGAAGATAACAGGTTGAATCGAATAATCCCCACCTTATTGTCCACTCCTTGTATTGTGTATTTTCCAACCAAAAACGAAGACTCATAGAGATTGGGCAATAGTTTGTTGTACAAATTGTCATGTAGTAATGACTCATCGGGGAAGTGGTGAAGGCTGAGTTCTTCAAAAATTCTTGCCTTCTGTCGTTAGAAGCATACCCACAAATACATTAGGACCTTTTGAAACGCAAGGGGTATCTTGGACACATCGGAGGGCCATTCCAACTTGAGGTATTTTGGGGAATCAGTCAAGGGCACTATCTCGACTGCTGCGACACCTTCTCTTATTGGTGCACCAACAACTTCTTTACCCCTAATAGAATTGATTTGTTTCACCAACTCATCAAAGGAGTAACTAGAGGAAAGAAAATGCCTCAATGCGTGGTGAAAGGAAAGACCTTCAAAGAACGAGACCATCTGCCGGACGTATAGCTTCCCTTTCTTTACATCGTCTTTAAATTGTTGATTGAAAAATGGTCCTTCTGTTTCCGGTGAAGGTGCAGGGGGGAATTGGACACAACGTACGTACCAACGCAGTAAGCTTAAATACACTTTCATGTACTTCAGTATGGTGTCGTAGTTAACCACATTCTTTGCCCAGACAGAATGCGACGCGCCTTCCGCTACTTCGTCTTGTCCTTCAACCCAGGTGAATTGTGTTTCCCCTGCCGTGGTATTTTCATCGATTTTGATAACGGAGCTGAGCGCTGACTGGAAGGAGTTCCATTTTTCTTTCATTTTGTACTCCTTGAAACAAGTTGTCAGCCCCTTTGCATCCAAGATACAGACCTTCTTTGTCAACTGCGACCCGGAGTCACGTAGGAAAAGATTTACCATCACGTCAACAACCCTTGGTATAGGACCCGAGGATGGTTTGTCTGACGTTTCTTGCTCTCTGAAGTCAGGACGGGTTCTGGAAGAAGAAAGTTTAATAACAATGAAAACCTTGTTCATGAGATGGCGGAAGACAGATTCGATGTCACGACTGACGGCAGTGATGAGTTCGTCTGTCAAAATATTCTCAGAGAATCCGTTAGGACCCTGTTGCTTCAGACAAGCTTTGACACGTCTTTTCATTGCATCCGTGTGATCCTTGTATTGGGAGTCATCATCAAATAATTCCAATGACAAACTGTCGACCGCCTACATTTCCTGAAGACGACGAAGGTTGAGCAGCACCTGTGACTCCTTGATGTGGTGTTTCGGGAACGACTGCTGGTATTTCTACCACATGACTTCTTTTCTTATTCTGTGATGGACTTTTTTCGATGTTTTGTGTTTCCTCTTCCTTGGTTTATCGACTGCACGCCCTTGACTGACCGGATGAGCTTTTGGATCGTTTGCAAACAACGTTGTTGGAGTATTACCTGAAGGTCTGTCTTGGTCTACGGCTGCCCCTTCATTTCGTGGTGGAGTAGATGCTGGAGTACCGTTGACTTCTGGCGCTGCATTTGCGCCGGCTACGTCGTTGGTTGGAGTTGCGGCTGCATCTGTGACTTCATCTGGTGGTGAATTAGCCATACGTTTAGCGGTACTTCTTGTAAGTCTCACCATTGTTTGATTGCTAATTTAGAGAACAACGAAATAAAATTGTGTGAAAAGCAATCTAAGTTGCTACAAGTGTTTTTTTTGTCGCATATCAAGAGATTCTCAAATGAGGTAACGAAAAACAGGATCGACTCAACTTCAAACCACAGCGACTCTATCAACAAACAAACATCATGCAACAATGTACAAATATTTCCACTTTTACGGTAAACAAATGGTACAGCCTGCAACGCCGTTGCAAACGAAAAGTGAAAACGTTACCAAAACAAACCACAACGATACGAAACACCGATCATCCATTTTGAGATACGGTAATGTATGTTAAGATTTTCCGACAAATAGTTTAAAACCCAGTAATTTTGTGATTTGCAATTGAAACCAAATTGGAACTCAAACTTTGCAACGCCGTTCCATGACTGTTGACATGAATTGTCCAAGAAACCGTTTCACCACCAAACCGTACGTAGTACTTCATTTTGAGATTTGAAATTGAAACATGATTCGAAAACAACGTCTGAAAAGCAGTTCTGGTTACAGATATCTGAAACGCCGTTCCATGAATGTTGACATGAATTGTACAAGAAACCGTTTCACCACAACCCAACCTTACGCACTACTTCATTTTGAAATTTCAAATTGGAACATGCTCCAAACACAAAGCCTGAAACGCCGTTCCGGTTACAAAATTCTGAAACGCCGTTCCATGATTGATGACATGAATTGTACAAAATAACCCTTCACAACCGAAACAGAAGTCATTAGTATTATCATACCTACATTACTACTACTACTAGTACTACTATCGTAATATACCTGGACACAACGGTTTCTGTCTACGTAGCTACTGCCGTAGAATACTGCTGGACAAAACTAGGACAAAACTAGGCAAATTCATTACCAGTAAGATCACCGGCACACATGTGTTGGTAAGAAGTACAACCTCACCGGTACATAAAAGTTCTCACTGCATCACAAGTTGAGAACGTTAAGAATAAAACTCCTTGCACTACTTTTTATTGTTCTCTATTCAAAAAGAGCGCGGGTGGAGATTTATTTACTTAACATTCTTATTTGTAATGAACAAAATGGAAATATTCTTCATTGTTCTAGATTTACTTCGGTAGATCTGATAGGTTAGTAAATCAATTCTTTTTTTTCTAACACACATGCACACACACACACACAAACACACACACAGCAAAATCATTTTTTTTCAAAATGATTATAGTGTGATTTTACAGTGTGGTGATATTTCAGTGTGATTTTACAGTGTGATTTTACAGAGTGATTTTACAGTGTGAATTTTTTTTCACTTCTAGTCCAAAAATACTCTTTCCCTTCATAATCTTACCAAACTTATCTTGAGCAGAGTTGCTTTACCGTACTTGTATGACAAAGCACTCCGTCCGAGAACGCGGGATCCCACTGAACTGATCAGCAATGATCACTAGTAGGCAGGGAATTCAGGCTCGAGATATTTTAGTCCGAAACAACTGCCTTTGCTGAAAAAAGACAATAGAGACCAGGATAAGAGAGGAATTGCTTGATAGATATTGTTTGAGGGCCCGCAAACACGTCTTGAAAAGTAACAAATCTGCATCCCTTGTGTATTTATATCAACAGGATAAAGATCCAGTTTTTCGTGATATAGGAGTAAGGTTGAACAACGTATCGCCGGCAACAACGATTTGACCGACAAATTTTCCCTTGAGGTGCGACGAATTGTCACGGGAGGAGGTGGACACAACGGATCGTAACAACGGACCGACGTTAGGGGAACAACTATTGTCGGAACTACGATTGTCGGAAGAAGTAACGGTACAAATGCGAGAGATAGACAAGGATTATACTGCCTCTGGCATTGCTGATAATGTATTTCCTCCCTTATATTTTTTCTTTTCTTTTCATACTAGGACCGGATTGGAAACAACGGATCGGAAGGCAACACAGAGTCAAAGGCAGCAAAAGGAACAACGTGAGATAGATGGACAATGATGCCTACATCCTACATTGCTGATGATGTATTCCTCAATTTTGTTTCCCTTCTTACTTTCATAGGTACGGATTGGAACAACGATCAATTGGAGCAACAACAGATCAACGTAAACGGACGACAGGAAACAACAGATCGGAAACAACGCTGGAGGTGCGGCGTCCTGTTCCCTATAGGTGTGGCGAATCGGAACACTAAAGGTGCGGCGAATCTTCCCTTGAAATCATAAGCATCAAATCAATCGGGCAATTGGAAAGCAATAAGAAAAGGAGGCCAACGGTGTAGGTTAGTGGGAGGTAGATTATATTACTCTGTTGTTGTTATTATTTACTCTATGTAGTACACCATTAGATGAATACTCACCCATTTTGTTCATTTATCATATCATATAATATAATAGGATCGTCAACAACGGCAACGGCAGATAGCAACAACAGCTGAAACGCCGTTCCGGAAAGTTGACCCTAAAACGACAATACACGTCCGAGAACTGTTTCTCGACCCCCCGCGGGCTATCGCGCGCTATTTTTACAATTCTCGACCCTATTTTTTAAATTTCCTATCTTTTTAGGTCGCGTGTCTACTAAAATACCTCGCGCGTCGCACACCTTTACTTTTGAGACAATATCTCATCACTCCTCAAATAAAATAACTATTTTAGGGTTAATGATATCATATTCGTTTCGTGACAAGCACTATTTTGTGTACAACTTGTGCACGAATGACTTATTTCATTTTCTCAACATGTTTCCACCATACCGGTATAATGGGCTCCGACCCAAATCCTCCAACTCCAACTCAAATCCCAACTCCAACTCCATGTCAACTCCAAATCGAATCCACCCCAGGCGGGCTATTGCACTCAAGGGTTTTGTTCCTGTTTAACGGCAGGAAGATCCGCTGTATTTTCAGAAGCTACACCGTCGGAATCGCCACTCAAATCTTGTTCACTCTCAAATAACCCGCTTGGTGGATAGATGCTGCTGGTTACATTCGGAACGACTTAATGATTGCTAGTAGGATCGACGCTTTCAATTTTAACATTTGGATCATTTCTTTTTTCTGCACGAATCTTACGAATCATTTTTTGGTGTCGAGCAATCTCTTTCTTGTGATAAACAATCATTTTCCAGTGTTCTTGTTCGAGATTGGCTGGGTGTTCCTGAATCACCTTTTGTAGTTTGTAAATTCCCTCCATGGTTGGTTCGACTGTCGATTGGATGATTAGTATTAGTAGTATCAGTAGAGTAGATTATCTATTCGAAGATTAGGTAGTAGTAACACCTAACACGTTGGTATTTGTTTTCCTTGTCGGAAAGATAATGAAATAATCAATTATAATGATGAAGTACTAGCGAAAATAATGTATTACTAGTATCTACTAGTAATAACTCATGCAAAATAGCGTACTAGTTGGTTTTACCGGTACATGAAAGTCGGAATCAACTCGATCGTAATCAACAAAACAATTGTCCACGATTTCCATTTCGATAATCAACAACGCAATTGTCCACGATTTCGTACTAGTATCTACTAGTAATAACTCATGCAAAATAGCGTACTAGTTGGTTTTACGGGTACATGAAAGTCGGAATCAACTTGATCGCAATCAACAAAACAATTCTCCACGATTTCCATTTCGATAATCAACAACGCAATTGTCCACGATTTCCATTTCGATTCACATTTCCGTGCACCTTATGGAAGAACTGACGCGCCTGCCAACAAATGTTTGGAATAACTGATGGGATTGACCCGTCCGGCGCTGTGTATTAACCCTCTTAAGGAGTTGACTGTACGTACTGTTCACTACTAAACATATTGTACGAGGAATGTTGCAATCATCACTAAGTAGTAATGCATTTACTTTACGGACCATTTTTGCAATCGAAGTATGGTAGTAAGGAAATCTACCGTACAAGAAAACACATCACCCACAAAATAATACGCTTATTTAATTTTTTCCTTTCAACGATTCATCTTTTCGACCTCTATCCTCTCGACCCATTCTACTGATATTTTCCTTCAAACAACTCAGCAACATCATGCCTCCTGCTATTAAAACCTCTCTTGTATTCTACTGTCGTGGTTGCTGGGATAAGAAAGGAAAAGATTCAAAGGATTTTTTAGGATATAAATCCATTTCAAATGGTAACTTGAAATACGTCTCCACCGGCCTAAGAAAACATCTCTGGCATAGAGATTCGTGCCGGGATTTCTACCATAGTCAGGGTCTAATTAAACGAAAGATCTATAACTTCTCCACCTCTATCAGAGTGCAGCCTACTTTGCCGTCTGTTCAACATTCTCCGTCAGATTTTGGGATGACTATGACACAAAACGGTCCATCTGTTCCCCCTTCCTATCTCTCCCAGCACCACACCGTCACAAGTCAATCAGCCACGGGTCTTCATTCCGTTCTAAACCAACAGATTGTCCATGATGTCTTTTTACCGCCAATGGATCGGAACGCCATTGAATCTTACATGGCTGTTTCCACTGTTCAAGATGAAGATGCATTCCCGCTGAATAATGATATCGACAATTCCGATGACGAGGTTGACAAAGACGATGACGTAAATGAAAATAACGACAACAATTTTACCAACAACATAGATTGTGGAGACAACGAAGAAGATCCCACTAATCGTTCTGATGTTAACGTCGCTACTGCTCAGCAAGCCCCTACACCACCATCTTTTCATGAAATCATTAATCTGAACGAAAGAGAGGCTGCGTTTCAAAGCCACACAAAACTACCGCCGCCCCATCATCTTCTTGCAGAATTGGAACTCATGAATTTAATGTCCCGACATAAGTTGCCACTGAACACATTCAAATCAATTTTCCAGTGGGCAAAGAACAGTC
This sequence comes from Pseudo-nitzschia multiseries, assembly GCA_037355745.1. Taxonomy (NCBI): domain Eukaryota; phylum Bacillariophyta; class Bacillariophyceae; order Bacillariales; family Bacillariaceae; genus Pseudo-nitzschia; species Pseudo-nitzschia multiseries. Next base: position 10,070,617 of record CM074783.1, read on the forward strand.
AAATGAGACCCGGTTTTGATTTTTGCGATGCCAAAATTAGATCTCGGAAAACAATTTTTGACAATCTCCAATCCAATCTGGGTCTCTCAGATATGAAATTTCATCCTCATATACTGAATTGGTTACCTGATAATAAGCCCACTCAGGTGTATGTCCGTTCTTTTAAGGATGCCATTTATTCTCTTCTTTCTGACCAGCAGCTAATGATAGAAGAAAACCTCTCCTTTCCCGACTATTCCACCCCTCTATCTCCCGACAATAATCCTGAGTTGAATCCTCATTCTGTAATCTCAGAATTGCATCACGGCTCGTGGTGGAAATCTTCTTGGAAAGAAATTTGCAATCCCAATTCGCAAGAAATTCTTGTTCCTATTATATTTTACATGGACGGCATATCTTTGGATGCGCACGGACGACTTACGTTAACACCATTGAACATGACACTCGGTATTTTTAATGTGGAGACCCGTTCTCGACCTGAAGCATGGACAACTATTTACTTCCATCCCGACCCTGAATGGGAGTCAACCAGACACTCTCGTCCTGCCAATTCGAAGGAAAAAATTCAGAATCTTCACAATGGTTTGGAAGTAGCGTTTCGTTCCTTCAAAGCCGCGTGCAACGAAGACGGTGGTATCGAATGGAATTATCTTCCGTACGCAAATCAACAGTGGAAGGTAAAAATGAAATTTGCCATTGCCTATGTTATTGGCGACACAGAACTTCACGATAAATTGTGTGGAAAATATGGCTCCTTCAATAAGGGCGTCATGCGGATGTGCCGTCACTGCAACTGTTATTCTCCGAACATAAACATTCCTTCTGTTCAACCTGCAACAAAGAAGTGGTCACCTGTTGATTTTCATTGTTTTCCCGGCACAGATCTAAACGATATCAATAAGAACTTCAAAAACAACTCTCATCACAACATAAGGAATGTATTTCATGATTTATGCTTTGGTACCAATAAGAACAACATTCATTTTGCCACTCCCGGTGAATGTTTGCACATGCACCAGCTTGGCACTGCCAAACGGGCCGTTGAGTCAATTGAATTGTTGCTCCGCGGAAGTGTTCCATGTGTTTATGCCCCCAATTTGAATCACGGCGTGGCTGTTGCTAACAGTATTGGCCATTTAGCACAACGGTACGGTGGTTTGTTATCACGCCAGTCTGATAGAGATTTTCCTCGCACCAAATTTGGGACTCAGCTTTTATCAACCACGAAGAAAGAAGGACATGATTTCTCTGGAATGCTTATTTCTCTTCTGATCGCTATTGTTTCCAAACCTGGATCTGACATTATTGGTGACCATCGTTTTGTAAAGAAACAGATAGAGGTAATTCAGCTCATTCTATCAATGGAAGAATTTCTTAAACACGGTCGAATGAAATATGGTTCCTTAAAGAATCTCCCAAAAACAATTGTTCACTTCATCAATTGTATAAACTCAACTTGTCACAGGAAAGGGATGGGAACAAAACTAATCAAGAATCACCTGTACTTTCACCTACCAGATTATATCTCTTTATGGGGAAGCCCTGCAGGCTGGGATAGTGCTCCCAATGAATCTCACCACAAAACTGAGATTAAAGCTCCTTCCAAGAACACTCAAGGTAATGCTGCATCACTAATCAATCAAACTGCCAATCGGAAGTCCGAGAAAATGATGCTAAGCCAGGCAACATACCACTACAACTTGAATCCACCTGATCCTCCTCCAATTGAACGCCCTGATGGTGGTGGTTCTCATTTTCAAATAATGAGAACCGAAAATGGGGAATCAACAATGAAGTGGCTTTGTTCTACTAACAAAAGCAAACCATTTTTTCTTTCTGACATACTTGACTTTGTTTGTGATTCTGTGCTACCTTTATTGGAGAATCCTTTGCACATTTGTGGAGTTACAGAGCACAATCGTTTCAATGTTGCTTGTGGTTCTAATTTTATATTTCGCTCGCATCCTTCATATAGATCGGATAGTTCTCTGCTGAACTCCGTATGGATGGATTGGTGTTTGATGAAATTGGACTTTGATTTAAATAACAATCCCAAGCTCATACCGTGCCATCTGGTATGCTTCTTAACTGTACAGAGTTTGAAGCAGCCATACAGTAGTATTGGTGGCTATCCAATTGATACAAACGGAATGTATGCTGTGGCTCGTCGGTTTCAAGATGTGCCTAAGAAAACAGCTTCTGAATTTGTCCAACGTGGTCGCCTGATGAATTCACTGTACCTATTTCATGTCGACACTATCCATTCCGAGCTGGCAGTTGTTCCAGAGCAAGGCCTTGATGGGTCCATAACCAATTGCAATTGGCTAGTGATATCGAATCGGATCTCCTGGCTACATTTTTTTGAAAGCAAAAATGCTGCTACACCACCGTCTTACGAATCTTTGTACAACTCATGCACACTACAGGACGACATCCAGTTGGAACCGTTTGAGATGGCATTGAATGATAACGAATCCAGTGATTCTCTATCCAGTTCAGAGAGCGAAAGCTCGGACAGCAGTTCCGATTGAGTACTAAGGGTGAATGTACCGGCTAACTTTAAACTATTGTTTAATTTTACTATAGAGGGTTAGCTCTAAGCACAGTTTTGCGAGATACATAGGCGCTCATAATATAACACACTTCGAATTTGGGATTCGAACAGCTATGTAATACTAATGGATTGAACAATAGAGTATCTCCCGACCTCAATGGAACTTTCACTCCATACGTGGGGAAGACAAAATAATAAATCACCTCGTCAGCAGACACTTCCGCCGGAGCAATGACTGTCAAACGAGTGTAGTACATGTCATCGTCCACATGGCATCTAGAATGGTAGTTGCGACCGATCGAAAATGCTAAGGCCTGCTGCCCAATTGCATTTAGCTTTGTACGAGACAGAATCTGAGACAACACATCCATTTCCTCCGCAACAAATGGTTCCACGTCAATTAAAGTATGATGCATATGCTTCACAATTTCAACTGTTGTCTCTTCTAGCTCTAGTTTGATGCTGGGATCGACATGACTTTTGAAAACATACTCACCAATATTTGAATCCAATCTTTCTGGTCAAATTCCAATGATAGCATAATCATCATTGATACTGCCCCGCTTAACCCCTCTTCCAACGGTTGGTTTTGCTCCAACAATGGCAGGAGCAAACTGTCTCAACAATTCAATATTATTCTTGGAAGCTAGGTGTCGTTCCGCAAAATGGCGTGAAGCTTTGGCAAAAATTCGCAATGATGGTTCGTAAGGATCAAACGCAAGAATATGCTCATCCTTCGTACTATCCAATGTATTGTAGTTTTCGATTGGCAAAGCCTGTTCCGGTTGATACTTCTTCTTTCCGCCTGTCTTGCCACCCCAATCTGTCTCCATGTATTTACCTGCCACGGCAGCGGTACTGGATTTATTTTTCAGCGCTATTGTACGGACGCCATTTTTGCAAGTTGAACGCCTATTCCTTTCCTTCTTCATTGGTTTTATCAGAGACAAGTTCGTATAAGTTTCGTGGCTCTTTGACACCGGTGCAGCACTCCTCAGAAAGTTGGAAGACATTCTCTGTTTATGTCTTCTCTCATGTTTCCTATTTGCTTTTTGCCTCCTTCCTCGTGCTGACAATTGCTTTCCATTCGTTGTGGTTGGTTTCATTGTTGCCAAGATGAATTGCCGTTGGAGGATGACGAGGACGAATCGATTTGCCGATGGAGTGGGAGTTTGAGAAGGAGCGTTTCGATGCCAACGATTTGTTGCCGCTTGCCGGTTTAGGAGGATGAGGAGCTAGGTTGGTGGATCAGCGGTGGAGGAGGAGGAGCGATTCGATGCCAACGATTCGTTGCTGCTTGCCGGTGGAGGAGGAGGAGGAGCGAGTTTGGTGGATCGCCGGTGGAGGTGGAGGAGCGATTCGATGCCAACAATTCGTTACCGCTTGCCGGTGGAGGAGGAATGTTTAGATGCCAACGATTCGTTGCCGAGCGCCGGTGGAGGAGTAGCTGGAGGTGCGGGTGCGGATTGGGCTGGATCACTGGAGGTGCGGGTTGACTGGATGTGCGAGGAGGTGCGGATCTGTGGGTACCAAAACGAGTCGACTGGACGCGTTGGAGGTGCGGACTATCGGAGAAGTTGGTATCTTATGTAGAATCTGCAAACTGATTTGAGGCGCGGATTAGGGAGAGCGACTGGAGGTGCGAGGAGGTTGATTTGATGGTTCCCGGTTGCGGCCAACGATTCGTTGCCGATTGCCAGTGGAGGAGGTGCTGCTGTTGCTCTCACTGTTGCTCTCGCTATACAGTTGGATTGTTCCCGGTGGCTGTTGCTGTTGCTTGCTGCAGATCGATTCGTGTCGCGGATCGATTGGTGTTGCGGATCGATTGGTGTTGCCAACGATTGGTGTTTCAGATTGATTGGTGTTGGATAGATTGGTGTCGCTGCCGCTTGCCGCTGTTGCTCTCGCTGTTGCTTGCCGCTGTTGCTCTCGCTGTCGCTTGCCGCTCTTGCTCGGAGCGTTTCCGTGATTCGTTGGAGGAGCGTTTCCGTGATTCGCTGCCGAGCGCCGGTGGAGGAGCGTTTCCGTGATTCGTTGGAGGAGCGTTTCGCTGATTCGCTGCCGAGCGCCGGTGAAGGGGCGTTTCTGTGATTTGCTGGTGACGAGCGCCGGTTGCGGAGGAGCGTTTCGCTGATTCGTTGCCGAGCGCCGGTGGTTAGATAGTTCCCGGTTGCGGCTGTTGCTCTCGCTGCTGCCGCTTGCTGCTGTTGCTCTCGCTGCTGCCGCTTGCGTCTGTTCTATCGCTGCTGCCGCTCGCTGCCGCTTGCTGCTGTTGCTCTCGCTGCCGCTTTCCGCTGTTGCTGTTGCTGTCGCTGCCGCTATCCGCTTTCCGCTGTTGCTGTCGCTGCCGCTTTCCGCTGTTGCTCTCGCCGCCGCTTGCTGCGATTGGTGTTGGATTGATTTGTTTTGCAGATCGATTGGTGTTGGATTGATTACTGTTCCTATTCGAGTTGCCGTTGTTGCCAATTGAACAAAATGGGTGAGTATCTATTGATGTAGTACATAGAGTAAATAATAACAACAGAATAATATGATAATGCACAGCAGGCCGAACAATTCGTAATTATCACCAACCAGGAAAATTCCCCGCACCTACAGGGAAGAAGACTAAAGATTTGCCGACGGATCCGTTTCGATTAGTAGTCGCTTCCGATTCACACGGGGAAGATTCGTTGCTTCCAATTCGATGGTTGCTTCCAATCTGTTGGTTTAGATTTGATGGTTGCTCCCAATCCGTTCCTTCTGATTCGATGGTTGCTTCCGATCTGTTCCTGTGAAAATAAGAAGAAAACAGAAGGGAATCAGTAATGGCGGTGGAATGGAAGACCAATCAATTGTCGTTGCTGTTGCCAATGCCTATCTCTCTCATTCTTACCGTTTATTCGTACCGTCGTACCGTCGTTCCGACAATCGACCCGATGAAATTGTAGTTGCTGCCGTAGAATACTTCTTACTCCATGTCACGAAAAACAGTACCTTGTTCCTGTTGATATAATTGCAAGGGACAAAGCCAGTTCATTGATTTCAAGACGTATATGTAAGGCTGCAGTCCAAACAATATCTATCCAGCAAATCCCCTTCTCGTCAAATGCTAACTACTTCTTTTCCAGTACAAGGCTGTTATTTCAGACTAAAATATCTGAGAACGGATCGTTGTGCTCGGTGAAGAGGGTCGAATCCCACGTTCTCGGACGGAGTGTTGATTGCAAGAACCAACACTCTACTCAAATAAGTCGGATGTAAGAAGGCAGATTATGAAATGTATTTATTTTTTGTTGCGAGGTAGATTGTTTTTTTTGTTGCGAGGTAGAAAAAGTGATTTTTTTTGTCGCGAGGTAGAAAATAACATTACTGTGTGTTTGTGTGAGAGAGATTTTTTTTGCGAGGTAGAAAAAAAGAAGGATACTGCAACTCCTGTAGAATTCTACACGTTGTACGTACATACGAAAAAAAAACAATCTCCTGTAGAATTCTACATGTTTTTTGTACTAGATAATTCGGAAGTACGAAAAAAATGAACGGTCGAAAAAGAATCTCAAAGAATCTCGTACCGTACGTACGTCGTTTGAAAAAGAATCTCAAAGGATCTCGTACCGTACGTACGTCGCTCGAAAAAGAATCTCAAAGGGAAAAAGAATCTCAAAGGATCTCGTACCGTACGTACGTCGTTCGAAAAAGAATCTCAAAGGATCTCGTACCGTACGTACGTCGCTCGAAAAAGAATCTCAAAGGGATAAAGAATCTCAAAGGATCTCGTACCGTACGTACGTCGTTCGAAAAAGAATCTCAAAGGATCTCGTACCGTACGTACGTAGTTCGAAACAGAATCTCAAAGGATCTCGTACGTACGTCGTTCGAAAAATAATCTCGTCCGGTACGTCGTAATTTTCGAAAAGGATGTAACCCTAACCATATTGGAAATAACTTTTCCACACAGAATGCCCCAAATGTTGTGGTTTGACTCTACAAATGGCAATCATGGGGTTTTTTTTGGTGCAATTCCAGGGCACAAACTAACTTATTAGGTAATGACTCAAAAAATATCGGGTCCAAGCCATGAATACATTCATCATGACTCATCAAATGCATATTGGAAACAACTTTTCCACACAGAATGCCCCAAATGTTGTGGTTTGACTCTACAAATGGCAATCATGGGGTTTTTTTTGGTGCAATTCCAGGGCACAAACTAACTTATTAGGTAATGACTCAAAAAATATCGGGTCCAAGCCATGAATACATTCATCATGACTCATCAAATGCATATTGGAAACAACTTTGTAACATATAATGCCCAAAATGTTGCGGTTTGACTCTACAAATGGCTAAACATGGGGGTATTTTTGGTGCAATTCCAGGGCACAAACTAACTTATTGGGTAATGACTCAAAAAGTATCGGGTCCAAGCCATGAATACATTCATCATGACTCATCAAATGCATAATGGGAACAACTTTGTCACACAGAATGCCCAAAATGTTGTGGTTTGACTCTCCAAATGGCAAAAATAAGGGTATTTTTGGTGCAATTACAGGACACAAACTAACTTATTGGGTAATGACTCAAAAAGTATCTGGTCCAAGCGATGAATACATTCATCATGACTCATCCAATACATAATGGGAACAACTTTGTCACACAGAATGCCCAAAATGTTGTGGTTTGACTCTCCAAATGGCAAAAATGAAGGTATTTTTGGTGCAATTCCAGGGCACAAACTAACTTATTGGGTAATGACTTCAAAAGTATCCAGTCCAAGCCATGAATACATTTATCAGGACTCATCAAATGCATATTGGGAACAACTTTGTCACACAGATGCTGGAAATGTTGTGGTTTGACTATCCATAGTATGGCAAACATGAGGGTATTTTTGGTGAAATTCCAGGGCACAAACAGTCTCATTTGGTAAGGACTACCATACTTTTTGTACCAGGCAATGAATGCATAGCACATGACTTAAGAAATGCATGTTGGGAACAACTTTTAAAGGCATAATAGGATCAACTTTGCCACACACAGTACAGACAATGTTGTGGTTTGTAGATACAAATGGCACACAAGACAGTACGGTATGTTAGCTGCAGTCTACGAGATTCTACGTGTGACTAGAGGATTGAAATACATAACCTTAGTGTTATCAAAAGTTTCCCTTCTGAAAAAATTATGGCGCGGGAGGGCTGGCTGCAACAGGTACGTGATCTACTTCTACAAATATAACAGCGCGCCCAAGCCAGGGCAAACAACATAGTACAGAACCCACGGAAAAACTCTACACACAAAACATCGTACACATACTACACGAAACACCGTACACACACAACACACAACACACACAACACAAAACACCATACACAACCCGACAAAATTATTAGTACACACACAAAACCACACAAAAAGAAACACATGATTCTTGATCGACACCGTATTCAGAAAAAAAAATAAAAAAATATGAATGCTATCGGAAAGACACGACGAAGCAAAAAATCCGAGGGGAAGACCCTTCGAAACAACAAAACCATCCGACCCGGTGATCATCAAAATACAGGGGACAACAACGGTAAGAAAAAGAGAGTGAAAACAAACACACCAATTACTAAAAAAGTGTGTAACAGTAATACCAAAACTATGAACGCATCAAAGGGCAACAGTAAAAAAAATGGTACCGACAACACAATTTCTACTACTACAAACACGGAAGAACAAAACACCATCAACCAGAGTAACGAAACAGCACTGAGCATTACCAACACAACCACACCTACAGTAACAAACCAACAGAAAGAAGGAACAAAAACCAATGTGGTAGAGAAAACATCTAACGGAGAATGCTACAATTTAGAGGATGTTGCGGAACGTATCATGAAAAAAATCCAATATGACAAATTGGCACAGGAACTGGCAAAACACATGCGGCAACAAAAGAGCGAACCACATATAGGGGTGGGAAAGGTAGTAATGGTACCTAAACAAACGGAGGCAACCATGCAGGGAGAGGGAACTTATAATGCCGGCGACACAAGAGAACGAGCAGTAAGTACAATTACAGACGAATATGGGCTTATAACAGACAATGATATGCTTAAGACTTTGAGTGATATGACTGAATCAGTGGACAAGCAGCTAAGGGATTACGTCAAAAAACATTGGTACCCCAACATGAAGTTCCCTATCAATGAAAAGGTAACGGCGCATGTAATACAAAGGGCTGTTGGAGCAAGTGCGGTTATGAAGCCACCAAATATTCCACTTGCGTCATTCTGTTCCTTTTACAGGAAACGAGTAGTGACAGTACTGACCGCATTGAGGCACAACTCACAAACATTAGCGAGAAAAAACTGGATAGGTAAATACAGACAGGAGAATTGGTTGTTGAAATTAGGAATTTTGGAATCTATTTTTGGTCCGACAACACTAACATGCTGCCCGTTGATACTGATGATACTTCCGTACAGACGATTACAGAAAAGGTCGAGTCCCTATCACATTCCCTGGTACTGTTGCAGTTATTCAAGACACAGAATATGAGGACACAGGTAGTATTTTAAACCCTCAATACAGAACATACAAAGACGCGGAAGATGAAGATTTTTATTATTTTGTTACAAGAATCATGTCGGCAATCAATCCAACAAATTCCAATTTCAAACAACGGAAGGAGAGGCACTTGCTGAGTGATATATTTACTATAGCAGATGAAGCATTTGCATTGGTACTGATCTACAATGAGAATCATGTATGGGTGAACCAGCAGCGGCAAAAGGCTGATGCCACGATTCCGCGACAAAAAAAAAAAATTCTGCGATTCAGACAGTGGAAGCAGAAATGGATGGATGGAGGAAGGACAAGAGTTGTTCAGTGACTTGTGCGACAAAATTGGCGAGATGCGAAAACACCCAGAAACAGGAAGGAAATTGGAAGAAATGATGAGGGACAGATTTAGGAACGAAAGTTCAACAGATTACACCAAGAAAAATAAGCATGGCGATGCAAATATTACTAGTAGCAGCTCCACTAATTGTAGTGGACCAAAAAAGAAAAAGAAAAGAAACGTCTATATTGATCCGGCAATAACAGCATCGATGAATGAAAGTTTATCTATGGGTGAACTAATGTAAAAAATAACAGTACATACATAATACAAAACTACTACTAATCTTGAACTTAATTTTGAGAATATTAGAAATAATGGAGGATTTGTAATACGTTGCAATAGAAATCAATAAAGCATAATAGAATCTACATTTTAAAAAGGGAATATTGTAGTCGAGAAATATAATTCACAACTAGGGGAGCACTATCGAATTGTTATTTGGGAGATTAATATTTTAGAATTAATACTGAGTAAAGATTTCTTTTTTATTCGTGAAAAGAATTAAGTGTTGTTCGTACGGAATAATAATTGGGTCTGCTAGAGACTGAAATAAATTATTTTTATTCGAGAGTACGTCCGAAGAGTAATGTGCATCACGCGCACAGAAATAGTGCTCTGTTAATTTATAGCCCGCCACTTGCCCGCAAATTTCAGGGTGTCCAGAAATAGTGCCGTGTTAAAATCACGCACAAAATTTGTGCACGAGAAGTAAATTCGAACCCCGCGAAACAGTTCTCGGACGCAGACGTTCTGCAGATTACCAACATTGGAAAGCAGCATTGATAGCAACATCGGCAAGCGGCGGCGATAACAACAGCGGCAAGCGGCAGCGATAACAACAGCGGCAAGCGGCAGCAATAGCAACAGCAGCAAGCGGCAGCAGCAGCAGTGGGAGCAACAGCAGCGGGAGCAACAGCAGCGAGAGCAACAGCCAGCAAGAGCAACAGCCAGCGAGAGCAACAGCAGCGAGAGCAACAGCAGCGGGAGCAACAGCAGCGAGAGCAACAGCAGCGAGAGCAACAGCCAGCGAGAGCAACAGCCAGCGAGAGCAACAGCCAGCAAGAGCAACAGCAGCGAGAGCAACAGCAGCGGGAGCAACAGCAGCGAGAGCAACAGCAGCGAGAGCAACAGCCAGCGAGAGCAGCAGCCAGCGAGAGCAACAGCCAGCGAGAGCAACAGCAGCGAGAGCAACAGCCAGCGAGAGCAACAGCAGCGAGAGCAACAGCAGCAACAACCGGGAACAATCAAACTTCCTACTACAACGACAATTCGTCTACAACTCCAACGCTGCTCCTCATCGTCCCCCTCACAATTCGTCTCCTAGTCCAACGCCAATTCGATTCGTCTCCTACTCCAATGCCAATTTGAGTCGTCAATTACATTGTTGTTGGAGATGTCATCGCCGGCAATGCGTTGGCGGCGACACCGAACGAAGGGATTCAAAAGAAAACCAAAGCTAATTGAAGAAAGAGCAAAAAAACAAAGAGCAAAGAGACAACAGAAAGGTACAAGAAGTAGACAGAGAATGACTTCAAATTTTCTCAAAAACGCAGCACCATCGACAACAATACACCAGACTTACAAACACCTGTCGGAGATAAAACCAAATAAGGCACGGCGAAGTATAAAGTCAAATCTCCAACATGTCGAACAAATAGCATTGAAAACAGTATACAAAAATGGCTATAGAAGTAAATTCATGGAAACAACTTGAGGTTGGAAAACAGTCAAAGAAAAGGAATATCCATTGACAGAGGCTGTATCTATAGACAGTTTCAAATCATTGGATAGTAACTACGATAAGTTTCTTTTAGCGTTTGCAGAATCAGAACCATCATTGAAAATCTTTGCGAAAGCTTCCAGACAGTTTGCAAAAGAACGGTTGGGTACCAAAGAAAATATAGAAAATACAAGAAGGTTTGCTGGGGAAATTGTCAAAGCTAAACCCAAAATAGGACGAGGATACAAATGTGACAGTGTCAACAATGGATATGCTATTGTTGGGATGAGACCAAATCGATTGAATTCGGGAAATGGTGTGTATGTTTTCAAAAACGACGTGGACACGACAACATAAGAAAACCTTGAAGAGACAGCCCTACACATTGTGAAGGAAATGCAGCTTTGTGTAAGTCCAATGGAAAAATTGATCAAACTTGAAACAACTGCGATGAATGAGGTTGTTAGTCGTACAACACTGAATGCAATCGGTCATCATGTAACAGCCTTTTCTATTGGAAAGGATTATCACTCGAAATGCCATACCGATGCCGATATGTTCTATACGAGGCTGACGGTTATTGCTCCAAAACATGTAAGTGATGACGAGGTGATTTATTACTTTGTGTTCCCAACGTATAAAGTGAAAGTTCCATTGAGGTCAGGCGATACTCTATTGTTCAATCCATTAGTATTACATAGCTGTTCGAATCCAAAATACGAAGGCTGTTATATTATGAGCGCCTATGTATCAACAAAAACTGTGCTAAGAGCTGATCCTCTATAATATATTAAACAATAATTTAAAGTTAGACGTTACATTCACTTCGTTTGTTTTACTGCGACATTGTGCAATCGTTTCAGAGTAGCTATCAATCAAAACGTAGGAGAAATATGTTACGATCAATATGGAGGAGCATTAAATTCTTCACTAATACTAAGTTATTATGGATATTGTAGTAGGAAAACAATTAAGTATTGGATGTATCAGAGAGGACCTCACTATCGTCATCATTGTTCGATGACATTGAACAATCATCACCTGAATTAGTAGCATCATCATTATTGTCGCTGTCCTCTTCAACAATAGTGCATTGGGAGTAGAGTGCCTCTTCATTAGGCAAAGATGACGTTGTCTTGTGGAATTCATCCAGCCAAGCCCTTCGATTCGAGACAACTAGATATGAGTTTGATTGCAACGTACCAATTGCATCAAGTTCTGGGACAACTGCTACATCGGAAAGTATGCTGTCGACATGAAATAAGAACAGGGAATTGTCGTCTACTTCACCTCTCGTCACAAACGGCGAAGCTGTTGGTAGTGGAGTGGATTTAAACTTGGTCACTACTGCATAAATGCCTTCGTCGGCAATTTCGTACTCAGAAACAAATGAGTAAGGCTGCTTCAGATTGTAGAGTTCAAGGAAACACATAATATGGCAGGGTATTTCACATGCGTCGACATCAAACAAGGCCCAATCATACCAGACAGAGTTTAGTTGGCCACCATCGGAACGATATGAAGGGTGGCTCCAAAACAAGTAATTTTGCTGTGTGCATTCGTCAAACCTGTTATGTTCAGTAAATCCTTTCACAAACGTAGAGTCCTCCAAAAGTGGAAGCACATTCTGACATACAAAAGACAACACGATGGGAGAAATATAGGGTTTTGTTTTGTTTGATGACCTAACCCATCTCATAGTACTTGCCCCATCGTCGTTAATGAAAACGTGAAATTTTGAACCAGAAACTTTGGGAGGGACTCGATTACCAAAAACATCTTCTGCCGTCACTAAATTAAACTTGGAAGTAGTGTAGCTACTCGTAGCAGCATTTTTCCTTCCTGTCGCTTTGCCATTTGCATTATCAATGTCGAAGCATTCTGTTGAGTGTTCTTCGAGGGTGCTTTGATTTCAGTTTTGTGGTGTGATTCCGAATAAGAAGAATCCCATCTGCATGGAAGTCCCCAAAGTTTAATGTACTCAACAAGGTGAAAGTATAGATGGTTTTTGATCAGTTTCGTACCCATTCCCTCTCTGAGGCAGGTAGAATTAATACAATTGATAAAATGGATTATCATCTTGGGGAGATTTTCCAATCCAGAAATGGGTATATTCCCATGCTTCAAGAATTCTTCCATGGAGAGTATCAGTTGAATTACCTCTACTTGTTTCTGAATAAATGTCGCGTCCTTGATGATGTTTATTGCCACATCGGAACAAAGGGTGATCAGAATGGAAATGAGTATTCCCGAATAATCATTACCCTCCTTTTTGGTAATGGAGAGAAGCTGACTGGAAAACTTGGTTCTGGGGAAATCTCTGTCCAATTGCCTTGACAAAAGACCACCGTATAACTGCGCAAGTGAACCAATAGTAGCTGATGTGCCATTCGTGTTTAAATCAGGGGCATACCAACACTTAGGACTACCTTTTAACAATGAATCGAGTGATTCTACTGCCCGACGTGCTACACCCAGTTGATGCATATGCAAACACTCACCGGGAGTAGCAAAGTGAATGTTGTTGACATTACTACCAAAATTGAGGCTGTGAAAAGCATTTTTTATGGGATGGTGTGAAATGCTTTTGAAGTACTCCAGGTGTTCCCGTGCAGAATTTTTTGGGGGGGATTCAAAATCTTCTGGAACCCAGAGACGAGTCAGTTCCTCCACTTGGGCTTTTGGTTTATGGATGACACGTGTAGGACATGTACAATGTCGGCACAATTTCTTCACCTTTTGCGTGTAGGATCCATACTTTCCACATAGTTTGTCATGAAGTTCTGTATCCCCAACAACACAGGCAATTGCAAATTTCATTTTCACTTTGAACACTTTTCCTGCATACGGAAGATAATCCCACTCCAACCCGCCCTGCATTTCACATACTTCCTTGAAAGATTGCAAAGCCGATGCAAGCGCAGTGTGTAGATTTTGAATATTATCTTTCGCCGTGGTTTTTTTCATGTGTCTTATGCTCTCAATTTCAGTGTCGGGATGAAAATAAATTGTGGTCCAAGCGTCAGGTCGTTTTCTTGCTTCAGTATTGAAAATACCAAGAGTCATGTTGAGAGGAGTGAGTGACAGACGGCCATGTGCATCCAAGCTGATTCCATCCATGTAGAAAATGATCAGAACAAGGATTTCATCATTTTCATTGCAGATCTGCTTCCACGATTCCGTCCACCAAGAGCCGTGGTGTAGTTCTGTTATGTATGTTTCATTGGTGAGTGGTGGGTTGTTTTCGGGTGAAAGAGGAGTCTCGACATTCAGAAAAGACAAATTGGTTTCTTGCATCAACTCCTTATTGGTCAGAAGGGAATGAAGTGCGTCTGGGAAGGATCGAACAAATATTTGGGTGGGTAAATTGCAAGGTAACCAGTTAATTATGTGTGGCTCGAACTTGGTCTCTGAAATACCCAAATTGGACTTGATTTCACTAAATATGGCTTCTTGATGGCGGGGGTAGATAGAGCTAAAGTCAACACCATGAATAGTTTGACATTCGTTTGCCCATTGAAAAATAGATTTGAATGTGTTTAGAGGTAACTTGTGTTTCGTCATTAGATTCATGAGCTTTATTTCAGCAATGAGCCTATTGGTACTAGGTGAAAAAGAAAGATGAGATTGGATCAATTGCTCTTTTTCATTGATGTTTGGTTGGGATGCGGTGGGTTCCGAAGCATCCATACCATTATCGTTCTGAATAGGAAGGCAAATTTCTTCATGAATAACCATGTCATCGTTGTTGCTGTTGTCTTCTGAAGGAAACAACTGTGATTCCATTACATTTCTATCCATTGGTGGAACAAATAAGTTGTGTACTACCTGACTGTTTAGAACAGAGTTGAACGTTTCGTTTGAGGATGCCTTGTTAGTGTGAGCGGCAGCAAAAGAAGCGGAAGGAACAATTGGACCATTCTCCGTCAATGTCAGGCCATATTGTGTAGGTGAATGACGAACTGTACTAGTGGTTTCTTCTTTGGCAGATGATGAAAATTCCATTAGGTTATGCTTTAAATAGAAATCACGGCAAAAAGCTATTGAATCAAGGTGACGCGAAAGGCCTCATGATACATATCGGTATGATTTGTGTGTAGACGAATCTTGTCTGCTTCCGATGAATGTCTTTTATTTGCCCTTACAGGACATGCAGCTACGACATATAAATGATTTGGGAATTTTGGTATAACAACCACTCTTGAAGTGATGGCGATTTTTACTAGGTTGTGACATGTTATTCTAATGGAAGAAGGGAGGGGGAGAAATGGTTTCGATGGGGGTGTTAAATGTACATGATGAAAATGAGCATGATGCTATCAGATCGAGCATGAAAAGGCATGATGGTATGAAAAAAGAAACGTCGTGACATAGAAACAAGGCAGAAACATAGTACTAGTACGAAGTAGCAAACAAACACTTCTGAAAATAATTTTATTTCATATCTTGGGTTAAGGTTAGGAATTTGTTTGGCACCGAGATTTCAAATGTAAACATGATTCGAACACAAAAGCATGTAACGCCGTTCCGGTTACTGAATTCTGAAACGCCGTTCCATGATTGTTGACATGAATTGTACAAAAAATCGTTTCACAACTCGAACAGAAATCAATACTATCATACCTACATTACTACTACTACTAGTACTATCATAATACACCCAGACACATATCTAAGAAAAAAGTACTTGGTGGTGAAATCGTGTAGGAGGAAGTTAGTGCTGTAGAGTTCTACGAAAATTTGTTAAGACGAGCATGATGCTATCGAAGCGAGCAATAAAAGGCACGATGGTATGAAAGAAGACACGACGTGACATACCGTAAAAAACAACGCGGAAACGTAGCGAACTAACACTTCTGAAACTAATTTTATTTCATATCTTGGGTTAAGGTTAGAAAGTGTGGTAGTGAAAAATAGATTTTTTAAATCAATTTAGTCAAAATGGAGAGATCAATGGACATTTTGAGTCTTCGGGGAGAATTTTGGTCGCAACCTGAGGGGGGTCGAAAATCATTACCACAAAAATTGTGAATTTTAAAAAATACCCTTGCGCATAACAAACGCAGGGTCGATTTTCTGAAAATAGGGCTTGCGAGGGGTCGCGTGGGGTCGCGTGACAGTTATCGGACGCATCTTCAACATCCCTTCCCCAGATTTTAGGAAGGATTTTGAGGCGTTCAGAATCACACAGAAGCTCCACTGGCTCCCCAAATTCTCCAATGTAGCAGCCTTACGACACCTCCGCCGCACCGCTGCCGCCACCCCTGCAGCTGGCGCTGGCCCCAACACCACGAGACCATTGCGGACTTGGCCAATGCCACCCTCTCCACAGGGCTGGCCGAGGCCAGGCGCACCCCCCTCGACTGGATATCCCCTCAGAAGCCACCCCAGGCGCGCTTCCAGACAGCGACGCCCCTCTGGTCAACCATGACGACGCGCCAGGTAATGACGACATCGACGCCCCTCCGTCCGGCGCCGACATAGCACCTGCCCTGAGCACCTCGCCCTCCAAAACACCAGTTCACTATTGGTATGTATATGTGGATGACTTCTGTGGCCTTGTTCAGGGCAACCAATGGAGAGGACCTCACTATTGCCATCATTGTTCGATGTCATTGAACTGTCATCACTTGAATTAGTAGCATCGTCATTATTGTTGCTGTCATGTTCAACAATACTGCATTGGGAGTAGAGGGCCTCTTCATTAGGCAAAGGTGAGGTTGTCTTGTGGAATTCATCCAGCCAAGCCCTTCAATTTGAGACAACTAGATATGAGTTTGATTGCAAGGTACCCAGTGCATTGAGTTGTGGGACAACTGCTACATCGGAAAGTATGCTGTCAAGATGTAATAAGAACAGGGAATTTTTGTCTAATTCACCTCTTGTCACAAACGACGAAGCTGTTGGTAGTGGAGTGGATTTAAACTTGGTCACTACTGCATAAATGCCTTTGTCTGCAATTTGGTATTCAGAAACAAATGAGTAAGGCTCCTTCAGATTGTAGAGTTCAAGGAAACACATAATATGGCAGGGTATTTCACATGCGTCGACATCAAACAAGGCCCAATCATACCAGACAGAGTTCAGTTGGCCACCGTTGGAACAATATGAAGGGTGACTCCAAAACAAGTAATTTTGCTGTGTACAGGGGTCAAACCTGTTATGTTCAGTAAATCCTTTGACAGAGGTAGAGTCCTGCAAAAGTGGAAGCACATTCTGACATACACAAGACAACACGATGGGAGAAATATAGGGTTTTGTTTTGTTTGATGACCTAACCCATCTCATAGTACTTGCCCCATCGTCGTTAATGAAAACGTGAAATTTTGAACCAGAAACTTTGGGAGGGACTCGATTACCAGAAACATCTTCTGCCCTCACTAAATTGAACTTGGAAGAAGCTACTCGTAGCAGCATTTTTTCTTCCTGTTGCTTTGCCGTTTGCATTATCAATGTGGAAGCATTCTGTTGAGTGTTCTTTGACGGTGCTTTGATTTCAGTTTTGTGGTGTGATTCGGAATAAGAAGAATCCCATCTGCATGGAAGTCCCCAAAGCTTTATGTACTCAACAAGGTGAAAGTAAAGATGGTTTATGATCAGTTTTGTACCCATTCCCTCTCTGAGGCAAGTGGAATTAATACAATTGATAAAATGGATTATCATCTTGAGAAAGAATGGTGGTGAAATCGTGTAGGAGGAAGTTAGTGCTGTAGAGTTCTACGAAAATTCGTTAAGACGAGCATGATGCTATCGAAGCGAGCATTAAAAGGCACGATGGTATGAAAGAAGACACGACGTGACATACCATAAAAAACAACGCGGAAACGTAGCAAACTAACACTTCTGAAACTAATTTTATTTCATATCTTGGGTTAAGGTTAGAAAGTGTGGTAGTGAAAAGTAGATTTTTTAAATCAATTTAGTCAAAATGGAGAGATCAATGGACATTTTGAGTCTTCGGGGAGAATTTTGGTCGCAACCTGAGGGGAGTCGAAAATCCTTACCACAAAAATTGTGAATTTAAAAAAATACCCTTGCGCATAACAAACGCAGGGTCGATTTTCTGAAAATAGGGCTTGCGAGGGGTCGCGTGGGGTCGCGTGACAGTTATCGGACGTTGTTGTTGTAAATTCTTACATAATTTACACGAATTTTGCTAGCGAGAGACCCCTGCCAATCGTTTGAATCGATAGATAGGTCGATCGTCGTCTACAATGCATGTAGATGGGGGCTGATACCTGTAGAATGTTCTAACTCCCTCTGGAAGCAAAGTTATGGCAGTAGCAACATTTGTCTCCCCATGTAACATTTTGTTGTTGAAAATTCTTAGTACCCAAATGCACTAATTAGGTGGTGACACACAAAATATGACAGATAACTCACTTCTGTTTCTTCCATTATTCATCTTATCCATAACAGGAACAATATTCATGGACTAATCACACAAAATATTGGATTTTCTATTTTTAATTGCAAATTAGTGTGTATTTTTCCTCCAAATCCAGAACCCAAATGCACTTATTAGGTGGTGACACACAAACTATGACAGATAACAAGCATATTTTGATTTTGTGAACCTTCGCAGTGAATCAAAAGCCAAAGTATATGACAACTCGACTCAATTGCAAGCTTTGCTGAAGTTGAATCTCAGCAACTGGAAAGAATCTAAAGTGAAATTTATCACACATTGGTTTGAAGAATTGAATCACCTCAACAAGCTTCGTCCACCCAACAAACCCCTTGAGTACCATACTGCAAAATCAGCATTATGCCAGGCGTGCTATTACAGCTTTCAGCTAAGTGAACAGTTTGCCAAAGACAAGGATCCAGGCGGCACGAATAGTACTGCGACAGATGCAGTTGCTGAGGCCGCTGCTATCCACAAACTCAAGATCACGCTCCTACTCGAAGAGACTTGACTCAATTCTCAGTCCGCAATGTCTGCTCCAAAGTCCACAGTACGCGCACATGTACACGACTTCTCATCTGGACAAGGCCCAAACCCTGACGACTATGCTCTCCCTATCGAATTTGAAGGTGACTACCAAGACTATGCGGTATTCAAGGCTGGACGTTCACCTGACCCTACCACACGCTTGCCCACTGGCATATGGAAGGCCCTATCACGTCAAGACATGAAGAGTTGGCTGAATTTCTCCCCCGAAGGCAAGAAAATAGTGGTCACATCATTGCGGCGCGAATTGCTCCCAGATAGTCAGCCGGACCCCAATGCCGTCAAACCCATCACCCGGAAGGCATATACACATGGGCATTCCGTCTCATTCCTTGAAGATGATACCTTGAGCGGTGATACACATACCAATGCCTCTGCAGACCTCCATCCAGCTGTGGAAAATGACCGTAGAGGCGTCTTCCATGCATCACTTGGTGTATATAAGTCTCAGACTTCTTCCCTCAAGGATCAACGACCCCTCAAGTCTTCCGTGTTGCCTGCACATCCCACACCATTCCTCTCTGAGAATCCTGACATTTGATACAAAAAGGACGGTGATACTCAGATACCTGTGGGAAAATCCTCTTACTCCATCAACTTTCATCAATGGTATAACCCTGACGATGATCTGACCTTCCCACATGATAATCACATACCATCATACACCTACTGTGCTCACAAAGCTACGGTCACCAATCCCGGCTTCGCTATGGTTGACCACGGTGCAAATGGTTGTATCATTGGTAATGATGCATGCCTTACCTCCAAAGATATTCCGCCCCAATATGTCAATGTCACAGGCATCAACAATCACCAAGTGCAGAATATTCCCATTGCAACATGCGGAGCCTATTCCGTTTCCATAAAGAAAGTGTGTCGCAACAAAGAAACAAATGCAATCGGCCTTGTGGTCGATTGATTTAGTGAGTAAGGGTAATCGTCTTACAATCGGTAAGCGTCGATCATCTAATCGACAGGTTAATTACTCGTTGTCAAATTACTTGTCATATCGTGTAATTTCTAGCATACAAAACACCCATAATCTTAAGACACAAAACACACACAAAACCATCTTCGATCGGTCTTTTTACCGTGTAATTCACCGTGATATTCTCATTGGAATATCACATGTATTGTACCTTATCATGTAGAATTAGTACTAGGTTGTACATAGATTTTAGGGCATGATAGTGTTCTAGAGTTGTTAATTCTTCAAAGAGTGAGCTGATGGGGAAAACCCGCTAAGAGGCAATCCACATGAGGCGCCGACGATCATCCACTCAAATAACCTTAAGAATAAGGTTATTTGCCCTTATGACCTTTCGTATGATACGCCCGTGACTAGAACGTTCGTACGCACATTGCACATTTACACGGTGAATTCTTTTCAGTCCCCTTCAGTTGTAAATCTCCAACCGTTAAGCGGCTGGATTCTTATGACTTAACACATTTTCATCGTGAGTCACTGCCGTGTGTTGAATACCAAACTGTATCCAGTCTACCATCAGAGGCCCTATCAAAAAATGGGGAGGCATTTTGCCATTCATTCTGGCTTGTATCATGGCATTTTGCCCTGATCCTTGCCGGTTTGTATTATTTTCCTTCTGAATCCGATTCGTTGAGAGTCTGATTCAAGGACTTTTAATGAACAGCAACGCTGTGTTAGTGTGTTAGTAGACGAACGATTGTACTCTACGCGTGACAATTGTGTTTGGATACTTTCGGCAACGGATAATCGGACTACAGGCGAGACTAGGGAAACGCCAGATCTCCTCTTGCTGTGACTTATTCAGATTGCAGCGAGACAGACCTTAGTATGTAGATTACAAGTAGTTGGTAGCAACTAGTGTGAATTTTGGGATATAAATCAGTTGAATGTTAAAAGTATGAGATAAAGTGAAATCTTGCCGAAATGCAAGATATCTCTTTTATTGAGATGAATACGTTGCAACTGCTGTTGCGTAGTGCTGAGATTACTCGCTGATTATTTCCGTACATGTATTAGTCGTTGACCATATATATTTGTATGCATGTATATGTATTGTGTGAGAATCACATGCCAACGGTTTTCTTCTCTTGTTCCGTTAGGAAGACTCCATGAAATGTTTATCATTAAGGTCAGGAATTGCTCCTGTAGCTCGTGTGATATTTTATGAAATCAGAGTTTGCTCACCGAAGAACAATGGCAATATCGTAAGACAGGGATTGCTCACCGTTTACGCGCGATGGGAATCAGTGCGCCGTGGGAATCGATATTCCGTGGGAATCGATTACTTAGAAGGATACGGGACTCATTGATTCATGCGCATAGGAAATCTACCCTTTGGTAGCTTTGGTACTTCTGGTCACGAAAGGAATTTAATACTCCCCATGTCTCCTTGTGAAGGGTCATCACGCTCTACATGATGCTTCCATCATCCTGGAGAAGGTCGCCAGTATTACCACAGAAGTGGAAGATGGGCCTGAGCAGTGGATACACAACTGAGTGACTCCAATGCTTGGTGAGAATGTCTGCACAGTTATCCTTACCTGGGATGTGCATCATTAAAATGAAACCTCTCGCTATCATGCTCCGTACGTAGTGAAACGATAGAATGTTATGACGCTTATGCAACCTTGCATAAGGAAAGGTCGACGTCTGGATCATCTTTTCGTTGTCACCCCAAGAGTATGAGATATCATGGACTCGTGTTCCGAGGTATCGGAATGAGTGGCGTAGATCGACAATCTGTTCGATGCAAGTTCTTCCTGCAACAAATTCAGCTCCAAAGGTGGCTGTTTCCGTAGTGGACTGCTTCTTCGAGAACCACATCATGGGAGTCTTGTTCGCGAAATGAAGTATGCCGGTAACTGCCTTGCCACTGAGAATATCATGCATGAGGTTGGCATCATAGAAGTGTGATAACACTACTGTCTTTCCAAGCGGTGCAGGAGCGTCGTCGGGTAGCTCCTCAGAATGCTCCCCATAGACGGTATTGGACCAATCGATGGTGTCGGGTTTAGTCAATATAAAATCGGGCGGTTCCACACGGAATCTGATTTTAAAATGTCTAAATTTGGAGATATATCCATAGATACGTTTAGCACGTTCGAGATGCCCATCTCGTGGCTGAGCTCTGAAACTTGAGAGCGTCATCACGGCTGTTTGTACATCGAAACGGCCAATAGCGATTATCCATTGCAGTGAACCGATCATACTTTGGTATTTCTGTATACCGGTTTCTTCAAGGAAGGCTGAGGAGTCCAATTCAGGATGATCGTTCTCCGCGATGGGCGATTGGAACCTAGTGCTAGGTTTGCATCCGAACATTTGTTCGTAAGATGCTTCCATCTTTTCGATGAACTTTATGGGATTCATGCACAAAACACCATGTTCGTCGCGCTCAAATCCACATCCTAAATGAAAGTTCATAGGTCCGGATCCCTTCAATTTGAAGTTATATGGTGACGATTGCAATATCTTCAAGAAGGAATTAGGATCTGCCATGCATAGACATAGGTCATCGACATATGTGCATATGAGCTCATATACACGTTCACCATGCTTGTTCGTTCCGGGTTTGAGGAATATTTCCGGTTCTGCGCGGGATCTTTCGAAGCCGAGTTCGATGAGACAAGCCGCGAGTAAGTCTCCAAAACACTTGCCTGAAGACCTGAGACCATATAGGGCTTTGTAAATGACCAACAGGTGACCCTCCAACGATCCGAATTCGGGACCTGCCTTGATGCATACTTTCTCGCAGGTGACTGCTTCTAAGTAGGCGTTACCTATGTCGGTACCCCATGCTTCTAGATCGTTGAGTTCAGCTAGGAATAGGCACATACGTAGGCCGCGAAGAGATACGACGCCTGCGTAAACACTGTGGATAGGGGCCTCAGTGAGATTACCGTTAGCAACGAGGCGAGCCTTGTGTCTTCCGTCGTGTTTGACAGCGTATATCATGTGTACCTTGATCTGTTGGAATCCCGTGGGAATGGAGCTTGTCTTGTATACGCCTTTATCAATGAATGTATTGTATTCATTGAGTTGTGCCATTTCCAGAGTGGTGGCATCTTCCCATTTGGTGTTCCCGTTGGCTTGATCAAATCGGAGGGCTTCTTCGTGGTTACGAGGCACTTTGAATCCATATTGATACTGCGGAGTGGTACGGAAAGAACGTAGTTTGGCTTGATGCACGAGTCGATCAAGTTTCTTGGTTCGTCGGGCTAGGTTGGTGATTCTCCTGAGACGTTTCCAACCTGGGAGGTCAAGCAAGTTGTTGTCTTTCCCATATTTTGCCACGGTGACTGGGTCATCAGCCGCAATATTGGCCAGAGGTTCATATGTGCGTTCCATATTCTCCCATTCAATCCAAAGGTTATACTTGGAACCTTTGTATTGAGGGTGCTTGTTATCCAGTGGACCTTGGTGTCCTAGGATGCGGCGAAACGACCAGAGTTTGCCGTCTTCTTGTGTTGAATCACGATGGATGTAATTCATGACGTCATTGTATGCAATGATATCATCGAGTTCGTCATCGGAGTGTTTGCACTTGAACTTGATGAAGTCTTTATTGCGTTCAAGACTGTCTTCAACATCGACAATGGTGAGACGTTTCCGGGTGCCATCGAGATTGGTTACAAGGAAGGAACGTCCTTGTAGATCGGCAATCGGGATCGTAGGAATGGTAATAGGTTTACCATCATCGTCAAATTGTGCGTTGCCTTCTTCGTCGGTAACAACTACCTGTGATGGGTCTACTGAAGGAGTAGCGGGGTTGGTGTGTGGAGTTGTGACGTCACTAACATCAAAGTATGCTAATTCCGGTGGATCAAAATCATCTTCAGTAAGAAGAACGCCATCGGATGTCTTGCTGAAGATGTGTGTCGTAGGAGGACCATCAAGACTCTCCCCATAGTTGTTAGGGAGTGGAGAAGGTGACCAGCTTGGGCTGTCATCGACCTTCTTATAAAGAAAGCTCGGTAACGAGGGGTGGGTGGGTGGTTGAAGAATTGGTTGAGTGCCAGGTGCGTGTGGCGTGGTATCTGTTGGTGCAGATGGAACGGTGTTATCGGCGGTGTCAGAATCAGCAGGTGAACCGTTAGGGGAAACTGAGCTGTTTGGTTTAGTAGACTCGTCAATGAGTTTATTCTGATTGGTATGCTCCCCATGTTTGAAAGCTGGAGCTTCTCCAGTGGCGTATATACGGGGTAAGGAATCCTTTGCATTACGCCATTTGATGAAACCAACATCAGTAAATAAGCCCGCGCGCTTGTTACGTGACTCAGGTGTAAGAGCAGATCGAACACCGGACCGGTCTAGTAACTTGTTGGTAACTGGATCCCAGATTCGAAAGCAGAGTCCATTGCCAACATGTTCGGCGATGCCGACGAAATGACCTAGGCGTTCGGTAGATTTGGTACCGAAAGGAGAGTCATTGGTCTTGAAATACACAGGTTCAAACCAGAAGAAACTGGTGTATGCGCTGATGTCGCCAATTGTACCCGTGGCAATGAAGATCGGTTGTTTATCGGACAGCGTAGGGTCAGAGACAACATTAAGGAGACCCGCGACGTATGTCATGCACAGTAACCACATGTGTGGTGGTGTGCCGGTACGATCCATGACGCGGTTGACAATGCGTTTGAACGTTTGGTATCGTCGTTCAAATTGATTCTGATGTTGATGGTACGGTTCACTTTGCCAGAGTCCAATCCATAACATCTTGAGGTAATCCATGACTTTCTTGCTTGATTGATAGTTACCGTGGTCGCAAAGGAGGCGGATGGGTCTGCCCCATTTTCGAACAAAGTTCTGAAAGCAGGGTAGAAAATCGCCGGTGGTACGCATTTCTTCAACGTGAATAATATGCGATTTTCGGCCAAAGAAGATCTGAGCAATTTTGGATCCACCATCAATTGCTGGGACATCTGAATAGACTGCATCAGACATAACATCGTCATTGAAGGGGCGAACGTTCATGGCCGGTTGAGGGGAATGAAACCGTTTGAAAATGTTACCATCAGGGCTAACCGCTAACGAACCGTATTGGGTCGAGTTTTCAAAAGTAGCTTTGATGCGATCGGTGGAAACCCAACAAAAGAAAGGTTTCAGGGATAAGTAGTCATGTTCATTTGGGTATCTTTCACGGGGCGTAGCTGCAATGCGTGTAGTGTCACTTGCTGTACAATCTGTAGGAAACGCAGTGACTGTTACAGAGACTGCGTTTGGCGCGCAGCATGCGAGACGTTCGTGATGGGCGTAGTCAGTGGAAGTAAGCCAAAAGGAGCGATCGTTGTTCTTATGATCATCAATTGGAAGAAAGGGAGATCGGGTGGAATGGCTGGAATACGAGCTGAGGGATGTGACCGTGGAGGACCCGGGAGAAACAGATATGTCGAATCCTTCAAGGCAGCGTGGGTTCCCATATTCGTCGTAATCGGCATAAGGGAGTTGCTGTGGTTGGGGAGGATATTTCTGGAGAAATTGTTCATCCTTTGCACTGATCGTGGTATCGAGAACAGATGGGTCCCAATGTTTATCGGACGTCATGATAACGTGTGGTAACGTGTCAAATTCGACAGTCGTATACTTCCGCATCGCAAGGTATGGTAAGCCGTGTCGTATGCTAAGAGGCAGTGCATAGCCATCTGAGGTGGTGATGACCTGTCCTCCGCCTGCTTTGATGGACGTGTCGTCTACAGTGGAAAAATATGCTTCCATCTGGCCGGATGACAATATAGAAGGATGTCGTCCTGTATAGGCACATTCATTGAAAATAAGAATGACGGGGCCTCTGTTCGACATGGAATATGCTCCGCATGTAGCAATGGGAATGTTTTGTACCTGATGATTGTTAATGCCGGTGACGTTAACATATCGTGGTGGAATATCCTTGGAGATGAGACATGCATCATTACCGATGATGCAGCCGTTTGCGCCGCGATCGACCATGGCAAAACCAGGGCTGGTAACCGTAGTTTTGTGTATGCGGTATGTGTATGACGTTACGGGCCCATCATTAGGAAAGGTGAGATCATCCTCGGGAGTATACCACTGGTGAAAGTTGGCGGAATACGATGGTGTTCCGACAGGTATTTGAGTGTCACCGTCCTTTTTGTACTGAATGTCAGGGTTGTTTGAAAGGAATCGAGCTGGATGCGCGGGTGACACGGAAGACTTGAGAGGTCGCTGGTCCTTAGACGAGGAGGTCGTAGATTTGTATACACCTAGAGATGCATGGAAAACGCCTCTACGATCATTCTCTACAGCAGGATGTAGGTCTGCTGCGGAATTGGCATGCTCATCCTTGGTCGAAGTATCGCCTTCTTGAAAAGATACCGAGTGTTCATGTTGGTATGCCTTTCGGGTAATGGGTTTGACACTGTTGGGGTCAGGTTGGTTAGTGTTAAGTAAGTCGTGTCGCAATGAGGCAACCACGATTTTCTTGCCTTCCGGAGAAAAACTGAGCCAACTCTTCATGTCCTGGCGTGACAAGGCCTTCCATATGTTTGTAGGCAACCTTGTGGTAGGGTCAGGGGTACGTCCAGCCTTAAACACAGCATAATCTTGATAGTCTCCTTCAAATTCGATGGGAAGAGCATAGTCATCATGGTGTTGGATCGAGTCAGAAGAGAAATCATGAACGTGTGCACGTACGGTCGACCGAGGAGCAGACATCGCAGACTGGGAATCAAGTCGAGTTGCTTCGAGTAAAAGCGTGATTTTAAGATCGTGGATAGCAGCGGCTTCGGCAACTGCATCCGTTACGGTGCTATTCGTCCCACCTGGATCCTTGACTTTGGCAAACTGTTCGCTTAGCTGGAAGCTGGAATAACATGCCTGACACAATGCTGATTTTACAGTGTGATACTCGAGGGGCTTGTTGGGAGGACGGAGCTTGTTGAGGTGATTCAATTCGTCAAACCAATGTGTGATGAATTTCACTTTGGATTCTTTCCAATTGTTGAGGTTCAACTTGAGCAACGCTTGTAGCTGGGTCGAGTTGTCATATACCTTTGCTTTTGATTGGCTATGAAGGTTTACGAAGTCGAAGTAGGCCTGGCGTCCATCACGAGTGGTAGAATGACTGTGTACACATGATGCAGAAAGGTCACTCTTGAAGACTTCCAACATTAGTACCCAGAAGAAGGCACATTGTTTGATGTAGAGATCACGGGTGTAACCCACAAGCGTGGCTGGAGGCCAAGTTTCATCGAGGAATGTCTCTGTATCGATGTCGTATGCTTCGAGTTTAGCTTTGAAACCTACGAGCCAGTGTTCGAATCTCGAGTCATTCGTGAGGGGTGTAAAGGACTTTTCATCTCGTGCTTTTCGGCACCATGATTCGTACTTTACCTGCTGAGGGGACTTTTTGTTACTTCCCGCCGGAGGAGGTGGTGGATTCAGAACAGATTCGTTACGTAAGCGTTGGGCACGCTCTCCGCGGAATGTCTGGAATTCCATGTATGTATATGACTTTACATCTTTCCAGTCCTTCTCGTCTTCTCCTAGGTCGACACCTTCTTCTTGTAGGTCGATAGCGAAGTCTGCAAGCGCTTCTATGCTCCTTTGGATGGATCGAGGGATATTCGTTGCCAATCCTCGCTCCATATAGGTAAGTTCGCGTGCAAAATCCGGTTCGATAAGTGCGTCGAGGAAAGACTTCCACTCGCATAATCCGCCTTCT
The DNA here is from genome assembly GCA_037355745.1 of Pseudo-nitzschia multiseries. Classification (NCBI taxonomy): domain Eukaryota; phylum Bacillariophyta; class Bacillariophyceae; order Bacillariales; family Bacillariaceae; genus Pseudo-nitzschia; species Pseudo-nitzschia multiseries. Next base: position 10,098,388 of record CM074783.1, read on the forward strand.
TTGAGAGCTAGGCACAACTTGCTAGTAATCTCACTTGTTACGTTGAGTAATGATACGAGTATCTTTCTCATATCAGCATCGAAGCTGGGAAAGCGTTCGATAGTGGTGACTTCGGCGTCATTCTTCTCTTCGCCTCCGAGTGCATTGCCGGGCATTAACGGTATGTTCGGCATCTGTGGTGGTTCGGAGCCTTGGAAAGAATTGCGTGGTAACTGAGAATGGGAACTGCTTCTTGTGCGATGTGCGACGTGCATATGCCAGCGTAGGGATTATGTTCAATTCCGTTCCTGTTCCTTCTTGTGTGCAAGCCTTCTTAGAGCTTGCGACTGTTAATCTATTATTTTCCTTCTGAATCCGATTCGTTGAGAGTCTGATTCAAGGACTTTTAATGAACAGCAACGCTGTGTTAGTGTGTTAGTAGACGAACGATTGTACTCTACGCGTGACAATTGTGTTTGGATACTTTCGGCAACGGATAATCGGACTACAGGCGAGACTAGGGAAACGCCAGATCTCCTCTTGCTGTGACTTATTCAGATTGCAGCGAGACAGACCTTAGTATGTAGATTACAAGTAGTTGGTAGCAACTAGTGTGAATTTTGGGATATAAATCAGTTGAATGTTAAAAGTATGAGATAAAGTGAAATCTTGCCGAAATGCAAGATATCTCTTTTATTGAGATGAATACGTTGCAACTGCTGTTGCGTAGTGCTGAGATTACTCGCTGATTATTTCCGTACATGTATTAGTCGTTGACCATATATATTTGTATGCATGTATATGTATTGTGTGAGAATCACATGCCAACGGTTTTCTTCTCTTGTTCCGTTAGGAAGACTCCATGAAATGTTTATCATTAAGGTCAGGAATTGCTCCTGTAGCTCGTGTGATATTTTATGAAATCAGAGTTTGCTCACCGAAGAACAATGGCAATATCGTAAGACAGGGATTGCTCACCGTTTACGCGCGATGGGAATCAGTGCGCCGTGGGAATCGATATTCCGTGGGAATCGATTACTTAGAAGGATACGGGACTCATTGATTCATGCGCATAGGAAATCTACCCTTTGGTAGCTTTGGTACTTCTGGTCACGAAAGGAATTTAATAGTTTGATATATTGTATTCATGGATCAAATTATCCATTTCGAAATGCTCATTGCAGATCGATTTCTAGTAAAATCAACTTGTTACTTCGATAGGACGATCGATCGAACATTCCATCGAATGATTGATTTAAATAAACTTACCACATGCATCGGGAACAATGTTCTCGAAAAACAGCGCCACTCATTAGCTTAGTAAACAAATCAGCAATATTTGTTGAACCTGGTTCCTTTGCAACTCGGATAATCCCTGCTGCAATAGATTCTCGGGCCTTGTGGTATGCAATGCTGTTGTGTTTCTTCTTGCACGGGCTTTCAGGCCGTGCAACGTTTGTGACAACAGAATCATTATCACAATACACATTGGTGCTTCCATCAATTGGAACACCCATCATTCTCAACTTGTATCTTAGACCTTCAACCAATTCGATTGCAATTTTCAATGCAATGATTTCAGATCCGAAAGTTGATGTTTCAACTGTTGTTTGTCTTTTGGAAAACCAAATAATTGGTGCATTATTAATGAAGATAATAACACCAGTATGAGATCTCCTCATTGCCTTGCATCCGACATGGTCAGCGTCAACAAAACAACTCATTGTCACATGCTTTCCCAAAGCTTCAGGCATGTCTGCTGGTAAGACTTCAGCAGCGCCAGGATAAAATTCAGACCAGTCACATTTTTGGAATTTACTCTGATCAATGCTTGGTACTGAATCATCAAAAACCAATTTCGACCTGTTATACTTCTTCAAATATGCAAATATATGAAATAACTGGTTCAAATGTCCCTTTCTTGCTTGAGCCAAATACCTTGACATCAGCGAGACTGGCATTACAATGTTGAGCCTTCCTAGTTCACAAATCCATCTGAGAACTCCAATCAAACCTTGATAGTAATTTTGCAATTCAGGATTCAGTTCCTCTGATATATCAATTTCCGGTCTGTAATCATGTGACAGTGGACTGGATGCAGACTTTGGTAGGTATTTGTAGCCATACTTCTCGGTTCCAAGTTCTTGTTCGACGGCTGCAACAGCTTTTGCAGTATATTTGGTGCTTGATAATGACCACCTTGGTTTTGAATCACCTTCAAAGTAAAATTTTCCAATATCAGCTCCCAAATACAGAGTTGGTTCTTCAATCGTATCATCTTTCAACTTGAACTTTCGTTCAATGTTTTCTAGCTGGAACTTTGGATCTTCACCAGAACATAAGATATCGTCTACATAGGCAATCAGCATTGCCCAGTATCTGGATCCATCTTTCCTGGTTTCAATTCGTAAGTGCACATCCGGATCTGCTTTGCAAGAGGAATATCCAAGATCCCTCAAATGCTTTGTGAGATATGACCTGAAAGACGCGCCTGCAACTGGTAACCCATATAATGCACGAACTATCTTGCAAGGCCTTCCTGCAAGGTGTGGAGGAAAACCATCTTCAGCTCTCGCTTTTAGAAAGTATTTCTCTTTTATCGGGGCTGTCAAATATGCATTTTGAATATCTGCTGAGAGGACCTTCAAATCATTCAGTGCTGCTAGCAAGAAGAATATTCTTACTGAATCACGGCTGGGAACAGATGAGTATGTATTCTCTTTTGCTATGGCAGGAACTTTATGACCGTCCCCTACCAACCTAGCTTTCCTTGTTAGGGATCCAAGCTTGATATCAAATATCATGTGGGTTGTTATTTCCTTCTGACTGACTGGAATAACATCATCATCAGAAAATTCGAACGCTGCCATATTGTTGGTCATTTCTTTGTGAATTGCTCTGTCCCAATGATCCGTGCCTGTTTTCTTATCAATTGCCAGTGCTTGTGTAATTGAATGTGGTAGCTCAACACCATATTTGTGCGTCTTCAGCCAATACTTGGCTGTTTTGGCTGCCTTAAGGATGTGTTCCTTTCTTCTCAAAATTTTGTGCACCCACCATCTGAATGCTGGTAATTTTTCAAGTTTGTTGTTGACTGCATATTCAGCTAGTTGCACTGGGAATGATTCTTTGACATCACTTAACTTACACCATGATTCGGTTCCATCTTTCCAACTGGCTAAAATCCTCCAGCCCCTAGTTGTCGGCTTATGGCTTTTTCGGCCATTTTTGGCTACAGTTGTTGCCTCCTCATCACTTAAAGCAGTGTTGTCGTGTTCATGATCAATCAGCTCATCCAACAGCGTGAACATCCTTCCATCGTCATCAACAGAACTGTAAAGACTCTCTGCAACAATGTTTGCCGTGTATTCCTCAATTGTGCCATCAGGTAGTTGCAATTTGTACAGCCTCATGTCCAGTATTGGATTCTCATTCCTTACTCCAATTGGTCTGTTTTGCAGATCGCGCACTCTATCCTTTACAATGCACCTGAGCCTTTCATCATTTCTTTCAATGATTACTTCATTTCCCAGATATTCATCTGGTTCATCAATATCTTCAACCGATGCCTCTGGCTCAGCCATTTCAAGTTTCAGATCCAATGATTTCACTGGTTGTTGTTCCTCAAATAGCTCTAGTTGAGGTTCCGGGTAGTTTTCCTGGAAGAAGGACGCGCTGTCTTTCACTTCATCACCAATCTTGGATTCAATTGATTTGTCTATTGCTTCCATTCTTCTTAGGACATCTCTATCCCTCCATTCGTATTCTTTGACAGGCCTTATTGAATTTGTGGATATTGGTATTGCCGATTCAGTCAGGATCCAAAAACAATCACCGCCACCCACCTTGTTGCCACAAGGGCCCAACCATCGACCCAATCTTTCAACTCCCCGGGAGGAAGCATCACCTTTGTCAAAGTAGAGTATAAAATCATACCATTCTGATGATGTGTATAATGCAATGTCGGGCATATATCCATGCACCAATTTAAAGGGAGTCCTTCCCATTGAAGAAGGGTTGCTTGATGCCGTCCTCTGCCTGATATTAACACATAGTTCGCCACAAAATGACCATAGTCTCCTCGGTGACTTCTTCTTTGCTGCCTTGGTTGTGATTGCACTACCAAGATGACCTATTGCTTGCTCTGCCCGGTTTTGAAACGGGCAATGTGGTTGGATGAATGTTTGGTGAATATGATTGCGCTTCACAATTGAATTCCAGTGGGTCTTGTAGGTTCTTGGCGAACCTTGTTCTGGAGCACCATCAGAGATCAAATGCTCAGGGATCCCAACTTCATGAATGAATATTTTCAACCCTTGATGCGCTTGCGATTTGTCCTGTATTGGTATGAATACTTCAAACCCATTTCCATTTGTAAAGATCTGAGCACACTTTTCTTGCCTCATAATACTGGTGGTCCTAGCATGCCAGGTATCAGTGTACCAGGTTCCTTGTGCAACTCTCTTGTTTCTAAAGCGCTGTGTAGGCAGACGCTTCATCAAAGGTAGTTGCAAATTCCTCAGCGCTTTCTGGGTAGTGACTTTCAGAGTCTGTTCCGCCTTCTTGAAACTGATATTCCAAGTCTTGGCTAGGCGTTCACAGTCTATCTTGTTTGGACCTTCAATAGTTGTCACTGATGGTCCCCATTGATTTCTTCTATCAAGCGATCTCCTTTCAAGTGTATTGTCAACTTCTTGCAAGCTAGGGGCTGGTTTTCATTCATCTTCAGGGGCTTCTGTGAAGTCAAATTCTGTGTCATCAAACAAAAACTGGTCTACCCTTCTCGCGCTTGAAATATTTGCATCTTGAAACTTTCTGGTCACTGACGAAATCCTGTGAGAAGTATTACCATCCGTTGCTATCTGGCATTCAGTCAGCATTCTTCTGGTTGATATCTGGTGCAATCTCATCAGCTTGCATTGCTGCATGAGATTCGGATGCTTGGGCTCTATGCTAGTCTTGGAGAACATGTCTGTGACATTACTTGTAGGTTCTGTTACAACCAAACTTGCATCCTCAGTCGACATGGCTTGAACACTAAATTGGTCCCCTGAAATTGGATCACCATTGTCAATTGCTAACTCAGCCATCCTGAACTTCAGTGAATGAGGATCCCAAGGGGTGTCGTTTGTTGCGATTAAATGTTGACATTCATCAAGCTCCAATCTCGTTGGCTTTCTTGTTGGGAAGTATGAAATCACATTTCTCATACTCAGTTTTATGAAAACTTTCTTGGGATCATCATCTTCCATTGGGGTTTGGATTATAATTCCATGCTTGGATCTGGGGTCAAACTGACGAGGTGTTTCTTCAACAGAATTGAAATTGCAATCCCTCACTTGATTTGGACATATCAAGCTGTTCTTCAATTTGTTCCCAAAGTACAGCGCTTGATGGAACACTATGATGTAGACTTGACCTGATGTTGGACTTGTCCAAGCAGTTGCACAACTTCCGATTGGGATTTTCTTGATTGGCTTGTATTCTTCAGAAAAGGGCGCAACATCAACATGTGTTGTGATCTGATCAGGATTGAGCAATATCATGTTGCTTCCAGCTGCCGTGGTGTCGGCATGTGAGTCTAACTCACAGTATCCTTCTTCATTTTCTCCATCATCAAAATCTAGAGGAATATTCATCTCATATAATGACCGGCTCACCATGTTTAAACATTTGTTTTCTAGTGTCCGGTTATGATGTCATTTCTTAGATTTTGAGCCAAAGCTATCACCTGCACCTTCCTTTTCAGCTTCTTTTGCCTTTTTGGTCTCAGCAGCCTTGAGAGCCCTCTTTTTCTTACTCGCCTGTCTCATCTGGTAAAGCTCCTGACGCTGTTCCTTTGACATTGTTTTATAAACGCTTGTTGGATAGGGCTTGTTCTCAACTTTTCCTGTAAAAGTCCCAGTTGTTTTCTGCTTCTTGTTGCTTGACGTGCCCACAGAATACACACTTCTGGAACCTCTTTTGTGCTTTCCATTTGCAAGCTTCTTCAATCCAAGACGATTGGTGAATAGAATCAAACATTCATTGAAATTGTCCCGGTAATCTTTGCTCTCATCAATTGCGTCGGCTTTAGCAGCATCAAGTCGCTCATCACTGATTGAATTGATAGAGTCCCAGACAAATCTCCTTTCATTGTGGTTCTTTTCAAATCTTAGAATCGTCCCATGGAAAGCAGTCCAATTTCTCTTGTGCTTGTTCCAATCATAATTCTTAGCGTCGCCAGTGTAGTGTGATTCTTTCATTTCCTGGTAGGTTTTGTTCAGAACCATAGTCATATTGGTATCAGTGTAAGCATGTTGCATCAATGGAATAAAGGCATTTCTTGCATGACCTGAGTTCAGTTCAGTATTTTGAAAATGTGTGACATATTCCCAACCAGGCCCTTTTCTTGTTGCTTCACATAACAACCTCCAGACGACGTTGTTATCTTCATCATACTGATGACCTGACAAAACGCCACACCTTTCATTGAAGTCACTCCAAGTTGGATAGGTATCTGTTGGACTTTGCCCGACTGTTCCAGACCTGGCTTCATCAGTAACATCTTCCTTCTCTTGGGGTCTTATGACATACAAGATTGGGAAACCTTCAGAGTTGAATCTGTATCTCAAGTTTTGGCGAAATCCTTCTTCCCACTCTCTGAATTTTGTAAGATCCTTTAATTCGGGCGGGGTTGCTTTTTCTTGTGATTTCACACTCGATTCCATCATCTTGATCCTGAATTGTTGCAGTTCCAGGTTGTTTGGGTTTGCGTTCCAGTCAATGGCTCTTGGTTTGACTCCAATCAATGGCTGATACCGAGCCCAATTTGCCCATGAGAGAAGTCTCGATGATAGCGTGTTACCATAGTGGATACTTTTTGGATTAGGGCAGTCTGGACTGATTGATTTCAAACCATGCATAAATGATTTGATGCTTTCCTTATTGAGGTCTGTAATTTCTTGAATGTTAGACATTCCTCCCCTCATGATTTCTTCAGCTGATTCATAGTTGATACCAAAGTCCATCAAGCTGCTTCTGAAAGCGAGCTGTTCTGGATTCAGAAATCTTCCATTGTTGAATCCCCTGATTCTTATTTTGGGTTGGGATGACCTCCTTTTGTATCGTTCAGCCCTTGGGTCAGCATATTGTTGACCTTCATCACCGCTATTGTCATCATCTGGATTCCCACCCCTTCTTTCAGCATCCTGCAATGCTCTGATCCTTTTCTTTACTTCTTGGTCGATGATTCTCTTCATAGTTGAGTTCATTTCTGGGTCAGCGATAGCCCTTTCCATTACACGCATGATTCTTTCATCAAATTCATCGTTTTCTTCCATACCTCCTTCATTGCTTCCATCAGGATCTTGTGGATCCACTTCCATTTTTGTTTCCTCGCCAGAGTTGTAGTTTGCTCTAGTCCGGGCCATGGTGGAGAAAATATTCTAATGGAGTAATCTAACGGTCGGTTCGGAGTATTCGTTTCAAAATATTTGGAGAAATGTTGGTTCGAAATATGCGATGGAAGTTTGGATGGTCGTTTCGATGGACGATACGATCGAATATTTAATCAAAGGTGGTATGTGGAGAAAGAGAGTGTAATCAAATTGAAGGATTGGATGTGAGATGGTTGGTAAATGTTGTATGTGATTCGCTTATCTGTTTGTATTCGTACATGCGGATCGAGTTTTCGTTCCGGTTATTTATACTTTCTGACTATTCGGATCGAGTTTTCGTTCGGGTCTGTGTGTGAGCTGTTGCTTTTGTTGCAAATCAAGATTGTGAGCTTTTCTATCCGGTCTCGGGATTTGCTCATTCTGTATTTCTGTGGTGAAACTTGTTTCCTGAGAATTTTAGTGTTCTCTTTTCTTTTCCGATCTTTGAGATCGAGCGATCTTCGAGATTTGGTGTTCTCGTTTCTATATCTTTCGGATTCTCTTGCGGGCAGATGCTCTTTGCAATCTGTTCCTTCCTATCTGTTTCTCCACAGAATACTTGAGGCTCAATCTTCTGGCTCACGTCATTCTTGTTTTCAGTGAAAGATCAGTGTTCTCGGATATTGATTCCTTTCAACTGATGCCAACCTGGGCGACTCTTTCAGCTGAATCGTCCAGTGCCTTTTTCCTTGCTTGTTTTGCTGGATCGCGAAACCCGATGGAGCCTACCATCGTGGTTTGGGTCTATGGTCTCTTCTTTCAGGGAGACCGCCCTGGTGTTGGTCTCTTCCAGGGCTCCACAAGCAACTGTCTCTTTTACATCCTTGAGGGTTGATGCCGGTAGCTGATCAGGCTAATCCGGATTGTCTTCGAGCTCAACTGCGTTTCTTTCGGTGGGGAAATGAAAAGAATTCACCGTGTAAACGCGTACTGTACGAAAAGTCATAAGGGCAAATAACCTTATTCGTAAGGTTATTTAACTTGAGTGAATAATCGTCGGCGTTTCCATGTGGATTGTCTCTTTACCGGATTTCCCCATCAGCTCACTCTTTGAAGAATTAACAACTCTAAAACACTATCATGCCCTAAAATCTACGTACAACCTAGTACTAATTCTACATGATAAGGTACAATCACATGTGATATTTCAATGAGAATATCACGGTGAATTGCACAATTATACCGTAAAACAGAAGACCGATCGAAGATGGTTTGCGTGTGTTTTGTGTCTTAAGATTACATGTGTTTTTGTATGCTAGAAATTACACGATACGATGAGTAATTTGACGACGACGAGTAATTAACCTGTCGATCAGAGATGATCGACGATTACTGATTATAAGATGATTACTCTTACTCTTACTCACTAAATCAATCGATCGTAAGATCGATTGCGTTTGTTTGTTACGACGCACTTTCTTTAGTTTATCAGACCCAGCATCCTACATGCTGAGGACGACGTTTCAAAGAGAAACACAGTTTGAGCTCGAAGACTAATCCGGACTAGCCTGATCAGCTACCGGCATCAACCCTCAAGGATGTAAAAGAGACAGTTGCTTGCGGAGCCCTGGAATAGACCAACACCAGGGCGGTCTCCCTGAAAGAAGAGACCAAAGAATCGAACCAAGGTGGTGGCTCCACCGGGTTTCGAGATCCAGCAAACAAGCAAGGGAAAAAGGGCTGGACGATTCAGATGAAAGAGTCGCCCAGGTTGGCATCAGTTGAAAGGAATCAATATCCGAGAACACTGATCTTTCACTGAAAACAAGAATGACGTGAGCCAGAAGATTGAGCCTGAAGTATTCTGTGGCGAAACAGATTGGAAGGAACAGATTGCAAAGAGCATCTGCCCGCAAGAAGCAACGGATTGCAAAGAGCATCTGGCACGAAAAACGAAAATCCAAAGATATGAGAACACCAAATCTCGAAGATCGAAAGATCCAAAAGGAAAAGAGAACACTAAATTCCCAGGAAACAATCTTTCAATCTTTCACCACAGAAATACAGAATGAGCAAATCCCGAGAAAGGATAGGAAAGCTCACAATCTTGATTTGCAACAAAAAGCAAAAGCTCACACAAATACAGACAAACCGGAACGAAAACTCGATCCAAATAAAAGGATAAACAAACCGGAACGAGAATTCGATCCGGATATACAAATAGATAAGCAAAACACACCCAACAGTCACCAACGATTAATATCCATATCTCACATCTAATCCCTCGATTCGATTACATTCTCTCTCCACATACCACTTCCGATTCACATACCACATCCGATTGAATATTTGATCGAAACGACCATCGAAACTCCATTGAATATCGCTTGAACATTTGAATCTCGTCTTCAACATGGCTACAGCAAGAAGACAAACAAGATCAAAAGCAAAGCCAAAGGACAATGACGAATATGACTCCAGCAGTAGCAAGGAGGAAACAAAAATGGAAGTGGATCAAGATCTACCAGGAATCACCATGGATGGTAAGAGTGATGAGGAAAGTATGGATGAAGACAGATTGAATGAGAAAACAATCATGCGTGTAATGGAAAAGGCTATGACTGATCCAGAAATGAACTCAACTTGGAAAAGAGTCATCGACAAGGAAGTAAAGAGAAGGATCAGAGCCATACAAGATGCGGTGAAGCAACACAGAAATCCAGATGACGTTAATCGAAGTGGTAGTGATAGTGATAGCAGCGATGAAGATGAGAATCAACTAGATGTCGACCTAAGGGCTGAACGGTATCAAAGGAGGTCATCCCAACCAAAAATAAAAATCAGGGGGTTCAACAATGGAAGATTTCTGAATCCAGAACAGCTTGCTTTCAGGAGCAGCCTGATGGATTTTGGTATCAACTATGAATCAGCTGAAGAAATTATGAGGGGAGGGATGTAAAATATTTGTGAAATTACAGACCTCAACAAGGAAAGCATCAAATTGTTCATGCATGGATTGAAATCTATCAGTCCAGACTGCCCTAATCCAAAAAGTATCCACTATGGCAACAGGCTATCATCGAGGCTTCTCACGTGGGCAAGTTGGGCCCGGTATCAACCATTGATTGGAGTCGAACCAAGAGCTATTGACTGGAACGCAAACCCAAACAATATGGAATTGCAGCAATTCAGAATCAAGATGATGGAGGCGAGTGTGAAATCACAGGAAAAAGCAACCCCACCTGAGTTAAAGGACCTTACAAAATTCAGAGAATGGGAGGAAGGCTTTTGACAAAATTTGAGATACAGATTCAACTCTGAAGGTTTCCCAATCTTGTATGTGATAAGGCCCCAAGAAAAGGACGAAGTTACCGATGAAGCCAGGTCTGGAACAGTCGGGCAAAATCCAACAGATACCTACCCAACTTGGAGTCACTACAATGAAAGGTGTGGTGTTTTGTCAGGTCACCAGTATGATGAGGATAACAGCGTCGTCTGGAGGTTGTTATGTGAAGCAACAAGGAAAGGTCCTGGTTGGGAATATGTGGCACATTTCCAAAACAGTGCTCTGAACTCAGGAAATGCTAGAAATGCATTCATTTTGTTGATGCAGCATGCTTACACTGATACCAATATCACTATGGTTCTGAACAAAACCTATCAGGAAATGAAAGAATCACATTACACTGGCAATGCTAAGAATTATGATTAGAACAAGCACAAGAGAAACTGGACTGCTTTTCATGGAACAATCCTGAGATTTGAAAAGAACCACAACGAAAGAAGATTTGTTTGGGACTTTATCAATTCAATCAGTGATGAGAGACTTGACGCTGCCAAAGCCGATGCAATTGATGAGAGCAAAGACTACCGGGACAATTTCAATGAATGTCTTATCCTATTCTCCAATCGCCTTGGATTGAAGAAGCTTGCAAATGGGAAGCATAAAAGAAGTTCCAGAAGTGTGTATTCTGTGGGCACGACAAGCAATAAGAAGCAGAAGACAACTGGAACGTTCACAGGAAAAGTTGAATGCAAGCCCTATCCAACAAGTGTTTATAAAACAATGTCAAAAGAACAGCGGCAGGAGCTTTACCAGATGAGACAGGCAAAGAAGAAAAGAAACCTCAAAGCTGCTGAGACCAAAAAGGCAAAGGAAGCTGAGAATGAAGGCGCAGGTGACAGCTTTGGCTCAAAATCTAAGAAATGACATAATAACCGGACACTAAAACAAATGTTTAAAAATGGTGAGCCGGTCATTATATAAGATGAATATTCCCCTAGATTTTGATGATGGAGAAAATGAAGAAGGATACTGTGAGTTAGACTCACATGCTGACACCACTGCAGCGGGGAGCAATATGGTATTGCTCAATCCTGATCAGATCACAACACATGTTGATGTTGCGCCCTTTTCTGAAGAATACAAGCCAATCAAAAAGATCCCAATTGGAAGTTGTGCTACTGCTTGGACAAATCCAACATCAGGCCAAGTATATATCATAGTGTTCCATCAAGCGCTGTACTTTGGGAACAAATTGAAGAACAGCTTGATATGCCCAAATCAAGTGAGGGATTGCAATTTCAATTCTGTTGAAGAGACACATCGTCAGTTTGATCCTAGATCCAAGCATGGAATCACAATTCAAACACCAATGGAGGATGATGATCCAAGGAGAGTTTTTATAAAACTGAGTATGAGAAATGTGATTTCATATTTTCCCACAAGGAAGCCAACAAGAATGGAGCTTGATGAATGTCAACATTTGATTGCAACAAATGATACCCCATGGGATCCACATTCACTGAAGTTCAGGATGGCTGAGTTAGCAATCGACAATGGAGATCCAATTTCAGGGGACCAGTTTAGCCTTCAAGCCATGTCGACCGAAGAAGATCAAGCCATGGATACAAGTTCAATTGTAACAGAACCTACAAGTAACATTACAGATATGCTCTCCAAGACCAGCTTGGAGAACAGGCATCCAAGTCTCATTCAGCAATGCAAACTGATGAGATTGCATCAGGTATCAACCAGAAGAATGCTAACTGAATGCCAAATTGCAACAGATGGCAATATTGCTCATCGGATTTCTTCAGTAACAAATATTTCAAGCGCGCGAAGGGTAGACCAATTTTTGTTTGATGACACAGAATTTGATTTCATGGAAGCTCCTGAAGTCGAATCAAAACAAGCCCCTAACTTGCAAGAAATTGACAATATACTTGAAAGGAGATCTCTCGATAGAAGAAATCAATGGGGGCCATCAGTGATAACTATTGAGGGTCCAAACAAAGTAGACTGTGAACGCCTAGCCAAAACTTGGAACATTAGTTTCAAGAAAGCTGAGCAGACATTGAAAGTCACAACGCAGAAGGCACTCAGGAATTTGCAACTACCATTGATGAAGAGGCTGCCTACACAGCGCTTTAGAAACAAGAGAATTGCACAAGGAACCTGGTACACTGATACGTGGCATGCTAGGACTACCAGTATTATGAGACAGGAAAAATGCGCACAAATCTTTACAAATGACAATGGGTTTGAAGTATTTATACCAATATAGGACAAATCACAGGCGCACCAAGGATTGAAAATATTCATTCATGAAATTGGAATCCCAGAGCATTTGATTTCTGATGGTGCTCCAGAACAAGGATCTCCAAGAACCTACAAGACCCACTGGAATTCAATTGTGAAGCGCAACCATATTCATCAGACATTCATACAACCTCATTGCCCATTTCAAAATCGAGCAGAACAAGCGATCGGACATCTTGGGAGTGCAATCACAACCAAGTCAGCAAAGAAGAAGTCACCGAGGAGATTATGGTCATTTTGTGGTGAACTATGTGCAAATATCAGGCAGAGAACAGCATCAAGTAACCCTTCTTCAATGGGGAGAACTCCATTTGAATTGGTTCATGGCTATAGGCCCGATATTACACTATACACTTCATCAGAATGGTATGATTTTGTGTTTTACTTCGATAAAGGTGATTCTTCAACTCGCGGCGTTGAAAGATTGGGTCGATGGTTGGGCCCCTGTGGCAATAAGATAGGTGGAGGTGATTGTTTTTGGCTCCTGACCAAATCAGCAATACCAATATCTACAAATTCAATAAGGCCTGTCAAAGAATTTGAATGGAGGGATAGAGATATCCTCAGAAGAATGGAAGCAATCGACAAATCAATTGAATCCAAGATTGGTGATGAAGTAAAAGATAGCGCGTCTTTCTTCCAGGAAAACTACCCGGAGCCTCAGATGGAGCTATTTGAGGATCAACCAGTGAAATCATCTGATCTGAAACTTGAAATGGCCGAGCCAGAAGCGTCAGTGGAAGATATAGATGAACGAGATGAGTATCTGGGGAATGAAGTAATCATTGAAAGAAATGATGAAAGGCTCAGGTGCATTGTCAAGGATAGAGTGCGAGATTTGCAAAACAGACCAATTGGAGTAAGGAATGAGAATCCCATACTAGACACGAGGCTGTACAAATTGCAACTACCTGATGGCACCATTGAGGAATACACGGCAAATATTGTTGCAGAGAGTTTGTACAGTTCTGTTGATGATGATGGAAGGATGTTCACTCTACTAGATGAACTAATTGATCATGAATGCGACAACACTGCTCTAACTGATGAGGAAGCCACGACTATAGCCAAAAATGGCAGGAAAACCCACAAGCCAACAACTAGGGGTTGGAGGATTCTTGCCAGTTGGAAAGATGGGATAGAATCTTGGTGTAAGCTAAGCGATGTCAAAGAATCATTCCCAGTGCAACTAGCTGAATATGCTGTCAACAATAATCTTGAAAAGTTACCAGCATTCAGATGGTGGGTGCACAAAATTTTGAGAAGAAAGGATCGGATCCTTAAAGCAGCCAAAACAGCAAAGTATTGGTTGAAGACTCACAAATATGGTGTTGAATTGCCACATTCAATCAAACAAGCGCTGGCTATTGATAAGAAAACAGGCACTGATCACTGGGAAAGAGCAATCCACAAAGAAATGACCAACAATATGGCAGCGTTTGAATTTTCTGATGATGATGTTATTCCAGTCGGTCACAAGGAAATAACAACCCACATGATTTTTGACATCAAGCTTGGATCCCTAACAAGGAAGGCTAGATTGGTAGAGGATAGTCATAAAGTTCCTGCAGTGGCAAAAGAAAATACCTACTCATCTGTCCCCAGTCGCGACTCAGTAAGAATATTCTTCTTGCTGGCAGCGCTGAATGATTTGAAGGTTCTCTCAGCAGATATCCAAAATGCATATTTGACGGCCCCAATAAAAGAGAAATACTTTCTAAGAGCGAGAGCTGAAGATGGCTTTCCTCCAGATCTTGCAGGAAGACCTTGCAAGATAGTTCGTGCATTATATGGACTGCCGGTGGCAGGTGCATCTTTCAGATCATATCTCACACAGCATTTGAGGGATCTTGGATATTCCCCATCCAAAGCAGATCCGGATGTGCACTTACGAATTGAAACCAGGAAAGATGGATCCAGATATTGGGCAATGCTGATTGCCTATGTAGACGATATCTTATGTTCTGGTGAAGATCCAAAGTTCCAGCTAGAAAACATTGAACGAAAGTTCAAATTGAAGGATGATACTATTGAAGAGCCAACTCTGTATCTGGGAGCTGATATTGGAAAGTTTTACTTTGAAGGTGATTCAAAGCCAAGATGGTCATTTTCAAGCACCAAGTATACGGCGAAAGCTGTTGCAGCAGTCGAACAAGAGTTAGGAACTGAAAAATATGGCTACAAGTATCTACCAAAATCAGCATCCAGTCCACTGTCACATGATTATCGACCGGAAATTGATATATCAGAGGAACTGAATCCTGAATTGCAAAATTACTATCAAGGTTTGATTGGAGTCCTCAGGTGGATTTGTGAATTAGGAAGGCTCAACATTGTAATGCCAGTCTCGCTGATGTCAAGGTATTTGGCTCAAGCGAGAAAGGGACATCTGAACCAGTTATTTCATATATTTGCGTATTTGAAAAAGTACAACAGGTCGAAATTGGTTTTCGATGATACAGTACCAAGCATTGATGAGAGTAAATTTCAAAAATGTGACTGGTCTGAATTTTACCCTGGTGCTGCTGAAGTCATACCAGCAGATATGCCTGAAGCCTTGGGAAAGCATGTAACAATGAGCTGTTTTGTTGACGCCGACCATGCCGGATGCAAGGCAACAAGACGATCTCATACTGGTGTTATTATCTTCATTAATAATGCACCGAACATTTGGTTTTCCAAAAGACAAACAACAGTTGAGACATCAACTTTTGGATCTGAAATCATTGCTTTGAAAATTGCAATCGAATTGGTCAAAGGTCTAAGGTACAAGTTGAGAATGATGGGTGTTCCAATTGATGGAAGCACCAATGTGTATTGTGATAATGATTCTGTTGTCACAAATGTTACATGACCTGAAAGCCCATGTAAGAAGAAGCACAACAGCATTGCATATCACAAAGCGCGTGAATCTATTGCAGCAGGAATTATCAGAGTTGCAAAGGAACCAGGTTCAACAAATATTGCTGATTTGTTTACAAAGCTAATGAGTGGCGCTGTTTTTCGAGAACATTGTTCTCGTTGCATGTGGTGAGAAATCGATCTGCAATGAGCACTTCGAAAATGGATGATTTGATCCATGGAATATAATATATCAATCAGGCAAGGATCAGGGCAAAATGCCATGATACAAGCCAGAATGAAAGGCAAAACGCCGCCCCAATTGATAGGGCCTCTGATGGTAGACTGGATACAGTTTGGTATTCAACACACGACAATGACTCATGATGAAATTGACTCACGATGAATAGGTTAAGTCATAGAATCCAGCCGCTTAACGGTTGGAGGATTTATGACTGAAGGGGACTGAAAAGAATTCACCGTGTAAACGCGTACTGTATGAAAAGTCATAAGGGCAAATAACCTTATTCGTAAGGTTATTTAACTTGAGTGAATAATCGTCGGCGTTTCCATGTGGGTTGTCTCTTTACCGGATTTCCCCATCAGCTCACTCTTTGAAGAATTAACAACTCTAAAACACTATCATGCCCTAAAATCTATGTACAACCTAGTACTAATTCTACATGATAAGGTACAATCACATGTGATATTTCAATGAGAATATCACGGTGAATTGCACAATTATACCGTAAAACAGAAGACCGATCGAAGATGGTTTGCGTGTGTTTTGTGTCTTAAGATTACATGTGTTTTTGTATGCTAGAAATTACACGATACGATGAGTAATTTGACGACGACGAGTAATTAACCTGTCGATCAGAGATGATCGACGATTACTGATTATAAGATGATTACTCTTACTCTTACTCACTAAATCAATTGATCGTAAGATCAATTGCGTTTGTTTGTTACGACGCACTTTCTTTAGAAACGCCATTCGTTCGGTCCTCCACAGCTCGTAGAGTGCTCTGGGTCTGATACACTAAAGAAAGTGTGTCGTAACAAAGAAACAAACGCAATCGGCCTTGTGGTCGATTGATTTAGTGAGTAAGGGTAATCGTCTTACAATTGGTAAGCCTCGATCATCTAATCGACAGGTTAATTACTCGTCGTCAAATTACTCGTCATATCGTGTAATTTCTAGCATACAAAACACCCGTAATCTTAAGACACAAAACACACACAAAACCATCTTCGATCGGTCTTTTTACCGTGTAATTCACCGTGATATTCTCATTGGAATATCACATGTATTGTACCTTATCATGTAGAATTAGTACTAGGTTGTACATAGATTTTAGGGCATGATAGTGTTTTAGAGTTGTTAATTCTTCAAAGAGTGAGCTGATGGGGAAAACCCGCTCAGAGGCAATCCACATGAGGCGCCGACGATCATCCACTCAAATAACCTTAAGAATAAGGTTATTTGCCCTTATGACCTTTCGTATGATACGCCCATGACTAGAACGTTCGTACGCACATTGCACATTTACACGGTGAATTCTTTTCATCCAATAGAGGTCCCATCATCCTCATTTTCAATGAATGTGCGTACACGGGACGACACCCCTCTATTTTGTCCTCCAGCCAGATGGAAGCATATTTCTCCAATGTCGATGACACATCCATCAAAGCGGGCGGTGGGCAGGTAATCACCACCTCCAATGGATATGCACTGCCTCTCAGCATTCGACATGGTTTACCATACCTTGCCATGTGAAAGTATACGACTGTTGAATTCAACACGCTCCCATATGTTATCATGACATCCGATAAACACTGGGACCCATCCGTTCTCGATACCACAATCAGTGCTAAAGATGAAACCTTTTTCCAGAAATACCCTCCTCAGTCGCAACAACTTCCATATCCCGAATACGACGAATACGGAAATCCATGTTGTCTTGAAGGATTAGATATCTCTGTATCTCCTGGCTCATCCACGGTTACGTCTCTCAGTTTGTACTCCAGTCATTGTACTTGATCACCCTTTCTCCCTATTGATGATCATGGAACCCACGACCGCTCCTTCTGGCTTACACCTACTGACTATGCTCATCAGGAGCGCCTCGCATGCTGCATTTTCCCTCCAACCTCTAAAACGGTCACTGCTTTTCCCACGGATTTTACTGTTAGTGATGCTCCACGTATCACAACTACACCCCGTGAACGCTATCCCAACGAACATGATTACTTATCTCTGAAACCTTTCTTTTGCTGGGTTTCTACAGACCGCATCAAAGCTACCTTTGACAATTCAACGCAATATGGTTCGTTAGCGGTTAGCCCTGATGGTAACATCTTCAAACATTTTTGTTCCCCCCAGCCGGCAATGAACGTTCGACCGTTCAATGATGACGTCTTGTCTGACGCTGTTTATTCCAATGTCCCAGCGATTGATGGCGGTTCCAAACTTGCCCAGATTTTCTTTGGTCCGAAGTCTCATATCATACATGTTGAAGAGATGCGCACCACCGGCAACTTTCTATCATGCTTTCAGAATTTCGTCCAAAAATGGGGCAGGCCTCTTCGCCTCTTATGTGATCATGGGAACTACCAATCTAGTAAGAGGGTCATCGATTATCTCAAAATGTTATGGATTGGACTCTGGCAAAGTGAACCCTATCACCAACACCAGAATCAATTTGAACGGCGCTATCAAACGTTTAAGCGTATTGTCAATCGCGTCATGGACCGTACAGGCACACCACCACATCTCTGGTTGTTGTGCATGACCTACGTTGCCGGACTCCTCAATGTTATTTCTGATCCTACTCTGTCGGACAAACAACCAATCTTCATTGCTACCGGTACACTTGGCGATATCAGCGCGTATACCAGTTTCTTCTGGTTTGAACCTGTTTATTTCAAGACCAATGACTCCCCTTTCGGTACCCAGTCTACCGAACGTCTCAGTCATTTCGTAGGCATTGCCGAACATGTGGGCAATGGACTTTGTTTCCGAATCTGGGATCCAGTCACCAACAAATTGCTTGACCGTTATGGTGTACGTTCTGCTCTTACACCTGAGTCACGCAACAAACGAGCTGGCCTCTTTACAGATGGCGGCTTCATCAAATGGCGTAAAGCCAAGGATTCAGAACCTCAATTGTACGCCACTGGTGACGCTCCTACACTCACAAAACATGGGGAACATACCACTATGGATAGTTCCCATGCAGATTCTAAACCACAGGACGTCCCAGCTACTCCTCCTCTTGGCATCTCAACTACGGACCCCGACACCACTCGAAGCCTCGACACTCCTCCAGAACATGACGCCCCCGCGCCGTCTGTACCTACCGGGCAACAAGGTCCCACACCTCCAGTTCAGCTGCCCGACCATAGTCAACCTCCCGCATCTGGTAATCAGGTTCTTATCAACCCACCCGCCCACCCCTCGTTACCGAGCTTTCTATATAAGAAGGTCGATGACAGCCCAAGCTGGCCCCCTTCTCCACTCCCTAACAACTATGGAGAGAGTTTTGATGGTCCTCCTACGACACACATCTTCAGCAAGACATCCGATGGCGTTCTCCTTACTGAAGACGATTTTGATCCACCAGAGCTAGCATACTTTGATGTTAGTGACGTCACAACTCCACACACCAACCCTGCTACTCCTTCAGTAGACCCATCACAGGTAGTTGTTACCGATGAAGAAGGCAACACACAATTTGACGGCGATGGTAAACCTCTTACCATTCTGACGATCCCAATTGCCAATATACAAGGAAGATCTTTTCTTGTACCCAACCCAGATGGTACTTGAAAACACCTTATCATCGTCGATGTAGAGGACAGTCTTGAACACAATAACAGCTTCATCAAATTCAAGTGCAAACACTCTGATGACAAACTTGACGTTATCATCGCATACAATGATGTTATGAACTACATCCACCATGATTCGACCAAAGAAGATGGAAAACTTTGGTCGTTTCGCCGCATCCTGGGACACCAAGGCCCATTGGATAACAAACACCCTCAGTACAAAGGCTCCAAGTATAACCTTTGGATTGAATGGGAAAACATGGAACGGACATATGAACCATTAGCCAACATTGTGGCTGATGATCCTGTTACCGTTGCCAAATATGGGAAAGAAAACAACTTGCTTGACCTCCCAGGTTGGAAACGTCTCAAACGAATCACAAACCTAGCACAACGAACCAAGAAACTTGATCGACTCGTGCATCAAGCCAAACTTCGGTCTTTCCGTACCACCCCACAGTACCAATATGGATTCAAGGTACCTCGTAACCACAAAGAAGCTCTCCGATTTGATCAAGCCAACAGAAACCACAAGTGGGAAGACGCCACCACTCTTGAAATGGAACAGCTCAAGGAATACAATACCTTTATCGACAAAGGCATGTACAAAGCAAGCTCCATCCCAAATGGGTTTCAACAGATCAAGGTACACATGATATATGCTGTCAAACATGATGGTAGGCACAAGGCTCGTCTTGTTGCGAACGGTAATCTCACTGAAGACCCCGTACACAGTGTGTACGCCGGTGTCGTATCACTTTGCGGTCTACGTATGTGTCTGTTCATAGCTGAACTGAACAGCCTGGAAGCATGGGGTACCAATATAGGAAATGCTTACCTTGAAGCAGTGACCTGCGAGAAAGTCTGTATCAAGGCAGGTCCAGAATTCGGATCACTAGAAGGTAACCTATTGATCATCTACAAGGCCTTATATGGACTCAGATCATCGGGCAAATGCTTTGGTGGTTTACTAGCAGCCTGCCTCATTGAACTCGGCTTCAAAAGATCCCACGCTGAACCGGAAATCTTTCTCAAGCCTGGAATGAACAAGCATGGGGAACGTGTATATGAACTCATATGCACATATGTCGATGATCTATGTCTTTGCATGGCAGATCCCAATTCTTTCCTGGAAATACTACAGTCGGAGCCATACAACTTCAAACTGAAGGGATCAGGACCTATGAATTTTCATCTGGGTTGTGGATTTGAGCGCGACGCACATGGTGTTCTTTGTATGAATCCCATCAAGTTCATCAAAAAAATGGAAGCATCTTATGAACAAATGTTTGGATGCAAACCTAGCACCAGGTTCCAGTCACCCATTGCCAAAAACGATCATCCAGAATTGGACTCCTCGGCCTTTCTCAAGGAAACTGGTATCCAGAAATACCAAAGCATGATCGGTTCACTCCAATGGGTCATCGCCATTGGACGGTTTGATGTTCAAACAGCCGTGATGACACTCTCGAGTTTCAGAGCTCAACCACGAGACGGACACCTTGATCGTGCCAAACGTATCTACAGATATATCTCCAAGTTTAGACATTTTAAAATCAGGTTCCGCGTGGAACCCCCAGATTTTATATTGACTAAACCGGACAACATCAATTGGTCCAACACCGTCTATGGGGAGCATTCTGAAGAGCTACCCAACGACGCTCCTGCACCACTTGGGAAGACAGTAGTGTTAACACACTTCTATGATGCAAATCTCATGCATGATATTCTCAGTGGTAAGGCTGTAACTGGCATCCTTCACTTCGCAAACAAGACTCTCATGATGTGGTTCTCAAAGAAACAAGCTACTACAGAGACAGCCACCTTTGGAGCTGAATTTGTTGCAGGAAGAACTTGCATCGAGCAAATCGTTGATCTACGTCACTCATTCTGAATACCTTGGAACACAAGTCCATGACATCTCTTATTCATAGGGAGACAACAAGAAGATGATTCAGACGTCAACCTTTCCCTACGCAAGGTTGCATAAGTGTCACAATATCCTATCGTTTCACTACGTACGAAGCATGATAGCGAAAGGCTTCATTCTAATGCTGCACATACCTGGCAAAGATAACTGTACAGATATCCTCACCAAGCATTGGGGACACTCAGTTGTGTATCCACTGCTCAAGCCCATCTTCCACTTCTGTGGGAATACCGGCGGCCTCCTCCAAGACGATGGAAGCATCATGTAAAACGTGATGACCTTTCACAAGGAAACATGGGGAGTATTAAATTCCTTTCGTGTCCAGAAGTACCAAAGCTACACGACGGTAGCTATTCTATTTGTACGAATCAATGAGTCGCGTATCAACCAAGTAATCGATTCCCACGGCATATTGATTCCCATGGCGCATCGATTCCCATCGCGCATTAACGGTGAGCAATCTCTGTTTTATATTATTGCCTTTGTTCTTTGGTGAGCAAACTTTGATTTTGTAAAGTATCACACAAGCTACAGGAGCAATTCCTGATCATAATGATAAACATATCATAGGATCTTCCTAACAGAACAAGAGAAGAAAACCGTTGGCGTGTGATTCTCACACAATATATATATACATACAGATATATACGGTCAACGACCAATGCATGTACGGAAATAATCAGCAAGTAATCTCATCATTACGCAACAGCAGTTGCAACGTATTCATCTCAATAAAAGAGATATCTTGCATTTTGGCAAGATTTCACTTTATCTCATACTTTTAACATTCAACTGATTTATATCCCAAAATTCACACTAGTTGCTATCAACTACCTGTAATCTACATTACTAAGGTCGGTCTCGCTGTATCTGAACAAGTTCACAGCAAGAAGAGATCTGGCGTTTCCATAGTCTCACCTGTAGTCTGATTATCCGTTGTCGAAAGTATCCAACCACAATTGTCACGCGTAGAGTACAATCGTTTGTCTACTAACACACTAACACAGTGTTGCTGTTCTTCAGAAGCCTTTGAATCAGACTCTCAACGGACCGGATTCAGAAGGAAAATAATATCTTTGCATGGCAGATCCCAATTCGTTCCTGGAAATCTTACAGTCGGAGCCATACAACTTCAAACTGAAGGGATCAGGACCTATGAATTTTCATCTGGGCTGTGGATTTGAGCGCGACGCACATGGTGTTCTTTGTATGAATCCCATCAAGTTCATCAAAAAAATGGAAGCATCTTATGAACAAATGTTTGGATGTAAACCTAACACTAGGTTCCAATCGCCCATTGCCAAAAACGATCATCCAGATTTGGATTCCTTGGCCTTTCTCAAGGAAACTGGTATCCAGAAATACCAAAGCATGATTGGTTCACTCCAATGGATCATCGCCATTGGACGGTTTGATGTTCAAACAGCCGTGATGACACTCTCGAGTTTCAGAGCTCAACCACGAGACGGACACCTTGATCGTGCCAAACGTATCTACAGATATATCTCCAAGTTTAGACATTTTAAAATCAGGTTCCGCGTGGAATCCCCAGATTTTATATTGACTAAACCGGACAACATCAATTGGTCCAACACCGTCTATGGGGAGCATTCTGAAGAGCTACCCAACGACGCTCCTGCACCACTTGGGAAGACAGTAGTGTTAACACACTTCTATGATGCAAATCTCATGCATGATATTCTCAGTGGTAAGGCTGTAACCGGCATCCTTCACTTTGCGAACAAAACTCCTATGATGTGGTTCTCGGAAGAAACAAGCTACAACGGAAACAGCCACATTCGGAGCTGAATTTGTTGCAGGAAGAACCTGTATCGAGCAAATTGTTGATCTACGTCACTCATCTGATACCTTGGAACACAAGTCCATGACATCTCTTATTCATGGGGAGACAACAAGAAGATGATTCAGACGTCAACCTTTCCTTACACAAGGTTGCATGAGCGTCACAATATCCTATCGTTTCACTACGTACGAAGCATGATAGCGAAAGGCTTCATTCTAATGCTGCACATACCTGGCAAAGATAACTGTACAGATATCCTCACCAAGCATTGGGGACACTCAGTTGTGTATCCACTGCTCAAGCCCATCTTCCACTTCTGTGGGAATACCGGCGGCCTCCTCCAAGACGATGGAAGCATCATGTAAAACGTGATGACCTTTCACAAGGAAACATGGGGAGTATTAAATTCCTTTCGTGTCCAGAAGTACCAAAGCTACACGACGGTAGCTATTCTATTTGTACGAATCAATGAGTCGCGTATCAACCAAGTAATCGATTCCCACGGCATATTGATTCCCATGGCGCATCGATTCCCATCGCGCATTAACGGTGAGCAATCTCTGTTTTATATTATTGCCTTTGTTCTTTGGTGAGCAAACTTTGATTTTGTAAAGTATCACACAAGCTACAGGAGCAATTCCTGATCATAATGATAAACATATCATAGGATCTTCCTAACAGAACAAGAGAAGAAAACCGTTGGCGTGTGATTCTCACACAATATATATATACATACAGATATATACAGTCAACGACCAATGCATGTACGGAAATAATCAGCAAGTAATCTCATCATTACGCAACAGCAGTTGCAACGTATTCATCTCAATAAAAGAGATATCTTGCATTTTGGCAAGATTTCACTTTATCTCATACTTTTAACATTCAACTGATTTATATCCCAAAATTCACACTAGTTGCTATCAACTACCTGTAATCTACATTACTAAGGTCGGTCTCGCTGTATCTGAACAAGTTCACAGCAAGAAGAGATCTGGCGTTTCCATAGTCTCACCTGTAGTCTGATTATCCGTTGTCGAAAGTATCCAACCACAATTGTCACGCGTAGAGTACAATCGTTTGTCTACTAACACACTAACACAGTGTTGCTGTTCTTCAGAAGCCTTTGAATCAGACTCTCAGCAGACCGGATTCAGAAGGAAAATAATAAAATGGGGCAATTTCCAGTCTCTGTTACAAATGTTCGTGGTGAAAGAGAGGTTGGGGGCACAGAACCACATTTGTATGGTCATAATGTGGTCAACTATGTAACAATTAAGAAGTACATGGTAGTGTGCCGGGATATTCTTGTTTGGCACATGGAGAATGTCAAATATCCCCCAGCGCCTGAAAGAATGGATCAGGGTTTGTGGCTCTATACCAAATGTGACAACAGCTCTTCACACAACTCACGAGATTGCGTCGCTGTCATGAAACAATACTTGGATGACCTTATTACCGAGTTGGCACTCTGGGTTTCAATGAGTCAAAGCTACAATCAGACTACCTACGACAAATATTTCAAGTCAAATCATGTTGAATGTTTAGAATCCCTACGGAGATGAGACAGGCTTGAGTTTGTTCCTCAGAATGAGTCCAAAGATTATGTCTGCAACGAATTGATGAATTCTACCAAACCAAGAACTGCATTTTGTCAGGCACTTCATTCCATGTGGGTAAAATTTGAAGGAGAGTCAAAAAGAATTTTTCCGACACTGTCTCTGTGTCACCTTGGTATAAAACTTTTGTCACATGAAGATTTCTACGGTAACTTCTTACCCAATTTATTTCAGAATTTGTTCATCTTGGGAACAACAGTAGTTTGTCGGGAACAGCCAGTGAAATGAGGATTTCATCAAGAAGACGGCCACATGGCCAGCACCGGTGAAGTGTTCTTACCAATAAATTTGCCATCAGTCTTCCATTTTGTCCTCCACTACAAGGACCTTGTTACGAACTTGTTTCACATTCATTTTGAATTCAGTAAGAACATTGTCACTCTATTGCCTTCCAAATTGGGCAAAGGCAAGATTCATCTGGCACCCGTGATTCGTGAAAGAAGGAATCATATTTGGTGAATGAGTGGTTGATCACAAAAATGGTAGACCAGGATGAAACAATTTTGGCCGAGGAAAATCACATCTTTTGATAGGGTGTGTAATTAGTGCATTTCTCAAGTACTATGCGCCTCTATGTTGGCAGAGAATATTGCTCTGATTGGTTCATTTGACAACAGTTGCAAGGAAATTCTTCAAAAGATTTTAAAATTACCTCACACGGGGTCTTTTGGTTTCCAAGATGTCATGCAAACTCTTGAAGATTTGGTATTGAAGGAGCCAAAGATATCTGGCTCAATCACAGTTTCTGGACAAAGAATACAAAGGGGTTTCAACATGATGATCGTTTGTACATTTACCCTCCACCAGAGAGTGGGGTTGATACCAAATGTTCCCATGTCAGATTCAATCTCAATCCAAAGCCAAAAGACCTAATAAAAGGTTTGTTGGAAATGCCCGCTGTTGGCCAGATCCATCAATCCGTTACATGGTTTCTTTGCTATGATGTGCGCTCCCAACAAAAGTTACACCAACAGTTTTTATGGATCATATTCCATGCGTGATCCGCAAGATATTTATTACTGACCTGGAAGTGCCCTGCAACACTTTACTTAATGAATGGCTGCCAATAATCATTCACTACAGTTATCTGCCAGAAAGCAGAAAAACATTCACCCCATTGACAGAACGTCTTGTAGAAATGTTGGTGGATCCGTTGGTTGAACTATTTATGGCAAAGCTTGAAGTTGTATTTCTCTCCTGAGCAGACGTGCAAGATATTGATGAGCATTTTGGCAAGGAGGGTAATGAGTTATATTTGAGTGGTGTGTTCAAACACCTCAAGG
Organism: Pseudo-nitzschia multiseries; assembly: GCA_037355745.1. Taxonomy (NCBI): domain Eukaryota; phylum Bacillariophyta; class Bacillariophyceae; order Bacillariales; family Bacillariaceae; genus Pseudo-nitzschia; species Pseudo-nitzschia multiseries. The sequence goes on from CM074783.1 coordinate 10,124,638, forward strand.
GCTTCAACTTTAAATACCACACATTGTACAACTTCGAGACTTGGGAGTGCTTCGAAGACAGCAAGGCTGATTTAGAAAATTGTAAGAAATCCCAGACCTGTCCATATGCAACAGGATGGGTTAGTATGTTCATTTCTAAACTTGTAGAATCTTTGTACCATGGCTTCATTAAACAATTATGTGTGTCTAATACTAGTAACAATTCCAACCAGTACACATGTGTGCAGTGGAGGGAGGACTCGACCCACTGACCTCAGTGTCGTCATCAATATCAACCATTCCTACCACACTTCAAAAGTTACACTATTAAAAGTCTGTCTTTGTTTCAATCATGTAGTTGCTGTGCCCGGTGGTAGGAACTGCCGGTACGTAATTGTGTGATCGGGCAGAAGTATCCACACGCCAACAGTGAGCACACACGGTACATGCCAAGAACTTGATCATTCTTGGTTTGAGTATTCAATCAAAATGACTTGTCACGCTACCATCCAAACACAGGAATAACACAAAAATGGACAACAAAACAGAATCAGCAACAAAGAGGATGAAAAAGAACGCGTGGCTTCCTATTCTTTCCGTGGTGTATTGCAAACACATGGAAGAGCTGCAACACGAAGACGTAAACCTGTCTTTATAACATATTGAAACTGGGTTTGATGCGCCATGTGCCAAAAATGGCCACTTGGTACTCACAATCCTTGAGGGATGCAAGCAGATTGACGCTGTGAGAACAAGACTCAACAGCAAAAAAGAACGGTTTGAGGAAGAAGAAGCTCTGTTGATTTTGGAAGATGGGTTTAAGTACATCAGCGATGAATGGTTTCCTGAATATGAGGAAGGCATCACTGTTGCTATAGACCACATGTGGGCTATGGGTATCATTCTCTCATACCTTTTATGCAGTTATCCTGCATTGAAAGGAACAGAGGACATCAAGTGCTACAACAACATGGGTGTTGGACCCGAAGTACAATTCGGAGAACAAGACAGACTTGAAGGGAATGGTCATACATTCTCAGCAAAGGAATGGTGTAATCTCAAGCTGCCTGCAAGAGAACACATAAAAAAGTGCGTTGAATATGCCAAGTGTCATGTTCAGTGGGGTAAGAGTAGCTTGACCACTATTGTCGATTGCGATTCCATCTATGTAGAGAATAATAGGCACAAAAATTCACTGGAATCAGTTTTGCATCTCTTTTCCCAAGTATTGATCCACTATTCACCATGGTGGAGTTTGTCTATATCAATATTACCTTGTAGTTCTGGATACTGGACTGGTAAAGTTAGGTCTTCAGTGTGGGGGAAAGACAGATTTTCTTCCTTTACCAACGTGATGTTTGTTAATAGCAAATGAAGTGCTTTTTAGAAGGATGAAACATAGATTTGTTTATGACCGGCAACGTCAGCACCAATTGATTTCTTATAACACCAGTCCATAAGATCAGGTTCAAACCCATCACCTTCTATTTCAGGCACAGTTGTGTAAATGTCATTCATGACACTTGACCTGGTCTTTACGAGATTGCCTTTTGTCTATGAAAATAAATTAAACGCTTGGATTCAATAGCCCATTCATACAATTCCTTCTCTGCAACTAAAGGCATGCTATGATTCTGCATGATTTTCATTAACTTGATCTTCACCTTCAGTTTGTCTGATACGTGCCTTCCGGCACTGGGTGTCATAATTGCCGTGTTCAAATCAGGAGGGGAATCATCAACAGCCATGTTGTTGACTTCTCTATTGACACTCAAAGGGGGGGGAACTTTAATGTCAATTCCTTCTTCATCATCCTCATTGTTAGGAGAAAAACAATTATCATCAGAAACAGAGTCATCATCATCATTGTCTAATTCCCGACCAATCAAGGCATGCTCCATCGGTTTGACAGAAGGATTGGTTTGACAAAAGGGTCATACCGTACATAACTTGATTGTTGAGCACCTCTGACACTAGGCCATTACTCAGTGGACTGTTAGGGGTGTCCATTAGACCTAATTGTTCACTAGCATCCTCTTGCTTCTTCAATTTTCTGATGAATAGGGAAGATGAAAAATCATCTACCCCCAAACACTGGTAGTAATAAGAATAACATGTATCCAGATTGCGTGTAGTATGGTTCATAAGACCGGGCAAAACCATTACTCCGGTATTCTTTCTTCGTCTTGCTGTAAAGAAGGGGGTTTCTTCTTCTTGGTGACCTCCTTCTTTCCACAACCAGTAGTAATCAGAGGAGAGTACAAGTAACAACGTTTACAATAAACCTGATATTTAGGTGCCATGACCATCGTTAGTAGAAAATAATAATAGAAATGAGAAACAGATTCAGATTGAGAAATTGCAACCATCATGCACTCTTTGTTTCAGGCATCAAATTCAGTTCCAGACCACCAGATCAGAAACAGATGCCAGTGGGGTAGGAAGATGTACTGTGTGTACAAATATTATGAGTTTGACATTAATTTCATAAAATTGAGCAAATTACAAAGGGGGACCAGTGTATTATTTTCCTTCTGAATATGGTCTGTTGAGAGTCTGATTCAAAGGCTTCTGAAGAACAGCAACGCTGCGTTAGTGTGTTAGTAGACAAACAATTGTACTCTACATGTGACAATTGTGTTTGGATACTTGCCCGGACAATCTTACTACAGGCAAGACTATGGAAACACCAGATCTCTTCTTACTACCAACTTTGTTGGCACAGCAAGATAGATCTTAGGTATTGTAGATTACAAGTAGTTGATAGCAACTAGTGTGAATTTTGGGATATAAATCAGTTGAATGTTAAAAGTATGAGATAAAGTGAAATCTTGCCAAAACGCAAGATATCTCTTTTATTGAGGTGAAAGACGTTGCGACTGCTGTTGCATTGCAATGGAATTACTTGCTGATTATTTCCATGCATGCATTGATCATTGATCGTATATATATATATATATATATATATATGTATTGTGTGAGAAGCTTCTGACAACGGTTCTCTTTTCCTGTGATCCTAGGAAGATTCCATAAGATGTTTATCAATGAAATGAAGGATTGCTCACCGTAGGTCGTGTGATATTTCCTCGAACCAAAGATTGCTCACTGTAGAATCTGGGCCATACTAGAAAACAGGGATTGGTCCCCATCGATACGCAATGGGAAAGACTCGCCATGGGAATCAATGTGCCGCAGGAATTTATTACTTGACTGGATCAAAACACATTGATTTGTTCAAATAGAGCACACTGCTGTTGTGTAGCATTGGTACTGCTGGACACGAAAGGAATTTAATACTCCCCATGTCTCCTTGTGAAAGAACATCACGTCTAAATGATGCTTCCATCATCCTGTAGGAGATCTCCAGTATTCCCACAGAAATGGAAGATGGACTTGAGCAGTGGATACACAACTGAGTGTCTCCAATGCTTAGTGAGGATGTCTGCACAATTATCCTTACTTGGGATGTGCAGCATTTGGATGAAACCTTTTGCTATCATGCTTCGTACATAGTGATATGACAGGATATGACCGCGCATGTGCAATCTTGCATAAGGGAAGGTTGCTGTCTGAATCATCTTCTCATTATCTCCCCATGAATAGGAGATGTCATGAACTCATGTTCCGAGGTATCGGAATGATTGACGTAGATCAACAATCTGTTCAATGCAAGTTTGTCCTGCAACAAATTCAGCTCCGAATGTGGCCATTTCCGTAGTGGCTTGTTTCTTCAAGAACCACATCATGGGAGTCTTGTTTGTGAAGTGAAGGATGCCGGTTACGGCCTTCCCACTGAGAATGTCATGCATGAGGTTTGCATCGTAGAAGTGTGTTAACACTACTGTCTTCCCGAGTGGTGCAGGAGCGTTGTCGGGTAGCTCTTCAGATTGCTCCCCATAGATGGTGTTGGACTAATTGATGGTGTGTGTTTCAGTCAATTTAAAATCCAGAGGTTCCACTCTGAACCTGATCTTGAAATGTCTGAACTTGGAGATGTATCCATAGATACGCTTGGCGCAGTCAAGATACCCTTTTCTAGGTTGGACCCTAAAGCTTGAGAGTGTCATCACAGCAGTTTGCACATTGAATCGTCCAATGGCGATGATCCATTGAAGCAAACCAATCATGCTTTGATATTTCTGGATACCATTGTCTTCCAGGAATGCTGATGAATCTAGTTCAGGATGATCGTTCTCGGCAATGGGTGATTGGAACCTGGTGTTATCTTTGCATCGGAACATTTGTTCACATGATGCTTCCATCTTTTAAATGAATTTGATGGGATTCATGCAAAGAACGCTGTGTTCATCACGTTCAAAACCGCATCCCAAGTGGAAGTTCATGGGTCCAGATCCTTTCAACTTGAAGTTGTATGGCTTGGATTGTAGGATCTCCAGAAACAAATTGGGATCAGCCAGACAGAGACATAGGTCGTCAACATATGTGCATATGAGTTCATATACACGCTCCCCATGTTTGTTTACTCCAGGCTTGAGAAAGATCTCTGGTTCAGCACAAGACCTTTCAAATCCAAGTTTGATGAGGCATGCCGCAAGTAGGTCACCGAAACACTTGCCGGATGACCTAAGTCCGTACAGAGCCTTGTAGATGACGCAGAGATGACCCTCCAGTGGTCCAAATTCTGGACCTGCCTTGATACAGACTTTTTCACATGTCACTGCTTCAAGATATGCATTTCTAATATTGGTGCCCCATGCTTCCAGGCTGTTTAGTTTGGCTAGGAACAGGCACATACGCAGGCCGCGTAGTGAGGCGGCACCAGCGTACACACTATGGACAGGGGCTTCAGTAAGGTTGCCGTTTGCAACAAGATGAGCCTTGTGTCTACCATCATGTTTGACAGCATAGATCATGTGTACCTTGATCTGTTGGAATCCGTTGGGAATGGATCCGACCTTATACTTGCCCTTATTGATGAAAGTATGGTATTCCTTGAGTTGCTCTATTTCAAGAGTAATGGCGTCTTCCCATTTGTGATTTCCGTTGGCCTGGTCGAATTGGATGGCTTCTTTGTGATTACGGGGAACCTTCAAGCCGTATTGGTATTGTGGAGTGGTACAGAAGGAGCAAAGTTTGGCTTGATGTATGAGTCTATGAAGCTTAGACGTCGCCAAGTACCATCGGGGTTGGTCACAAGGAAAGATCTGCCTTGTAGGTT
>CM074783.1:10130295-10333995 GCA_037355745.1 Pseudo-nitzschia multiseries
GATAACTGTCACGCGACCCTTTTTTTTTTTTTCAAGGTACTGTCGCAACCCCTTTTTGTGTGTAATTTTAGCACGAGTCCCCCTTGCGATTCACTAGGCCAGTATCAAGGTACGTTTTTTCTAACTCTCAATATGTGGGTCGCGTTTATTTTTTTCCCTGGGTCATGAATAATTACTATTAATTTTTAATAAAACTTACCCGTATGCGCGATCACATTTACTAAATAATATAAACAAATCAGCACATACAACACAACCAACCCCCTATGATTCGGTTGCTTCGTATCATGCTCATTTTTCTCACTCTCAATCCCTGGGTCGCGATTATTTTTTTCCTAGGGTCATGAATATTGATTTTTAATTTTTAATATCACCTACCCGTACCTTCGCGAATCACATTTACAAAAATGAATTTTGCAACGTCATGACTCACAACCAGTAAAATTCAACATTAGTGCTCGCGACACGCAACCCTTAAAATGTATCTCCATTGCTCGCTACCCACTACCCTTATAATTTAATATTTGTGCTCGCAACAAACAACCCTTGAAATTTACTATCATCGCTTGCGACTACCTACCACTACAGTTGAATTATTCGTGTAAAGAATTTGCCTAATAGTACTATCGTATGCAAAATATGTATGATATGTACGAGTACTTCTTTCTGTACAATTTAATCGTATTTGTCACACAGAACGAACCCTCGTCAAATTAGTGAATGGACTGACAAAATGAACAGTATCGATTCTGAAAACAAGGCCTAAACTTCCTCCATTTCGTCAAGCAATTGTCTCCATGCCGGATCAATATAGTTTTCATCCTCACTTTCCTCTTCAGCAAGACTACTGGCAACAGTGCCACCATTATTCGACACAGTACTGGAAGGATTGCTTTCTGAGTCGAATCTTTGTAGCATCATTTTCTCCAAATTTATACCCGTTTCGGGATTTTCTCTCAACGTTTGTATCTTCTTGCACAATTTATTGAACACTTTCCGTCCTTCTTTGTCCCATCCATTTGCACTTCCACTTTTTGAATCGCAATATTTTTTTTTCATGTATTTTTTTTTTGTGTGTGTCGTGTATGTTCCATCAAGTTTCATTTCCTTTTGTTTTTCCCAATTTCTGTACTCGTTGTCAATTATCATTAGGGCAAAAGCCTCATCCGTAACACTAAAGATGGTACTAATAAGATCCTTTGTCTTCCTCAGCCTAAAGTTCGTCTTTCCCGGATTAATGGCAGACAGGATTCTTGTCACAAAATAATAAAATTCTTCATTTGCCGCATTTCCGTATCGCCGGTACTCTTTCGCCAGAATTTCCATCGAGTCCGTATTTAGAGCTACAGTACCAGGGAATGATGCCGGCACTTTTGCCATTTCACTATCAACTGCGGTGATGTCATCAAATGGCAGTATGATATCATAGTATGGTTGGGTTAGTTGTATGTCTGTCGTAGGCACATATTGAAGAATGTCGAAAGTACCATAATTTCCAGATGACTCAACAATTACGCCGTCACTTACCAAACCAATTTTTTCTAGCCAATGTTTGATTATTGTGTCTCAATTTAGCCAGGGCTTTTGGTACTGCATTATGAAAGTATTCACAGATTTTCTTAATGGGTATATCTTTTGGATAGGATATTACACACTCATCGATTCCTTGCACGATTATTTTATTGGAGAGTGTGTTTGTTGTCATAAATTTCAGGCCACCGTACCATTTCTTCTTCACATATGCCCTCACCTGTCCTTCAATTGTATCTTTATATGTTTTCAATAGTTTCATAGTTTCCGTTTCGATACTATGTATAGTTCTACCACTCAATGTACTCACTTTATCACTGCTATCGCCGCCCCGCACTGTTTTCAATGGTACCGTGTTGGTAGTTTTTGCAGCATTCTCTTTAGAATTCTCTCCCTTCTTACCTTTGCTCCACGTTTTCACCCAATCCTGTACTAGATCCGGATCCTCATTCGCTATTTCTGTTAATATTTTTTCTTTCTCGTTTTTCTTTTTCTGTCGTCCGCCCTCCGTAGTTTTTTGTCTTTTTTTCTCTTTGGTATTTTCTCTAGTATCCTTATTCTTTTTGGAGCTCTCATCATTGTCTTCACTAACCGAACTCGAATCAGTGTCACTGTCAGTGTCACTTTCACTGTCGCTGTCGCTGCTGTCCATGATGCTAATGTTTTCCGCTTTCCTTTTTATTGGTTTTTCTCTTTCCGTCGTGGTGGTGCCTTTTTGTGTTGCTGCAATGTTTGTGTTCGTTTCGCTGGACATGGTTGTAATGCCTGTATTTTTGGTATTATCTCTAGTGTCTCCATCCCTGACTGCGGTTGCTTTTTCTGCTATTTTCTTTTCTTGGAGACGTGTTATTTTTGCCTTGGGTAGGTTGGACCATTTTTGTTTCGTCATCTTGTATTTCAAATTTTTCAATTGTTGGTGTTTTTGGCAATTTTGTGAATTTTTATGCTGCCTTGTTTTGTGATGGATTGTATGAATTCAGCAATTTGCAATACATTTGTCTTTGTCTAAGCGGGCTTGTGAGCGCGGGCCAACCAAAAAGAACTGTCTGCCTAGCCGCGCCATTTTTTTTCTTCCGTACATTTGCTTCCTATTTCCCAACAATTAGTACTAGTAACGGTACTAGATTGTACGATACCAATTTATTTTGATGTTCCCCATCCTACTACTAGTACCGTATCACATCACTTCATATTGAAATCTGTAGAACCGAAAACAGGCACATTGTATGGAAAGGTGTTGGAGACAACAATTCTCTGTTTTGGGAAATCCGCACAACGTATGCATTTTCGTTTTAAGGTTAAGTTTCTGTAACGGCGTTCCTGATTGAGTTGTCTGGAACCTCAATTCTGACTTCTTCATTTGTAAGGAACCAGTTGCATTGATGAGCCTGTAATGGAAAATCAGCACGATTTTTGCCACGGTGTTTCCGTGTTGTGTGTCTGGAACGGTGTTGCAGGTAACAATTCACTGTTTTGGAAAATTTACAGAACGTCTTTATTAGCGTTTTTGGTTTAAATTTCTGGAACGGCGTTTCAGATTTAGCTTCCTGGAACGGCAATTCTGACTTTTTCATTTGTAACTAACGTTTTTCACAGTAGTTAATTTTTATATTTACGTATTTAAGTACGACAGGATTCTGCACGTATTCGTGGTAAGTAGGGGTAAGTTTTTCCATAGTAAAGCTTCTTGTTACTAGGACTATTTCACACGTCCCCACGCACCACAAGGAACGGGATAGTTATTGTATTCCTCTAAATCTTCCGGTGAATTCCAACGTTTTTCGTAAAGTTGTAGCCAGTGCACAATGTTTCTCTCGTTTCTATCCTCTTCCTCCCTTTTCTCTTTGTTTGCAAATTGTTTGAGTTTTCTTTTTTTCTTCTTAGACTGCTTTTTCGCTTTGTTCATGAATGAATTCCAATTGTTTTTATTGTTGTTGTTTATCTTCGTTTCTTTGTTTCGTTCCTTTCCGTCGTCGGTTTCTTCGATGTACTTTATATATTTTTTTCAATGATTGCCTCTTCAGTCATTGTGCGCCACTCGTTTAACCAAAGGGTCGTCAGACAGGGACGGTTACCCGGGTGAAAATGTATGCATTGCTTTATGTGTTTTCTGGCTTCCGGCGTAAGGTTACTCCATTTTTTTGGTGGAACTGTATGACCATTGAGTTCGAGCCTCACTCGTTCTCCTGATTGTACTGGTCGTCCAATACCCACGTTGTTGTAGCACTGTATGTCCTCCGTTCCTTTCAATGCCGGATAACCGCATAAAATGTGTGCCACAATGATACCCAAAGCCCATACGTGGTCAACGGCATCAGTGTCGCCTTCCTTGTAGAAAGGAAATATGTGCTCAGTTACGTACTTCAAGCATTGTTCCCAAATTTCTAAAGCTTCTTCTTCATCGAAATGCCCTTTTGGGCTGTCGAGTCTATCTCTAACGCCGTCTATCTTGTTGCATCCATTAAGTATTGTGAGTACCAAGTTGCCGTTTTCGGCACATAGCGCATCGAACCCAGTTTCAAAATGATATAAGAATGGATTATTCTCGTTGTTTTCGTCACCGTCATTTAGCTCAGTCATTCTTGCACAGTACTCCGCCGAATCCAAAACATACCTAGGCTTCAATGGCTTCCTCTTGTACGCTGATTGTGTTGTTATGTTCTCCATTTTGCTCTTCGTTGTAATAATGATTTACGTTTGGCAAATACCGAGGTATTTTCGTTCAATTACTCGTTGCAATCTGTGAAGGAATAATTCTTACCGCACTTTAAGTGGTGTAAATTTCGTCATCTCGCAATGATTCGGTTATATTCAAGTAACTGTGTCTCGTGGTTCGACTCCTCCTTAGAACGGTCCATACGTAGTACTTCCCTCCTTACTTTATGTTCCTACTACTAGTTCTATTTCTTTACTTTTCTATGAACAAGTAGTAACCTAAGAAATAAAGATTGTTTCTAAGTTTTTGTTGAGTGCAACAGTTTGTTACTTTCTGTTGTTTTAAGGATGAATACTGTTCATTCTATGGATTGGTTAGAGTATGAAAGTATATTGCCAATTCTAAGGCTGATACTTTAGTCTTTATGAAAGTTTTAATAGTTCTGTTGTTCCCTGGTAATTTTTTGTCCAAAACCAGTAACCAAATGCACTAATTAGGTTGTGACACACAAACCACCTTGACATATAAGTCAATTCTGTTTCTTTCATTAATCATCTTATCCATTACACTATCATTATTCATTGTTCAATCACACGAAAAATCTGATTTTGGAACTTTTAATTGCAAATTAGTGTGTATTTTTCTTCCCAATCCAGTCACCAAATGCAATCATTAGGTGTTTATACCCAAATCACGACAGATAACTCCCTTCTGTTTCTTTCATGATTCATCTCACCCATAACAGGAACAATATTCATTGTTCAATCACACGAAATATTGGATTTTCTATTGTTTGATTGCAAATTACTGTGTATTTATCCTCCAAACCCAGTACACAAATGCACTTATTAGTAGGTGGTGACACAAAAACTATGAAAGATAACTCACTTCTGTTTCATTCATGATTCATCTCACTCATAACAAGAACAATATTCCTTGTTCAATCACACGAAATATGGGATTTTATATTTTTTGATTGCAAATTAGTGTGTATTTTTCCTCCAAATCCATGACCCAAACGCACCCATTACATGATGACACATAAAGTATGACAGATAACTCACTTCTGTTTCTTTCATGTTTCATCTAACCCATAACAGGAACAATAATAATTGTTCAATCACACGAAAGATGTGATTTTCTATTTTTTAATAGCAAATTACTGTGTATTTATGCTCCTAATCCAGTACACAAATGCACTTATTAGTTGGTGACACACAAATTATGACAGATAACTCACTTCTATTTCTTTCATGATTCATCTCACCCATAACAGGAACAACCTTCATGGACTAATCACACAAAATATCTGATTTTCTATTTTCTAATTGCAAATTTGTGTGTATTTTTCCTCCAAATCCAGGACCCAAATGCACTAATTAGATTGTGTTACACATACTATGACAGATAACTCACTTCTGTTTCTTTCATGATTCAACTTATCCATAACAGGAACAATATTCATGGACTACTTACACAAAATATCAGATTTTCTATTTTCTAGTTGCAAATTTGTGTGTATTTTTCGTCCAAATCCATCACCCAAATGCACTCATTAGATGATGACACATAAACTATGACAGATAACTCACTTCTGTTTCTTTCATGATTGATCTAACCCATAACAGGAACAATATTCATTCTGGAATCACACGAAATATGGGATTTTCTATTTTGTAATTGCAAATTTGTGTGTATTTTTCTTCCCAATCCAGTCACCAAATGCAATCATTAGGTGGTGATACCAAAATCACGACAGATAACTCACTTCTGTTTCTTTCATGATTTATCTCACCCACAACAGGAACAATATTTATTGTTCAATCACACGTAATATGTGATTTTCTATTTTTTAATTGAAAATTACTGTGTATTTATACTCAAAATCTAGGACCCAAATGCACTTATTAGGTGGTGACACAAGAACTATGCAAGATAACTCACTTCTGTTTCTTTCATGATTCATATCACCCACAACAGGCAGGAACAATATTCATGGTCTAAGCACACAAAATATCTGATTTTCTACTTTGTAATTGCAAATTTGTGTGTATTTTTAATCCAAATCCATGTCCCAAATGCACTAGTAAGTAGATGGTGACACACAAACTATGACAGATAACTCACTTCTGTTTCTTTCATGATTCAACTTTTCCATAACAGGAACTATATTGATGGACAAATCACACAAAATATCAGATTTTCTATTTTCTAGTTGCAAATTTGTGTGTTTTCCTCCAAATCCATGACCCAAATACACTCATTAGATGATGACACATAAAGTATGGCAGATAACTCACTTCTGTTTCTTTCATGTTTCATCTAACCCATAACAGGAACAATATTCATGGGCTATTCCCAATAAATTTCAGATTTTCTATCTTATAATAGCAAATAACTGTGCTTTTTCCCTCCAAATCCAGTACCCAAATGCACTCATTACGTGGTGACACACAAACTTTGAAAGATAACTTCCTTTCTGTTACTTTCATGATTCGTGCATGTTCCCCCTAATAAGAACAATATTCGTGGTTCAATCCAAGTAAATATACGATTTTCTATATTTTAATTGCAGAGTTTTTTTTTTTTCCCTACAAATCCAGTACCCAAATGCACTTATCAGTACAAGGTGGTGTCACACAAACTATGACAGATAATAACTCACTTCTGTTTCCTTCATGATTCATTTCACCCATAACAGGAACAATATTCATGGACTAATCACAGTAAATGTCAGATCACTCTATTTTACTTTTGAATACTATTTCTTACATACAGAATAATGTTTTGGTTAATCTGAATCCAAGTTGGAGAAGAAGAACTACTATTAGTGTCGACGTTGTTGTACTAATATGATAACTTCTTTCCCGCTTAGGCACTCTTTGCTCTTGTGTTCTACAGCGTAGTTCCATTATTTGAATACATCCAACAACTTGGTGAACTGTGGTTTATCCGACCCCACACGGTCGTAAGGAAACCAGGTTGCGCGCTTCACTGGTGTTGTACCATCCGGTAGTTTCTTGTACACCGTAATATGATAAATTCTTTCCCGTTTATGCCCTCTTTGCTCTTGTGTTCTATGGTGGTGCGTGGAGAAGGCTATGAACGTATACCCAATACAGCATAGTTTCATTATTTGAATACATCCGACAACTTGGTGAACTGTGGTTTATCCGATCCCACTCTGTCGTAAGGGAACCAGGTGGCGCGCTTCACTGTTGTACCATCTTGTAGTTTCTTGTGCACCATGTATCCAGGGTATTGAGGATATTGGTCCTTCTTCTTTGCTGCATAACTTTTCACAACACCAGTTCCAGGTGCTGGCAAACCCGTGATTGTCACCTCACTACCAATTGCAAATTTAGGATACGAGATCACCGGGTCAGGATCTTCGAACAACACCTTCACGTTTCCGGAGCGCTTCTGTCTTATTACGTTGGCTGGTTTTGGGCGAGGAACTTGCAGAAGGTATCCAAGATCTTCTACGTGGCCCAGGTTTGGAGAGACCTTCCTCTCCTTGTACTTCCGCTCTCCATTGGATTCGTCTGATGCAGTCTTGTTTCGTTTTTTTGGTTTCCTGAGGAACGACTTCTTCTTTGCCTTCATGGATGCGTTCTCTTTAACTGCGTTTGGTTCTGTGGGAGGTACGTTGCCATTTACTACTTCTACGTCGTCTTCTTTTTCATCATCATCGCTTTTGTTACCTCCATCAATTGAGGGTTCACTAGAGTTGTCGGTCAATTTGCCTTCCCAAGGAAATCGAAAGAATGATTCCGGTTCATGAAACTCTGTGTTAGTGAACACTATCCATCGTACGGAATACCTATCATTCTCTTCGATGAACTTCTCGAAGTTCTTCAAGTGTTTCTTCATGAAGTCCCACTTTGCAATGTCGGTAGCTTTGTAACTCTGACTGTTGGGTACCTTGATTTTTCAAATAGTTTGATCAATGAGTCGCCATCGGATTGTAAAGTCTTTTCATCATATCGTGAAACAAAACTTACTTGCAAGCCTGCTTCCAACAGGTGTCTTTTGTTAGTGAAAACCGAACACAAAAGTTCCTTTGTCAAGGGGACGAACAATTGTCCCCCTTCAGGTAGATAATTGTAAGTTGTCAGAAACCGCAAAGACCTCTCAAAAAAATTAGAAGCTCCGAGTACTATTTCCGGTCGTGTGATGAAAATATCACTGAATACGAATCTCGTATGTTCCCAGAACAATCGATCGTCCACCGTGTATGTGCAGTTCTCATCAAAATTAAGGAACCTTGTGACGGATAAGCTGTAGTCCTCTTTTGCGATAGGGTAAGTATGTCGACTTTCCTTACCTCTCACAAGCTCAGGCGGACTTGGTTCTTCAAATTGAACGGATCGAGCACCGTCACTGGTGAAAATGAATAACCGATCTTTGCGGTTAGGTTCACCTTGATTAGAGCGCGACGACAAAGATCTTCGCTCTGCTTTCAACAAATAGTCCAGACCCTCATGTGCATGGTCAACGGTAAAAGGAATGTCTTCTAAGTGGCCAAGTACAGCCTTCATTATTTCCTTTGAAACCATATCCCTACTAACCGAAACACGTGTACCGTCATCATCACGTGACAAACGAGATGTTAGAACATAGTCGAGCAATTCGTCGCAAACAAGATTCACGTCTTCAAGTTGGTCAGAAGTCGAAACAACATTGTCAACACAGGACAAACTCAGGATGTAATGTTGCAACAATGTCTTCACGTGAAATTCCTTCTCTTCATTGTACTCGTCCACAAATATGTCACGTTCGGCCGATTTCTTTTCAGTGGAGAGAGTGACCAATTGTTTGTCAAAGTCAACGCCTATTCTGTAGAACTGGTTAAGAGTTTTCCGGTGCTCCATAATCTTGCAAAAGTGAAGAGAAGATAACAGGTTGAATCGAATAATCCCCACCTTTTTGTCCACTCCTTTTATTGTGTATTTTCCAATCAAAAACGAAGACTCATAGAGATTGGGCAATAGTTTGTTGTACAAATTGTCATGTAGTAATGACTCATTGGGGAAGTGGTCAAGGCTGAGTGCTTCAAAAATTCTGGCCTTCTGTCTTTGGAAGCATACCCACAAATACATGAGGACCTTTTCAAACGCAAGGGGTATCTTGGACATGTCGGAGGGCCATTCCAACTTGAGGTATTTTTGGGAATCAGTGAAGGGCACTATCTCGACTGCTGCGACACCATCTCTTATTGGTCCACCAACAACTTCATTACCCCTAATAGAATTGATTTCTTTCACCAAATCATCAAAGGAGTGACTAGAGGAAAGAAAATGCCTCAATGCGCGGTTAAAGGAAAGACCTTCAAAGAACGAGACCATCTCCCGGACGTATAGCTTCCCTTTCTTTACATCGTCTTTAAATCTATGATTGAAAAACGGTCCTTCTTTTTCCGGTGAAGGCGCAGGGGGGAATTGGACACAACGTACGTACCAACGCAGTAAGCTTAAATAAACTTTCATGTACTTCAGTATGGTGTCGTAGTTAACCACATTCTTTGCCCAGACAGAATGCGACGTGCCTTCCGATAATTCGTCTTGTCCTTGAACCCGGGAGAATTGTGTTTCGCCTTCCGTTGTATTTTCATCGACTTTGATAACGGAGTTGAGGGCTGACTGGAAGGAGTTCCATTTTTCTTTCATTTTGTACTCCTTGAAACGAGTTGTCAGTTCCTTTGCATTCAAGATACAGACCTTCTTTGTCAACTGCGACCCGGAGTCACGTAGGAAAAGATTTACCATCACGTCAACAACCCTTGGTATAGGACCCGAGGATGGTTTGTCTGACGCTTCTTGCTCTCTGAAGTCAGGACGGGTTCCGGAAGAAGAAAGTTTAGTAACAATGAAAACCTTGTTCATGAGATGGCGGAAGACAGATTCGATGTCACGACTGATGGCAGTGATGAGTTCGTCCGTCAAAATATTCTCAGAGAATCCGTTAGGACCCTGTTGCTTCAGACAAGCTTTGACACGTCTTTTCATTGCATCCGTGTGATCCTTGTATTGGGAGTCATCATCAAATAATTCCAATGACAAACTTCGACCGCCTACATTTCCCGTAGACGACGAAGGTTGAGTGGCACCTGTGACTACTTGATGTGGTGTTTCGGGAACGACTGCTGGTATTTGTACCACTTGAGTTCTTTTCTTATTCTGTGATGGTCTTTTTGATGTGTGGTGTCTCCTCTGCCTTCGTTTATCGACTGCACGCCGTTGACTGACCGGATGAGCTTTTGGATCGTTTGCAAACAACGTTGTTGGGGTACTATTACCTGAAGGTCTGTCTTGGTCTGCGGCTGCCCCTTCATCTCGTGGTGGAGTAGATGCTGGAGTACCGTTGACTTGTGCCGCCGCATTTGCGCCGGCTACATTGGTTGGAGTTGCGGCTGCATCTGTGACTTCATCTGGTGGTGAATTAGCCTTGTTACGTTTAGCGCTACTTCTTGTAAGTCTCGGCATTGTTTGATTGCTAATTGAGAGTACAACGAAATAAAATTGTGTGAAAAGCAATCTAAGTTGCTACAAGTGTTTTTTTTGTCGCATATCAAGAGATTCGTAAATGAGGTAAAGGAAAACAGAGTCGACTCAACTTCAAACCTCAGCAACTCTAACAACAAACAAACATCACGCAACTATGTACAAATATTTCCACTTTAACGGTAAACAAATGGTACAGCCTGCAACGCCGTTGCAAACGAAAAGTGAAAACGTTACCAAAACAAACCACAACGGTACGAAACACCGATCATCCATTTTGAGATACGGTAATGTATGCTAAGATTTTCCGACAAATAGTTTCAAACCCAGTAATTTGGTGATTTGCAATTGAAACCAAAATGGAACTCAAACTTTGCAACGCCGTTCCATGACTGTTGACATGAATTGTCGAAGAAACCGTTTCACCACCGAACCATACGTAGTACTTCATTTTGAGTTTTGAAATTGAAACATGATTCGAAATTTCAAATTGGAACATGATCCAAACACAAAGGCTGAAACGCCGTTCCGGTGACTCAATTCTGAAACGCCGTTCCATGATTGATGACATGAATTATACAAAATCACCCTTCACAACCGAAACAGAAGTCATTAGTATTATCATACGTACATTAGTACTACTACGTATACTACTATCGTATTATACCTATACAAAAAGGTATCTGTCTACGTAGCTACTACTGTCATAGAATACTGGTGGACAAAACTAGGCAAATTCATTACCAGTAAGATCACCGGCACACATGTGTTGTTGTTAAGAAGTACAACCTCACCGGTACATAAAAGTTCTCAGTGCATCACAAGTTGAGAACGTTAAGAATAAAAGTCATTGCACTACTTTTTCTTGTTCTCTATTCAAAAAGAGCGCGGGTGGATATTTCTTTACTTAATGTTCTTATTTTTAAATAAGAAAATGGTTTTATTCTTCATTGTTCTAGATTTACAGCGGTAGATCTGACAGGTTAGTAAGTCTCGATTCTTTGTTTGGAACACACATGGCCACACACACACAAACACACACACACAGAGAATACATTTTTTTTCGAACTGATTTAACACCGTGATTTTACAGTGTGGTGATTGCACAGTGTTATTTTACAGTGTGATTTTACAGCGTGAATTTTTTTTCTTTTCGAGTCAAAAAATACTGTTTCCCTTCATAATCATCTTACCAAACTTATCTTGAGCAGAGTTGGTTTACCGTACTTGTACGACAAAGCACTCCGTCCGAGAACGCGGGATCCCACTTAACTGATCAGCAATGGTCACTATTATGCAGGGAATTCAGGCTCGAGATATTTTAATCCGAATAAGCTGCCTTTGCTGGAAAAAGAATTGGACGGCATTGGACTGTAGAGGAATTGCTGGATAGATATTGTTTGGACTGCAGCCTTACATATACGTCTTGAAATCAATGAATCTGCATCCATTGCGTAGATATATCAACAGGATAAAGATCCAGTTTTTCGTGAGAAAGGAGTAAGATTGAACAACGTATCCGCAACAACAATTTGACCGACAAATTTCCCCTGTAGTTTGAGAGAACGATTCGGAACAAAGTATCGGAACAACGGACGGAGGTACGGCAAACAACTATTGTAAGAACAAGCAAGAAGGGTACAAATTGGAGAGATAGGCAATGATTACAATGCCACCTGCATTGCTGATAAGAATGTATTTCCTCCTATTTCTATTTTGCTATTTACATAGGACCGTATTGGAAACAACGGATCGGAAGGCAACACTGGGTCGAAGGCGGAAAAAACAACAACGTAAGATAGAGGGAAAATGATGCCTGCATCCTGCATTGCTCATGATGTCCTCCTAACTTGTGTTTCCCTCCTTCTTATTTTCATAGGTACGGATCAGTAGTAGAACAATCAATTTGAGACAACGTCAGACAAGGCGGACGCAGGATCGTAACAATTTGATCGGACGAATTGAACGCAACAACAAAAACAAGGCCAACAGTGTAGGTTAGTGACACGTAGATTATACTATTCTTTTGTTATTATTTACTAAATGTAGCGCATCCGTACATGCTTACCCATTTGGTTCAATTCACATATCATCATAAACTCGAATACAATCGTAGACTACGGCAACGACATAGAGCAACAACAGCAACCGGAAACCTAGCGACAGCGATAGCAAAAGCAGCAAGCGAGAACTATCCAAGCGGCCGCAACCCGGAACCATCGAACCAACAGCGGCAGCGATAGCAACAACAGCGCCAGCAACAACAGCAAGCGGTAACACCAATAGCAACAGCAGCAATAGGGAACAATCCAACCGCCCGCAAAAGTAAGAATTGCGGTTCCAAACAACTCATTCTGAAACGCCGTTCCAGAAAGTTTACCCTCAAACAAAAATACAGACACAATTACCGTTCCAGAATAGTAAGTCCGAAACGCCATTACAGAATCTTGACCCAGAAACGCCAATACACCAGACGTTCAAATCAGAATTGCCGTTCCAGACAACTCAATCTGAAACGCCGTTCCACAAACTTGACCCAGAAACGCCACTACAGAGATTCTGCGGATTTTGAAGCGGACGGAACCGGGAACGAACTAACCAACAGCGGCAGCGATATCAACAGGTGGGAACATTCGAAGCGGCCACAAAAGTCACAAATGCGGTTACCGACAACTCAATATGAAACGCCGTTCCACAAAGTTGACACGGAAACACACTCCATGGGCAAATCGATTCATCGTCTTCCTCAAACATCTTATCTGCAAAGAGTCCGGCAACGGTCACACAAGAAAGGCACCCGGTGCAATGGGATTGACTACAACAACAAAGCAATTGGCAACAAAATCAATGAAGCAAAAATCAAAGAGGAAACGGGGGAAGACAGAGAGAAAGAGAATGAAATCAAAATTTCTCAAAAACGGAGAAACGTCATCATCAACAATCCACCAGACTTACAAACACTTGTCGGAGATAAAACACAAGAAGCGTAAAAGTATGAAGGAAATTGTACAACATGTAGAGCAAATAGCATTGAAAACAGTTCATAAGAATGGGTTTCGAGGTAAATTCATGGAAACACGATGGGGTTTTAAAACAATTGGAGGAAGGGAATACACATCGGAAGAGGCGGTGTCTATTGATAGTTTCATGACATTGGATAGTACCGACGATCAGTTGCTTTTAGCAGTCGCCGAATCGGAACCATCATTGAGAATCTTTGCAAAAGGTTCCAAAAAATGTGCAAAACAACGCTTGGGTACTCCCAAAAATATAGAAATTACAAGAACATTTGCTGCGGAAATTGTTCAAGCTAAACCCAAAATAGGCCGGGGAACCAAACGTGACAGTGTAAACAGTGGATATGCTATTATTGGGATGAGACCAAATCGATTGAAATCGGGAAATGGTGTGTATGTTTTCAACAAGAATGTGGAACCGAAAACACAAGACCACCTTGAACAGAAAGCCCTAAACATTGTGAAGGAAATGCAGCTTTGTTTACGTAAAATGTCCAAGTTTGTCAACCTTGAAACAACTGTGATGAATGAGGTTGTTAGTCGTACAACACTGAATGCAATCGGCCATCACGCAACGGCCTTTTCTATTGGAAAGGATTATCACTCGAAATGCCATACCGATGCCGATATGTTCTATACAAGGCTGACGGTTATTGCTCCAAAACATGTAAGTGATGACGAGGTGATTTATTACTTTGTGTTCCCAACGTATAAAGTGAAAGTTCCATTGAGGTCAGGCGATACTCTATTGTTCAATCCATTAGTATTACATAGCTGTTCGAATCCAAAATACAAAGGCTGTTATATTATGAGTGCCTATGTGTCGACAAAAACTGTGAGAAGAGCTGATCCTCTATAATATATTAAACAATAATTTAAAGTTAGACGTTACATTCACTTTGTTTGTTTTACTGCGACATTGTGCAATCGTTTCAGAGTAGCTATCAATCAAAACGTAGGAGAAATATGTTACGATCAATAGGGAGGAGCATTCAATTCTTCACTAATACTAAGTGATTATGGATATTGTAGTACGAAAACAATTAAGTATTGGATGTATCAGAGAGGACCTCACTAAAGTCATCATCATTCGATGACATTGAACAATCATCACCTGAATTAGTAGCATCATCATTATTGTCGCTGTCCTCTTCAACAATAGTGCATTGGGAGTAGAGTGCCTCTTCATTAGGCAAAGATGACGTTGTCTTGTGGAATTCATCCAGCCAAGCCCTTCGATTAGAGACAACTAGATATGAGTTAGATTGCAACGTACCAATTGCATCAAGTTCAGGGACAACTGCTACATCGGAAAGTATGCTGTCGACATGAAATAAGAACAGGGAATTGTCGTCTACTTCACCTCTCGTCACAAACGACGAAGCTGTTGGTAGTGGAGTGGATTTAAACTTGGTCACTACTGCATAAATGCCTTCGTCGGCAATTTCGTACTCAAAAACAAATGAGTAAGGCTGCTTCAGATTGTAGAGTTCAAGGAAACACATAATATGGCAGGGTATTTCACATGCGTCGACATCAAACAACGCCCAATCATACCAGACAGAGTTTAGTTGGCCACCATCGGAACGATATGAAGGGTGGCTCCGAAACAAGTAATTTTGCTGTGTGCACTCGTCAAACCTGTTATGTTCAGTAAATCCTTTCACGAACGTACAGTCCTCCAAAAGTGGAAGCACATTCTGACATACAAATGACAACACAATGGGAGAAATATAGGGTTTTGTTTTGTTCGATGACCTAACCCATCTCATAGTACTTGCCCCATCGTCGTTAGTGAAAACATGAAATTTTGAACCAGAAACTTCGGGAGGGACTCGATTACCAGAAACATCTTCTGCCGTCACTAAATTAAACTTGGAAGTAGCTACTCGTAACAGCATTTTTTCTTCCTGTCGCTTTGCTGTTTGCATTATCAATGTCAAAGCATTCTGTTGAGTGTTCTTCGAGGGTGCTTTGATTTCAGTTTTGTGGTGTGATTCGGAATAAGAAGAATCCCATCCGCATGGAAGTCCCCAAAGTTTGATGTAATCAACAACGTGAAAGTATAGATGGTTTTTGATCAGTTTCGTACCCATTCCCTCTCTGAGGCAGGTCGAATTAATACAATCGATAAAATGGATTATCATCTTGGGGAGATTTTCCAATCCAGAAATGGGTATATTCCCATGCTTCAAGAATTCTTCCATGGACAGTATCAGTTGAATTACCTCTACTTGTTTCTGAATAAATGTCGCGTCCTTGATGATGTTTATTGCCACATCGGAACAAAGGGTGATCAGAATGGAAATGAGCATTCCCGAAAAATCATTACCCTCCTTTTTCGTAATGGAGAGAAGCTGACTGGAAAACTTGGTTCTGGGGAAATCTCTGTCCGATTGCCTTGACAAAAGACCACCGTATAACTGCGCAAGTGAACCAATAGTAGCTGATGTGCCATTCGTGTTTAAATCAGGGGCATACCAACACTTAGGACTACCTTTTAACAATGAATCGAGTGATTCTACTGCCCGACGTGCTACACCCAGTTGATGCATATGCAAACACTCACCGGGAGTAGCAAAGTGAATGTTGTTGACATTACTACCAAAATTGAGGCTGTGAAAAGCATTTTTTATGGGATGGTGCGATATGCTTTTGAAGTACTCCAGGTTTTCCCGTGCAGAATTGTTTGGGGGGGAATCAAAATCTTCTGGAACCCAGAGACGAGTCAGTTCCTCCACTTGGGCTTTTGGTTTATGGATGACACGTGTAGGACATGTACAATGTCGGCACAATTTCTTCACCTTTTGCGTGTAGGATCCATACTTTCCACATAGTTTGTCATGAAGTTCTGTATCCCCAACAACATAGGCAAATGCAAATCTCATTTTCACTTTGAACACTTTTCCTGCATACGGAAGATAATCCCACTCCAACCCGCCCTGCATTTCACATACTTCCTTGAAAGATTGCAAAGCCGATGCAAGCGCGGTGTGTAGATTTTGAATATTATCTTTCGCCGTGGTTTTTTTCGTGTGTCTTATGCTCTCAATTTCAGTGTCGGGATGAAAATAAATTGTAGTCCAAGCGTCAGGTCGTTTTCTTGCTTCAGTATTGAAAATACCAAGAGTCATGTTGAGAGGAGTGAGTGACAGACGACCATGTGCATCCAAGCTGATTCCATCCATGTAGAAAATGATCGGAACAAGGATTTCATCATTTTCATTGCAGATCTGCTTCCACGATTCCGTCCACCAAGAGCCGTGGTGTAGTTCTGTTATGTATGTTTCATTGGTGAGTGGTGGGTTGTTTTCGGGTGAAAGAGGAGTCTCGACATTCGGAAAAGACAAATTGGTTTCTTGCATCAACTCCTTATTGGTCAGAAGGGAATGAAGTGCGTCTGGGAAGGATCGAACAAATATTTGGGTGGGTAAATTACAAGGTAACCAGTTAATTATGTGTGGCTCAAACTTGGTCTCTGAAATACCCAAATTGGACTTGATTTCACTAAATATGGCTTCTCGATGGCGGGGGTAGATAGAGCTAAAGTCAACACCATGAATAGTTTGACATTCGTTTGCCCATTGAAAAATAGATTTGAATGTGTTTAGAGGTAACTTGTGTTTCGTCATTAGATTCATGAGCTTTATTTCAGCAATGAGCCTATTGGTAGGTGAAAAAGAAAGATGAGATCGGATCAATTGCTCTTTTTCATTGATGTTTGGTTGGGATGCGGTGGGTTCCGAAGCATCCATACCATTATCGTTCTGAATAGGAAGGCAATTGTCTTCATGAATAACCATGTCATCGTTGTTGCTGTTGTCTTCTGAAGGAAACAACTGTGATTCCATTACATTTCTATCCATTGGTGGAACAAATAAGTTGTGTACTACCTGACTGTTTAGAACAGAGTTGAACGTTTCGTTTGAGGATGCCTTGTTAGTGTGAGCGGCAGCAAAAGAAGCGGAAGGAACAATTGGACCATTCTCCGTCAATGTCAGGCCATATTGTGTAGGTGAATGACGGACTGTACTAGTGGTTTCTTCTTTGGCAGATGATGAAAATTCCATTAGGTTATGCTTTAAATAGAAATCACGGCAAAAAGCTATTGAATCAAGGTGACGTGAAAGGCCTCGTGATACATATTGGTATGATTTGTGTGTAGACGAATCTTGTCTGCTTCCGATGAATGTCTTCGATTTGCCCTTACAGGACATGCAGCTACGACATATAAATGATTTGGGAATTTTGGTATAACAACCACTCTTGAAGTGACGGCGACTTTTACTAGGTTGTGACATATTCTTCTATTGGAAGAAGGGAGGGGGAGAAATGGTTTCGATGGGGGTGTTAAATGTACATGATGAAAATGAGCATGATGCTATCGGATCGAGCATGAAAAGGCATGAGGGTATGAAAAAAGAAACGTCGTGACATAGAAACAAGGCAGAAACATAGTACTAGTACGAAGTAGCAAACAAACACTTCGGAAAATAATTTTATTTCATATCTTGGGTTAAGGTTAGGAAGTTGTTTGGCACCGAGATTTCAAATTTGAACATGATTTCGAACACAAAAGCATGTAACGCCGTTCCGGCTACTGAATTCTGAAACGCCGTTCCATGATTGTTGACATGAATTGTACAAAAAATCGTTTCACAACTCGAACAGAAATCAATACTATCATACCTACATTACTACTACTACTAGTACTATCATAATACACCCAGACACATATCTAAGAAAAAAGTATTTGGTGGTGAAATCGTGTAGGAGGAAGTTAGTACTGTAGAGTTATACGAAAATTCGTTAAGAAGAGCATGATGCTATCGAAACGAGCAATAAAAGGCACGATGGTATGAAAGAAGACACGACGTGACATACCGTAAAAAACAACGCGGAAACGTAGCGAACTAACACTTCTGAAACTAATTTTATTTCATATCTTGGGTTAAGGTTAGAAAGTGTGGTAGTGAAAAATAGATTTTTTAAATCAATTTAGTCAAAATGGAGAGATCAATGGACATTTTGAGTCTTTGGGGAGAATTTAGGTCGCAACCTGAGGGGGGTCGAAAATCATTACCACAAAAATTGTGAATTTAAAAAAATACCCTTGCGCATAACAAACGCAGGATCGATTTTCTGAAAATAGGGCTTGCGAGGGGTCGCGTGGGGTCGCGTGACAGTTATCGGACGACTACTACTAGAAAATCACGTACCACTTCTACTCATATTCTTAATTATGTACCACTCATACGGAGTATTTCGGAAATTACCAAAGTATCAATCCATTATCAGAGCAGAAAACACTACTAGTATTCGTGTAGGAATTCTACGGCATATTATCCAAATTACTTTAGTATCATGCCATTGTCAGAGCAGAAAACACTACCATAAATCGTGTAGCCATTCTACGACAAATTTTCGAAATTACTAAAGTATCATGCCATTGTCGAGGCAGAAAACACTACTAGAAATCGTGTAGCTATTCTATGGCATATTTTCGAAATTACCAAAGTAACACCCCTCCCCGCACCTTTTTCGCGCCCGTTGAGTCTGTTTGAAACTCGCGAGTCCCTTTTATTTTTTCTTACTTAGGCATCGATTTTGCGAGTGCACGTGCTCTCCCGTGCGAGCCATGGTATTACTATAGGTAACACCCCGTCCTCCGTTTTGGTTGGCACGTGTCATCCCCTCTCTAAAGAAAAAACTCCCTTAAGAAAAATCCGAGGCGCGCGCGCCGAGGATTTTTCTTAAGGGAGCTTTTTCTTTAGAGAGGGGATGACACATGCCAACCAAATTGACTCCGAGTATTATCAGTGGGGAGGAGGGGTGTTACTTGGTACCACTCTAGCTCCTTGTTTACGAGGCCCTGCCAAGGAAACAAGGAGCTAGAGTGGTACCAAGTAACACCCCTCCTCCCCACTGATAATACGAGGAGGAGGTAAAGGAGGAAAGGGGTGTTGACATGGTAATCTCTATGGCTTCGGAAGGACGAGCACAATGGAGGAGGAGGTTGTCTTGTTGCTAGCTACTGTACTATCGGTGTTGCTTACAGGCAGTAGCGTTTCGATGCTGCTACAGGGGGAGTAGTAGCTGTTGTTGCTGCTACAGGGGGGGGACAAGGGTAAACTGGTACCAATCGGTGGTACCGAGGAGTACTCGTAGGAACAAGTACAAGATGTACGGTAGGGATCAGTGGTACCATTTTGGTGGTACCGGAGTACCACTCACTTTGTTAAGTAATAATTATTTCAACGCATTGCACCTGTTTTTAGGTATACTCAAGCGTAAAGAGGGAGCAAACGCACGGGATTCGCAGCAGCAGCAGGATTTGGTTGATTCCTTGACACCACCTGTGTAGAATCTAGTAGAATCCCTACTACAACCTGGATATTTGCTGTTTTTCCCCGGTTGTAATTCATAATTTCAAAATCAACCATTTTCAAAAGCAAATTACTCCCCCGGCCATGGGAATAGACCCTTTCCACTGCTTCCTTTCCTATTACAACAACAAGAAACCCATTATATTACACTGTAAGCCATTGCTGGTCCTTTGTTTGCTTGGGGGGAGATCGTGTTTTGATTTGATTTGATTTGATTTGATTTGATTCGGCGGCGACGGCGTCGTCCTCGTCAACAACAGTCATTTTTTTATTCCTATCACTCACAACACTGCTTCTTCTTCTTTTTGCTTGTTTGACCATGGGAATAGCAACAACAAGCACTGTAAGGGACTGTCAGTTCTTGTTTGTGTGTGTGTGTGGGGGGGGGGGGGGGGATTTTCAGGCTGTCTCAGTTTGATTTGGAGCTGTCGGCGCATCGTCGTCATCGTGGTCAGTTGTTTATTCCTATCTCACGACTACACTCTTCTTCTTTTGCTTTTGACCATGGGAATCGCTCCTTTCCAGCAACAATGGCTCAAACCATTCCACCCTTGTTGAAAAGCAAGGCTGCTCCAGCTCCTCGGACTTGGTCCTCTGGTGCTCCAGCTCCTCGGACTCGGTGATCGACAGACGCAACAACGACAGACGCAACAGCAACAACAACAAGAACAACCCAACGTTCTTGGTCTGTAGCAGCCAGGAATTCTTCATTGAGCAACCCCTACAAGAAGAAGACCCCCCCCCCTCCTCCTTCTGGATCTCCAACTGCCACTGCTGGGTGGAAAGAGGAAGAAGCGCGCCCGTCAGACTCGGCGTCCGAATTACAAGCATTGCCTGCTCCAGTCTAGGAAACTGTGTATTCTTGCTCCGGTGTCTGAACTACAGCAAGCACTGGTGTGCTGCTCTGGGGGACTGGTGTATCCACGGCGCCCAAACTACAAGCGCTGCTTCGTTTACAGGACGGCCATATTTCTTGCTCCAGCATCCAAACTAGTACAACAAGCGCACGAGCTACAAGAAGAAGCTCGTCTGATTTTGGCCCCAAGAACAGCCTCAATATTCATCATGGTGTGCTCTCTAGCAAGAAATAGGTCTACAGACTAATTCTAGCTCTTTTTTTTGCATATACTCTGGTCCCTAATCTGCTGTGTATTAGTCTGTTCTGGGAGTATCGAAACTAGTCGTAAGAGAACAGTGCTCAAAATACGACTGGAAATTGCACAGTACATTCTACTGGAAATTGCGTAGAAAATACTACCATAATAAAGTGTGGTACCGGAGTACCACTTTTGGTACCAGAGTACCACCATCTGCTACCGGAGTACCACTCCCTTCTCCCGCCCGTTTAGCCTGTTTCAAACCTTCATTTTTCTTGGTACTTAGGAGTGAGTACACGTGCTCGTCCGCCGAAGCCATAGGATTACTATATGTAATCACCCCTCCTCCGATTTGGTTGGCACGTGTCAACCCCTCTCTAAAGAAAAATTCGAGGCGCGCGCGCCGAGAATTTTTCTTTAGATAGGGGTTGACTCGTGCCAACCAATTCGACTCCGAGTAGGATCTGGGGAGGAGGAGGAGGAGTTTTCTTTAGGGTGCTCCCTTTTTCCGAGGGCCCCCGGCCCGAGGAAAAAGGGAGCACCCTAAAGAAAACTCCTCCTCCTCCCCAGATCCTACGAGGAGGAGAGCAAGGAGGAGGGGTGATTAGGTATGTAATACCATGGTCGTAAGGGAGAGCACAAAGGGAAGAGGAGGAGGATCTTGCTAGGGAGCAATGCTTGCTTTTTGTTGTTGCTAGCGAGCGTCGGTTGCTTTTTGCTTGTTGCTGCAGTTTTGCGGGGTGGACAAGGATAAACCTGCTCTCCCCACGGTCTACCGTGTTGTATGTGTGAAAAATTACTTTAGTATGGGAAAACCGTACTAAAGTAATTTTTTGGACTCCGTGTTAACCAATCAAAAAGTAATTTCAGCCATTTTTCACACAAAACTCCGTGTGTTAAGCAAGTAAGTATTGCTCAACACACGAAGTTGCGTGTGCAAATCTCCAAAAATTACTTTAGTAATTTTTGACACATACAACACGGTGGACTGTGGGCAAGGGGGATCCACTTGCTTGACAGGCAAAGAGGGTACCAACTCCCGGGATTTAGCAGCAGTACTACAAGATTGATTGATTCCGTGACACGACTTGTGTAGAATCTAGTAGAATTCCTACTACTACCGGTACATCCTGGATTGAATAACCTTTTTGGCGGTTTTTCCCTGTAGGATCTAGCAGAATCCTTACTACATCCATATATATTCAGCTGTTCTTACCAGTCAAAAGTATTTTTAAGCGTTTTACCCTAAGTAACTTTTCCAGGTGTTGAGCAATACATATGGGTAAAGAGGGAGCTAACCCGGGATTAGCAACAGCAGCAGCAGTCGCAGCAGGGATTTCGCTTATTTGATTCCTTGAGACTTGTGTAGAATCAAGTACAATCCCTACTACAACCTTGATTTCTCGCTGTTTTTTCCCGTTGTAATTCATTATTTCAAAATCAACCACTTTGCAAAAGCAATTTGCAAAAGCAACCCCCCCACCCCCACACACCCCCTCCCCGGACCATGGGAATAGACCCTTTTCGCTGTCTCCTATCCTACTATTACAACAACAAGCAACCCATTCTATCACACTGTAAGTCATTGCTGGTCCTTTGCTTGCCGGAACAAGGTGAGTCGTCGTCGTCGTCAACAGTCATTTGTTCATTCCTATCTCACGATGACTCTTCTTTTGCTTTTGACCATGGGAATAACCCCTTGCAGCAGCCATGGTTCGAACTGTTTCACCCTGAAAGAGCAAGGCTGCTCCAGCTTGTCGGACTCGGTCTAATGCTCAAGATCTTTGGTCTCGGACTCTGTCATCTACCAACGCAACAACAAGAACCTTACGTCGGTCTGTAGCAGGACGCAACAACTCCGATCTTGGGGATCGGCGTCCAGACTATAAGCAATGCCTGCTCCGGTCTAGGGGAACAGTGTATTCTCGCGACTGTAATTCTTGCTCTGTCCCTATGAGCGGCGTTGATACAAGGAGCCGAGTCCCTACAAGAATGGTGAATTTGGCCCTACAAGCGGCGTCTTTTGGCCCCAACAGCCTCGATATTCATCACAACTTGCTCTCTAGCAAGAAATAGGTCTACAGACATCTGAACCATGTGCTGTCACTGCTACTCTCGCCGTGGCATCCAAACTACAAGTACTACTGCGCTGCTCCAATATGGGGAACTGTTGTATCCATGGCGTTTGAATTATGAGCAGCAATACGAGGATTGATGTCAACCGCGATACGACGAGCTGCGATACAGCAAGACGCATCCCCCCTCCTCTCAATATTCATCGTGACTTGCTCTCTAGCAAGAAATAGGTCTACAGACTAATTCTAGCTCTTTTTTGGAATATACCCTGGTCCCTAGTCTGTTGTCTATTAGTCTGTTCTGGGAGTATCAAAACTAGTGGTGCTACCAGTAGGTGAAGAGTGCTCAAAATACGACTGGAATTCACGGCAGAAATACTACTAGTACAGAGGAGTAACACTACTAGAAATCACGTACCAATACTACGGAGTATTTTAGAAGCTACTAGTACTGCTAGTAACAATAAATCACGTATCCGGCACCTATTTTGCGATTTACTTAAGTATCATGCCATTATCGGAGCAGAAAACACTACTAGAAATCGTGTAGCATTTCTACGGCATATTTTGGAAATTACTTTAGTATCATGCCATTGTCAGAGCAGAAAACACTACTAGAAATCGTGTAGCATTTCTACGGCATATTTTGGAAATTACTAAAGTATCATGCCATTGTCGGAGCAGAAAACACTACTAGAAATCGTGTAGCAATTCTACGGCATATTTTCGAAATTACTAAAGTAACACCCCCTCCCCGCACCTTTTTGGCGCCTGTTGAGTCTGTTTTAAATCCGTGAGTCCCTTTTTCTAATTTTACTTAGGCATCGATTTTGCGAGTGCACGTGCTCTCCCGTGCGAGCCATGGTATTACTATAGGTAACACCCCGTCCTCCGTTTTGGTTGGCACGTGTCATCCCCTCTCTGAAGAAAAAACTCCCTTAAGAAAAATCCGAGGCGCGCGCGCCGAGGATTTTTCTTAAGGGAGTTTTTTCTTTAGAGAGGGGATGACACGTGCCAACCAAAACGACTCTGAGTATTATCAGTGGGGAGGAGGGGTGTTACTTGGTACCACTCTAGCTGCTTGTTGTTTACGAGGCCCCCCGGGCCGAGGAAACAACAAGCAGCTAGAGTGGTACCAAGTAACACCCCTCCTCCCCACTGATACTACGAGGAGGAGGTAAAGGAGGAAAGGGGTGTTGACATGGTAATCTCTATGGCTTCGGAAGGACGAGTACAAAGGAGGAGGAGGGGTACTATCGGTGTTGCTTACAGTAGCGTTTCGACGCTGCTACAGGGGGAGTAGGAGCTGTTGTTGCTGCTACGGGGGGGACAGGGGGAAGGGTAAACTGGTACCGATTGGTGGTACCAAGGAGTACTCGTAGGAACAAGTACAAGATGTACGGTAGGGATCAGTGGTACCATTTTGGTGGTACCATTTGGTGGTACCGGAGTACCACTCACTTGTTAAGTAATAATTTTTTCAACGCATTGCACGTGTTTTTAGGTATACTCAAGCGTAAAGAGGGAGCAAACGCGCGGGATTCGCAGCAGCAACAGGATTTGGTTGATTCCTCCTTCTCGACACCACCTGTGTAGAATCTAGTAGAATTCCTACTACAACCTGGATTTTTGCTGTTTTTTCCCCGGTTGTAATTCATAATTTCAAAATCAACCACTTTCAAAAGCAAACTGTTCCCCCGACCATGGGAATAGACCCTCTCACTGCTTCTTTTCCTATTACAACAACACGCAACCCATTCTATCACACTGTAAGTCATTGCCAGTCCTTTGTTTGCCGGGGGGGGGGGGGGGGGGGGGAGATGGTGTTTTGATTTGATTTGATTTGATTTGATTTGATTTGATTTGATTTGATTTGATTTGATTTGATTAGGCGTCGTCGTCGTCGTCGTCGTCAACAGTCATATGTTTATTCATACCACTCACGATGACTATTCTTCTTTTTTGCTTTTCACCATGGGAATACTTCCTTTCCTATTACAGCAACAAGAAACCCATTCTATCACACTGTAAGTCATTGCTGGTCCTTTGTTTGCTTGGGGAGATGATCAGGCTGCTGTGGTTTGATTCAGCGGCGGCGGCATTATTTGTTTATTCATACCAGCACTCACGATGACTCTTCTTCTTCTTACTTCTTTTGACCATGGGAAAGGCCCCTTCAAGCAACCATGGTTTGAACTAGTCCACCCCGGAAGAGCAAGGCTTCTCCAGCTCCTTGGACTCGGTCTTGGTCATCTACAAACGCAACGGGCTCGGTCATCTACTGACGCAACAGCAACAACAACAACCCAACGGCGGTCTGTAGCAGCCATGAATTCTTCATTGAGCAACAACAAGAACAACAACACTTATCACCGCTGTTACCGCTACCAGAAAGGGGAAGAAGCGCCGAGCGCGGTTTTGAAAGAGCAGCAACAATAACAACCATATCCACGGCGTTTGAACTACAAGCACTGCGTTGTTCTGACCTACTAGTAGGGGACTGCTGGTGTATCCACGACATCAGAACTAGGTACTGTCACTGCTACTAATACTCTCACCCTGGCATTTGACCTACAGGCACTGCGTTGCTCCAATCTAGGGGACTGGTGTATCCACAGCGTCAGGACGACTGCTGCTCCAATCTAGTCCCCGTTTATTACGGGACGACCGTATTTCTCCTCTTTCCAGCGTCCGAACTACAACAAGCTCCCATTTTGGCCCAAACAGCCTCAATATTCATCATGGTGTGCTCTCTAGCAAGAAATAGGTCTACAGACTAATTCTAGCTCCTTTTTTGGCATATACTCTTGGTCCCTACTAGTCTGCTGTGTATTAGTCTGTTCTGGGAGTATCGAAACTAGTAGAACAGAGCTCAAAATACGACTGGAAATTGCACAGTACATTCTACTGGAAATCGCGTAGAAAATACTACCATAATAAAGTGTGGTACCGGAATACCACTTTTGGTACCAGAGTACCACCATCTGCTACCGGAGTACCACTCCCTTCTCCCGCCCGTTGAGCCTGTTTCAAACCTTCATTTTTCTTGGTACTTAGGAGTGAGTACACGTGCTCTCCCGTGCGAGCCATGGTATTACCGATGTATGGTACTCGTACTCGTACTCGTATGATACTATTCTAGTGGAATCGGGATACGGAAAAACAGGATCGAAGAAAGATATTTTTAGCTCTCATCTCCTCAACTGGCTCGTACCGGTACCGGTACCCGGTACGTAATTACCGGTATTCAAGTGTCACGATTTTTGTTATTTTTTTCTCTAAAGATTGGTTGCTCATTTTCTCAATGTTCGTACCGTACTCATGTTGTGATGGTATTGGTATGCTTCCGGGTCTTCCCATATTCTTCGTTGAAAGTGCGAGCTGGAAAGATTCGTAGCTTGGACATTTGAACAAGTGTGGAAATTCTGTCGATAGTGCATTGAAGCAGACCACAAACCATCGCTTATTATCTTTGGATAGAACTACCGGTACGAGTACGCCGATTCCGAATTCAAAGCGTACCCCGTCGTTGCTCCTTGAGATTGAGTTATAGAGAAAACATGAATATTCAGGGAAATCTGCGTTCGTACACCCAATCACTTCCGCCGGTGGTTCAACATTATGTTGCGGTAAATCTGGATACGGTTCCGAAAGCGACGAATCACATCCTGGTCTTCTTGGCAATTTCCGATTTCTTCCTCTTGATCAACTCCATGCGGGTTACATTCACAACCTTCCTCGGTGCTTCAATGCTAACATTTCTGACATGTTTCGTCACCATGGTGACGAACAACAGCCGAATAAGTTTCGCACCACGAGGCTTAGAACCAACAGAATTCATGATCGGGTTGTGCCTCGGGCTTTGTGTCGCGGGTGCAATCTTATCGTTTTTTCTCTCCATGACATTTGGGCGTCTTTATTCATTCTGCAAAAATGGTGCCAAAGGGGATTGGTGCGTCGCCGCGAGGGGTCCTCTCTGGAGTATCTGGTGGTGGAGTTCAATGGCATGTTGTTCGAATATGCTTCTAAGCTATTGCGTAGCGAAGGGTCGAGAGGAAATAAGCCAAACACAACAGCAGCAATATAGCAGTATTGATAGCGAGGGGATTTCAGATGTATCAAGCCTCACAAACACGGCAGCTGGAATCGAAACTACATCGCCATTCCAGCAGGGCTCTCAAATGCAGACGCCACAACATATACAGCCAATGCCACAGCAGAGCGCCCAGCAAGAGTTTGGTGGATACCCATACCCTCAAACTGGACCAAATATCGCACCCATCTAATGGACCTTACATCATGCCCGGCTAGTGATATGATGAGGTTCGAACGATTGGATTGATGCACATGCAATAATGAAAGGAAGCAGTTCGTCAAAAAATTAATAGATCAATGCCGATCTCCACAAAAGTTACATTGTAACGAACGGCATTGTCAGGCTATGGGAATAATATTGCGTTAAAAAAATAGATATAAACGAAACGCAGCATTTTTTAACAAATATTTGACCAGCAGTTCCAACATTGTCATATTTTTTTCACCTGGATGATTCACGCCATTTGCATCGTGTTTTCATGGATATGAATATTGATCTGCATCCTGGAAAGTAGATATCGAATGATATGTGTGAGTGTCTGATACTTTAAGTACAATGGGCACAGAGTGAATGGAATGCATACTAGCAGATGATGGTAAGCATCAACACTGGAGGTTACAATCGGGATAGTAGTGTTCGAGGAGGGCATAAGGGAATAGAAAACACAATTAGATAGCAAAGAATACCATGTTTGCAGACAAATGACCGTACCTTTGTTCTCCTCAAGCTTCGAAACATTTCTAGTATTCTGAATTCTGAGGTGAAACGCAATTTTTGGACTGGGCATACTACAATAGCTACTGGTGTTAGTACTATGAACCAGGTCTGTCTTGTTGTTGTTGTGAAAGTTGATTGTTTGCAGGTGATCATTGACCCATGTCAAAGAAAATCTGGGAGTTCCATCATGAACATGGTTGGAACCCAGCTATAAGATGGTACTAAAACTATGACTGTCCAGAGACAAACATTAACAAACCCCGCTAACCTACTGTTCAACCTGCATCTGGAACAGGAGTTTCTACAGAGGTTGTTTTCATTTTTTGTTCTTGTTCAGAGACGACACACCAGTTTTCCGCCAACGCCTCACAATTTTCACTTTTTCTTGTTTTTTGTTTCGAACGATGCTCAAAAACTGCGACCAACAACCATCAATCATACACGCACTCAAAAACCCGGTAAAGTGTTAGCGCGAACAAATCATCCATTTTTTTCATTCTTCGCGACACTCGTACCGGTACGGTAGGCTCAACCGACGTACAGAATTCAACATTGATACGCATAAAAGATGACGAAGTTGTTGGGGAGGTTGCTGTTGCAAGTGGTATATATTTTGCTGCTGCTAAAGCCGTCGAGGCCGTTCGTCACCATCCCTGAACGAAGCAATTCCCTCTGCTTGCAATCCCTGTCCAATATATGCTCATCGGCATTCTGGACCCGCATGGCAACGGTGGAAGACAATGAGTCAACGGCTTCAATTTCTTCAACCAACGAACGGGACTTGAGATTCTCCGGCGTTGGGCGGTTGTACACGACAACAGCATCTTCCTCTACGAAGCAAAAGGGAAACGAGAACAACACCGGTGCATCGGAAGAATCGTCGTCTCGGGAGGACCATCTCCAAGTAGGTAGATAGGTTGGGAAGAAGCCGCGTGGTACTGGTTGGTCTGGGTGGTGTTGGATCGTGGGCTGCGGAAGCGCTGTGCCGTTCTGGTGTGGGGCACATCACTTTGATCGACCTCGATGACATTTGCATTAGCAATACGAATCGACAATTGCACGCCCTATCAACCTCCGTGGGTCAAATGAAAATCGATGCGATGAAGAAACGATTGGAGGAGATCAATCCGGAAATCGAGGTCACCTTGATTCACGATTTTGTTTCGAAGGAAAACGCGGATGAAATCTGGAAGACCATTGAAGAACTATCGCCACAACCCGTGACCGCTTGTTTGGACGCCATCGATGGAAGCGACGCGAAGACGGCGTGGATTGCTTCCTGTGCACGAAAGAAGGTTCCAATAGTTACCTGTGGTGGGTCTGCGGGTCGCACCGATCCCACAAAGTTCGTTTGCGAGGATCTCACGCGAGCCATGGAAGATCCTTTGCTCTCCTCGTGTCGAAAGAATCTAAGAAAGTATTACGGCTTTCAAGAAGGCGTCTCACCCGGAGAGAAGGCTAGAGACCCAAGCAGTGGCAAATTACGGAAAAAGCTACCTCGGAAGTGGAAGATCCAGGCCGTATATTCTACTGAGTCACCGAGATCGGTACAGAAAGATTCGCCATCATCTTCCATGAGACGGTGCGACGGAGCCTTGGGCACGGCTTGCTTCGTTACAGGAGCATCGGGATTCGTCGCAGCTGGGAAAGTAGTCGAGATGATAGCGAATGGCAAACTCCCTGTTCCGAAACAATTCAAAGGCAATCAATTGCGACTAAAGACGTGGGGACGATGATAAACCATAAGTCAACGCTTAAAGTGTGTGTTGAAACTTTGCCTAGCAAATATAACTGCACTCGATTCTATGCGTACGCGACGGTCATGTCATTCAATATTCCACAAGTGTTTTCTCCCATAGCTACGTAGGCATATCCATTCATGCCCCAGCTTGAACCCCACTGATTTCGCACAATCCAATATCCTTCTCGATCGCCAGAGTCGCCACTTCCGCTATTACTTTTACTATCGCTTCCACTTCCAGAGTTGTTGTTTCCGCCGCAGTCTTCGTCGGCGTCGTCACAGTTTGAATTTGAACCGTCGGTGAAAGCATAACCAACTACTTGAACGCAATGGTTCATGTCCAAGAATTCGTTACCACAACCAATTTCAGAGGTCATAATTCCTCCGGAATAATCTTGCCAAGTAGAAGCTTCTAGACATACGACAGCAGGTCCGTAAGTTGCGATATTTCGTACCGCCGTGTCTTCGTCTTGGTCTTCGCATTCACAGCCTGACCCGTCCGTGTAGCAGAGGCAACGATCTGTAGCATATCCGTATCCCCGAATGTTACCGTAGCGACCTTGATTGGAGTAGTCGGCATAATTTTCATTTTCCATGCCATCTTCCCAATATGAATCGTAGTCGCCGCTACCCGAACCAGAGTTTGCGTTGCCATCACTCGCGGGGCAAACCTGTTCTCGATAAGACTCTACTGTTTGCTCGTCGTAATACTCGCTTTCTCCTTCCAAACCCGCTGTCAGAGCAATCAGCGTATATGCGTCATACGGTAGAACACTCTGGGGAGGTAGACCGCCGTGGTCCATGACCCATTCGAAAGCATTTTGAGGCCAGCCACCAGAACACATTTCACAACTGTCATCGCAAATGATAATTTCCGACTCGGACAAAGTATACAAGTTACCCGTGGCGAGGAAGTACGCCGATTCCACGGTTTCAACAGCAGTGACGGCCCAACAAGCACCGCATTCGCCTTGCGTTCGAACATCGGTTACCGCCCCCGAATCTCTCCAATCGACAGCGTTGGGAAAGGCATCCGCATCGTATTTGGGTTCCATTGTGCCAATAATTCCGAATTGAATTCCTGTGGACATCCAGATATAACGCAGGACGCAGGACACGTCGTACCACTTACAATACATCGACGAGGACCCCATTACTTGTGGGCGATACGATGAACTTCTCTGTTTCAAATGCCGTTGCTTCTGAACAACCGATTCGTGGTAATCCACCTTGTGTTTTTCGGGATCCAGAACCACGCCGATACCAGAATCCTTTCGAAGTTTTCGAACGCTAGGTGACAACGCTTGTTGTTTCTCCTCGAGAACATCGGTGAACGCGCCCTTGTATCCCGTCAAGAATTTCGCTTGGAATTCTTCGGGAGCCAAATCTTTGAAATGATTCGAACCAAACACGTGTTGTTTGGTAAGTGTGCAGAGTCCGTGGCGTTTGTTTTTTTCCGAAGTTCGGTGATGGTTTTGTGACCAGATATGAAATCGCTGTTCTTTCTCTTCTACGGAATGGTAGGACTTGGAGTGGTGCCGCACCCAATCTTCGAACTCTTGGCGTAGATTGGAAAGATATTGGTGCGAATTCGAATCCGATGCTACCGGATGATGTTGATTGTGTTCTCGCAGCATTTTCAATCTCCGAGGATGATACTCCTGCAACTGTGGTTGGTTTTGCTGCTGCTGCTGCTGCTGCTGCTGCTGTCGTACAGACGATAGAGATTGTTTCGGCATCTCCGATAGAGGCAGAAGCAGAATTTTCTCCACTGCAGGATTCGGTACCAATACATTTGCGTTCGCCTCGATGATAGCTTGGTAAGATAACGAAGAAAGAGACGAAGATGCATCGGTTTTGGTCACGATTGTTTTCGGGTCGTCTTGGCGTCCCAGGGAATGTAAAAAGACCCCGGTCATGGACAAGGCTACCAATGAGAACAGGACGACCCAGATTTTCACGTAGCCCATGAGACGCCTCGCTTGTACCATAACCATGGAATTCTTTCCGTTCCCGCCGCTCCCGAAACCGCCACTGAGCATCGATTCACCTCCTCCAAAGTAGTTCACGCCCTCCCGTCGATTGC
The DNA here is from genome assembly GCA_037355745.1 of Pseudo-nitzschia multiseries. NCBI lineage: Eukaryota > Bacillariophyta > Bacillariophyceae > Bacillariales > Bacillariaceae > Pseudo-nitzschia > Pseudo-nitzschia multiseries. The sequence goes on from CM074783.1 coordinate 10,162,200, forward strand.
GAAAGTTTGGATTCTCCTTGTTCCATCCACGAAAAATTCCATTCTCTGCTTCGAAGTAATCTTGTTGTGTGTCACGAAATACTCTCGCATGTGGAGGAGGGATGTCGTCACGCATTGGTGACTGGTGTTTTTGCTGATTGTGGTGAGTTGGGTTCGCAGCAGCAACCTTGCGATGAGTCAGCACCAAACCCGAGTCGGTTTTGATGGATTCTCCTACAACTACGGTGTTGTTAGTGGTGGTGGTGGTGTTCGTAATATGACTCGCGGTGTTGTTCCCCCGACCGTTGTTGTGATCGTAGTAAACTTCTCGGGGTGGTTCTTCTTCCATTTCGAGATAGCCAGCGGTTCCGGGATGATAAGTGGTTGCGCGATTTCTATCGTTTTCCGCAATGCTGTTCGCATTTGCATTTGCATTCGCATTCGCATTGGCGTTCGTGCCGAGACTCGATCGATCATTGTATCTATTGGTATTACCAGAATCGTCGTCGCTGCCGATTTTAAACGTCTGAAGCTCCACGGAAAAGGCCGCCGCCGAATCATCATCGTCAAACAGAGAGTTTGGTGCCGGGATTTTAGTCAAGAGCTTGGACGGCGTTGCAGTAGTTGATGGCAATCCCGAAGGGGGATTCTTCGGCCGAGTCATCAAACTCGGGGCGGCGCTGGTTGATGAATGGGTTTTGGATATGCTAGAAGCCCCTTGTGTCGGAGGATAGGACGTATCGATCAAAATGTGTTCGTCTTCGTTCTTATCTTCGCAATCCGCGGAAGACAAAAACCGCTCTAACGTGGACGCCGACTCCGACGATACTTCTGGCGAAGGCAAATGGGCTGCAGGATGATGGGCATCAACGTCCTTTGAGGAGACCCCGAGGCTGGACCTCGCCTTCCTGCTGAGGTTGTTGGTGCTGTTGTTCATCTCCTCTTCGTCTCCCTCTCCATCTTCGGACATAGAATCGTAGTCCATGTGCCGGAGTTCCTTTTGAGCCTTCTCCAATTCCTCGACCATTTTGCGATTCTATTCCTGCGTTGTGTTGCACTTGTTTGTCCCTTCTCTCATTAAAAGGTGTTCGCCGAAGTACAAGAAGTGCGGGGGGAATGATGTCTATATTCGTAGAACAGTCCTCGGCAGTCCTCGATCGCCATCGTTTTGTTTGTTTTGAAACGCAGCAAGGAAGGAGTTCGAGCATCAGCCAAATTAGTAGTGTTCCGTGCGTACCGGTCGGTACGCGCACGCAACATGGATATCGTACTGGCGTGTATCGTGCCACTACTTGGCGACGAGTCGCAAAAACAGCGCCAATTGTCATAGCGAATCACCGTTCAACTCCAATCAAAAGCGCCGGCCAGTCACACGGTATGATCTCCGTTAGTTGGTACTAATCGTACTAATGATATCTGGGCAATCCGGGCTGCACAACACAGCATCGTCATGAATCAATCAATCCATCATCTCTCTCTTGAAGAGAATGAGAGAATGATTACAGTGGCCGTACTACTAGTACCTATTGCTACTCCGTACTATTACGGAGAACTATTAGTGCTGTATTACTTCTATTATTTTAGGAAGTGGTGGTTCGACTCAATCAAATTGATTATGACAATGAAAACAGAATGCTGCCTTGCAAAATCTTGTTACTGATGTCAATAGTAGTAGTATTCATTGGGAAAAATAAAGAACAATTGAACACATAGGTAGTACTACTAGTACTATCTGCTGCTGCTGGTGGTAGTGGTAGTTTAAGAAGGACCACCAGAATGAAGATGATTGCTCTGTTTGGAATTTATCCCAATTTGACAAAGCAAGCATGCCAGTCATACTACTAGGAATGATGTGCATGTCTCTTTTTGGGAAAATTGGGAATACTTCTGCTGAGTTCCCAAAGGTAATGATTGCCAAATTGTTTCTTCTTGTTCCCTCAATACAAATGTTGCTGCCAATTGTTTGAAATTGTTTTTCATGACCAAGTGAACATTTTTTCATTATTCTGCACACGAAAGAATGAACTGGAAAGAGTCACTTCCAAGCTGAGAGATTGGGAAACAGGTAACAAAAGGGTACATAATAAACAAGGATTTTCAGAGCTCATAAATTTTACATTGTTTCTTTTTGCTGTTTAATTGCTGTTTGAATTACTTTTCTCACTGTTATTACACATATGAGTGTCATTTTGAAAATGTCAAGAAGTAGTAACGTAAAAGCAGTTGCCTTGCTAATTTTCTGATTTTTCACCTTTGAATGAATTTGCACTAAAAATGAATGCAAGAGCATAATCACTTTCTTGTTGCAACTAAAAACTTTAGCGTACAGCAATCCAGAGGAATTGACATCATGCCTCTTGGTTTTGTTTCAGTTTGGTTTGGTTTGGTTTTGTAAATTAGATTATGTACTACTCATGGTAATTTAGTCTTCTTAGTCATTGTAACATTTTGTTTCTTTCTGTAATTCAAAATAAACAGATGAGAAATATAAGTGATCCCTCTTCCACGCAAGTAACAGTTCCTTTCAATTTCTTTATTGGTAAGAGGGTGATTACTGGCAGTGATCTGTAGAACAAATCAAACAGCATTGCACCAGATACAGTTGTAATTGATTTTTGGAGGAGTTATTGTTATTAAATCCCAGCTCAGTTTTGTGCTAGTATTAGTTATTTACAAGTATGAGCCTAAGGTCCGCTTCCAGCCATATCCTTATAAAGCCTGCATATTCCCTTGATTGCATACTAGTTTCATTGTATTTCCTGTGTTAATCCTCATGCTAACACTTGTATGGTGTTTGCTGTGCTAATCCTTCCTTTTTACTTGATTCTGATTTGATAGATTGAACCTCACTTTCTTATTCATGTAGTATGGTGGTTTCATCAGTCTCGTTGCTCAGCTGGAGTAAACTGCATTTGTCATTTTTATCATGGAGGGGTACATCATGTGAGTGCTACCCATGGGATAGCATCGCGTGTGGTTCCCTACTACCTGCGCGCCCATGTTCCTAGTGGGATCACAATCCCTGGCCTTCTTAATCCTGTTAGTGAAATTTTTACCCCCACCATAATTACCAGTATGTTCATAATAATTACTGGTAATATCTTTATATTTATAATTACCAGTGATTTCCTCATGTTCACCGGCCTCAATGATACTTTCACAATGTTTCAAATTACCAGTATGTACATTATAATTACCAGTGTAATATTTATGATTACCAGTGATTTCTTCATGCTTCCTTTTACTAGCATTACACTCACCGGTGGTTATTTTACTCTCAGAAATACCAGCACTTGGTCCAGGGAATTCTATTCAGCACCAATGTGTCCCATCTGCCCACTGCCTATGGGTGGTGCTGGATTCTGTCCATCCGGGCCAGTAACAGGTTTCATTATGTCTGGTTTTTTGACATCTATACATTATATCTCAATAGCAATCCAAGATTACAAATAGGTCATATTGAATACAGGAAATTAATACATAGCACTTTTTTGGGACCAGCACTCTTCACTTGTACTATGAAGCTATGTATAGATTCTACCTGGCAAGAGTTCAACATGCTTCACTTTCCAGTCTCTCTATTATTGTAACACAAATGACTCTCATTTGGGTATAACTTAGCAACGCAACTTACTTACCTTTTAGGCTGCTGAGGTGCAATTATCCGTAATGATACTCATTGTCCATAGGACATGTTCTCAGTTGCACACATTACATTCATACATATGATACATACATACAATGCATATTTACCACCAACACGTTTGGTTCCTTCTCACTGGAACACTTTGTTCCTTGGTGGAACACATTTAGCTTAGTTCGATGGACATCAGTGCGATGCTCCATCATCTCACTTTCTATTTTATCATCAGATTGCATCTGAGAGAGTCGCTCCCACAGGTTATGAAGACAACATGACAATGTCAACCATCTACAATCTTTACACACTGTCTATTCTACCTCAGCCACTCATGCTCTGTTTGCTCCGTACTATCTTCTTGTCACCTTTGTGACAGGTACCGCCAACAATCAAATGACTTTAATCACTGCCCAATACCAACTGTCAACATTCCACCGGCACCATACGATCACTTCCAAATACATCATTTACATCATCCTAAAAAAATTCTGTTGTCTCAACCATTGTCTTTGCCTTCCACTTGCAATAGTGACAATCACAACAATCATAATGGTCACCATAATAAACGGCAATTGCCGTGCGGCAATGACAATGATGGTTCACACGCCCGCAACAACATCTCCAACCTTCCTCTTTGCGCCCATTTAAACATAAAAAAGGTGTGCGCACAAACCGTGTCTACAAAATACCAATTCCACCGCAACGACATTACCGTTGCTTCAAAACTCCTCTTCCCCCAGACATGTACCCATATTTACTTTATCTGTGTCCAAACTCCCCCACGCCTAACGGTCCTCCAAAAACTCAATCCAGGAAACAAGCTTCTCTCACTTGCCTTGAACATTTACAATTCTTTGCCACGCACACGATCTGTCAAACACTCAGAATCAACTTCATTCTTACCCAACTATTCCATCATGGTGCCTCCATCAGTGGACTCTTCCCCTGGAACACCTGGCTTACAAGTCAATACACCCTGTGCCTACTACCCTGGAATTGCCTATATTGACTTTCCTTCCTTCCCCATCAAGCTTAGTACACAGGTATTGAAAACCTCATGAATCCCATCTATGGCCTCAACATCAACTTCACAAATATCCTCCGTGCTGACGCCTCCAATCTCCGTGACTCCCCCACCATGCTGGTTCCTTATCTCAAGAACAGACTCCTTGAGAATATTTGTAGCAATACGTTCAGCACACAAGGCATGTTGAACATCACCCTCCTCACGGATCACTTCACACTCACTGTGTCGTTTGACAACAGCAAAGCAAGTAAACCACTTCACACTATCAAGAGCCTTGAATGCAACATGCAATTTGTCACAAAGACTAATCACAGCACTACCAATCTTATGCTCTTTATCCATATCAATTGGAGCAGCATCTTCATTGACATGAATGTCACTCCCATTGACTCTATAACTTTGCACGCTTTGGTCAGACATCCTTCCCTAAACTCACTACCATCCCTCAACCCGTGCCTACCATTGCTAACCCTGCACCCGCCACAACCACAACCACGACCACTACTACCACTAACACCTTAAATCAACAATTTGTTGCCCTCTTCAACCAACAAACCAGTATTTGCAACAAGAATCTAAAATGTTGACAAACGTCAACCAGTCCAAAACCAGCAGTCCACAAACCATACACCCCTATATCCCAATGAAATTTGACACCATTGCAAATGACCGCTACATGTTTAACCACACTTATTATCGTTTCCATACACCTGATCAGCTCACCCTCTTGCATGATGCCAATATCACCCCTCCACACCAGATGCGCTATGTCATTTATAGCGCTTACTACCTAGCCTCCAGCTTCCTCACACATAATGGTACATACTTTGTTTTCACCAATATTGGCGCCTTGAGCAAAACAATCTTCTGCAGCACCATCAACCAATGCAAGGACACCCCTCCATATGCATTCTATGAATGGTACAAAACATTTTAGGCACACTGCGTATGATACGGCAAATACTGCCACCCATACCCATGCTTTGACCCCAAATGCTCTCACCCATGTGGATTCTCCCTTCACAACACAGACACCGACAATCTACCTGCCACATTCATGACTAAAATCAACAATGACTCCTGCATCATATGGGATGTCCTATATCTTGCATTTTCCACCATTCCCAAATATGTCCATATCCTCAACCAAAACAACAGAAACGAATATGAAACTCTTTGTAGCATTCTTGCACCAATGCACCCACTCTTGCTCATCACAATCCACCCTACACAAGGCAAACTATCCTTAGCTGAATATTGGAGAAAATAAAACCCCTATATCATGCTTTGGGCTCATGCTTTGGGCTCTCATCAAACACAACTCCCAAACTATTCACAATCAACACAAACAATAATATTTCATTAATGGTTGCTGTAACCACTCCAAATTTCTTCATTTCGAAATTTGCCGCGAACAACATATTGGTCATCTCCAACACAAATTTGAACCACAGAACCTTGTGACTACCATCATGGAATACCTAAACCTTCCATACGGTACAGCCCCAGCAATAACATTCCCACTACACCACATTATGCATCCATCAATAAACAAACATATGCATCCCCAACTAAACAGACCAGATTCGAAAACTCATATCACGCTCACCTGCCAATAGCACCTACCTCACCTCCACCTCAACACAATCTCTAAAACATTTCCATCGATGAAGACAACACAGCACCATACGACAATGAACGTCTATACCATGCATTTGACCTCAAAATTAATCAAATCAAACAAAACCAAACTTTCTTTGAAGGAAATTGCATTGTCTGGGAAACCATGTCCGATGAACAAGTAAACCACAAATTCAAAGATTGTTCCATCCTCAAAAATGATCAAGCACTATGCCGCAACTTTGTCAACTTCTGCCAGCTTTTCAAACATGGCAAGAAAGCATTTGCATGCATTCACCAAATCACTGAAACCACAATTGACACCACATCCACTCCTCAAGATACAGAATACAATGTCGAATCCAACTCAGAAATGTTCAGTCCCCCTCAACAGGATTTTCACAATGGAGGATTCTAAAATGGCCAAATCCCTGGCCGTTACCACCATCATCCTTCAAAATTCCACACATCTACGATCATTTCTCCCTCAGTGTTCCTCCATCCTCCCTTGTCATTCCCGTCACCCACATGCTAAACACTGTGCACATCAACACAACTCCCCATATTCCTTCCACGGACACTCTCCCTTCAATGGATCAGCCACTATCCACTTCACAGTCTGATCATATTCCAATTTCCCCTCATATCAAGACAATTCACATTGAAGACCTCCATACTACTCCTATCCCATCTCCTCCACCAGATCTTGACCACGACATCACTACCTCCATCCGTGCACAAATTGACACTAGTGCCAACATCACATGCACAAACATGATTGACATCCTACATGACTACAAAGCTTACAATATTAGCTTCCCCTGTCCATTCAAATTAACAGGCACCATTCACAACAAACCAATCTACAATCTACCCACTTGGAGAAAACTTCATTCATGTTCTGGCAACTAATCCCACCAGATACGCTTGAACACAATATGTATATTCCCCAAACCTCACAAGCACTTTGATTTCCACAGAGGACATCATTTGCTCCAACCCTACCCTACAACTCAAAGACTTTACTACAGCAATCTACAAATATAATGACGCCAACATAATATCCCTCTCATATATACACACATCCACACCATCAAAATCTTTCATGGTCCAAGGTATTATTTCATTTGGTGAAAGTTTTACCCAACCCCTCTACATGCCTGACTTACCATCACAACACCCTTGTGCCACCATCTACAATTTGCTCCAAAAAGCCATTCATGATGACCCTGAATACCACCAAGACTGCCTTCAAGCTACTATCAAACAAGTTCAACTCTACCAACGCCGTGCTCATCTCCACATACTTCAACAACTACCTTCACTTCACCAAAAACACACCAATCCATGCTATCAAATCAACCACCAAATGCCTCCCTTAGGCACCAATGCCTTGGCCATCTCTCCAATGAATACCTCTACACAGCATATAAATTTAATGATGGTGTCCCCAAATTCAAATATCACAATCCCATCCTTCAACGCTGTCCCACATGCATCTGTGCCAAACAAACCAAAAATGCTGCAAGACCTGACTCAACCCGTACTGCCACCCGTCCATACCAATGTTTATCCATTGATTTCTCCTTCAATGGCACACGCTCCAAAAATACTGATCAACAAAAAGACTACCTTCTTGGTCTCAAGGGCAAAACAAGTTGGATCCTTGTATCCGATCACTTTACACGGCACCTCACTGGCAACACATGAATCCTGAAAGGCTCTCCCATTGAATGGCCCCAATGCTATCTTACTACATATGTACCGGAATGCAACAAAAAATATGTACTCCTCAACCAAGGCAGAGTGCTGTATCACAATCCCAAAGTTTGCCAACACTTCACAATTTGGCTACATTATACGTCCAATAGGCAACATCGCTTCACATCAGAATGCACCTGTTGAACGCGCATATTGTACCTTTGCTAATTGCATTTGCTGTCTCCTTTCTGGCTCTAATCTACCCGTCAAATTCTGACCATAGGTCTTCCGCCACCATGCAGTTTGCATACACAATGCACTCTGTGGTCACAACCAACAACTATCACCCCTACAATTGGCCACAAATAAATGAGACTACTTCTGTAACTTCAAAACATTTGGTTGTTGCATTTGGGTTCAGCCTCCTGCCCCCCCCCCCCCTGCCAAACTTGTCCCAAACTCTTGCAAAGGGATCTTTCTCAGCTTTGTTCCTGACACAACCTACAACATCCTCTGGTTTGACATTGGAAGCAACAAAATCAAAATTGCTTCCCATGCCATATTCAATGAAGGCATGAACAATTTACCCATCGATGCCTTACCACCCTGTGTTCTTCATCTTAACAGAACCACTAACAATGTTCCTATACCAGTTGACAACACTGCAACCACCGTTGACAATTTCTTCTTCTACATCACTGCCTTTGAAAATCTGCTCACAAAATCTGTCAGTGTCAAATGTAAATTCCCAACATTTGGTTTCCAACTCAAAGAAGATGAATTCAACGGACGAGCCTTCCTCCACAATGTTACCCAGAAATCTACTGCCACCAAACCCTTCTCCTCTTATAGAGTTGCTTGCAACAAAATATGTGGATCCTTTATCATCTCCATCAATGACACCCCTGTCTTTACAAAAGATAAGATCCTTCAAATTTTTGCTGACCTACGTAAATGCAATGTCACCACATTTGGTGTCATCTTCGCCATCAAAGACAAACTTTTGAGTAAAGACCTATGGTGCAAACGTGCTGAACACAATATCTTCAACCCTGACCCCCTCACTGATCCCAACTCACTCGCAGTTGACTACGTTGCAATTTGCGCCATTAACACACTTTGTACCAACCTTGACACCTCTGAAACAAATACATGATATGCTACAAATGTACATCAATACACTTGGCTCAACCAAAATCACACCCGCCAAACAAGCACTTGGAAACTTCACTCATCGCAAACTATGCCGTCTTGAAAACTGGTCCAAATGGCGTGATGCAGAGCAAAAAGAACTCAACCAATTCTTTGAACTTTGTATGTACGGCACTCTTACACACCAACCCAAAGGTGCTATAATTCTCCACCCCCATTGGCAATATGCTATGTGCAAATTGGGTGAAAGACAATCTCGCAACTGCTGCAATGGATCAAAATGCGCTGCTCCCCTCCTCCATGCAATGGCCAACACCTAATCTTCTTGTGTTGAACATCCCATGTAATGCCTGCTCCTAGCACGCTCGGTTATCCATAACAGCAAACTGTTGCAGGCGGCCCCAAAGATGCATTTGCACACTCACCAGCACCCAACATCCCAACATATTTCTCCATTGATGACACCTATGCTGACTGGTATGAATGGAAATATGATAAAGCCATTGACCATTCACTTATCCTACCCGTTCAACATGCACTCCAGAGACACCCTGAATCTGGACGCCTTTGGGGAGAACATATCAACTGTATTCTCTGATCCCTTGAACTTAATTTCAAAACAACAGTACACAACAAATGCATCTATCAAACAACATTTGAAAACAATAAAATCCTCCTCCTCTGACAAGTCAACGAATTCCTCATCTCATGCAATAATGAATCTACAGCCATCAAAATCTTCAACATAAGTGGCAAACAACTCCAACATGCCAGCGAAGATGCCCCACCATTCAAAAATCTTGGACTTACAACATCCTACAACAGCCTTGGCATTCTTCAAACACAAACATACCTTGAAATCACTTGCCACAACTACATTGATCGCCTTTTCTGCACCCATGGATGGACTGGCGCAACAAACACCGGACTCCAAAACCACCCTACATCACCACCCCCTGACAAAGCCCTTGATTATATCTACGTAGAGCCTGGACCCCTTGAAGACACCAATGAACACATTAACCTCCAAACAGCCCATGGATTCTCTGATTACACACTTCTTGGTGAACTTCTCTAGGCCTACACTACCTGTTGCCCCAACATCAGATTTTCAACCTCTACCCTATCCAAATTTTCCACCGCGCCCACTCCAATCCACTACAAATATTTCAAAGATGTCGCACTCAATCTTTGGCATACAAAATATTTGGGTCTCCTTTATCAACACTGTACAAGCCAACCCCATACTGACCTTCTTGTTGGTTCATTCTCTGACTCACCTATCCCGATTCCTCCTGAACTACCTACCTTCCCTTCCATGCCCACAGGCCCAACCATCACATGCTTTGTTAATGCTGATTATGGCAATGTACGCCCACGTCATAGATCCAACTCTGGGTCCTCCATCCTTTTAGCTAATGCTGTCATCATCTACAAATCAAAAACACAAACACAAACACAAACTGCCCTTAGCTCAACTGAAGCCAAATTCTATGCTGATGTCTTTGTAGCCAAACTTATTCTCTATTTACGATCTGTCCTTAATAATCACAGCTATCCTCAACACTGCCTGACCACCATCTATGGCAACAACGAATCATGTAACAAAATGATCAACAACTCATGCCCTACCAAACGTTCTTGTCACATCCTTATTTCTTAGTTTGCCATCCAAGAATGGACAGAATGCGGCCTCATCCACATGACCTTTATCAAAGGCAAAATCAACCCTGCCAACGCTCTCACCAAGCCTCTCGCTTGGGTCCTTCACAGCCATCATGGCCGCCATCTCATGGGACACTTTCCTCTCTGAAGTCCTCTTCCACTGTACATGTCCTCCTCCTTCTTCTTCATGACCTTCCATTTCCCAGTCCTGATCAGGGGAGGGTGTTGTCCATAGGACATTTTCTCACTTGCACACATTACATTCATGCATACAATACATACATATGATACATATGTACCACCAACACAATGCGTTCCTTCTCACTGGAACACTTTGTTACTCAATGGAACACAACACAATAGGTTCCATCTCACTGAAACACTCCATTTCTTGATGGAACACTAAATTCCTCAATGGAACACATTTAGCTTAGTTTGATGGACATCAGTATGATGCTACATTGTCCCACTTTCTATTTTAAGATCATATTACCTCTTAGAGAGTCACTCTCACAATACTGTGTTGCCATAATATTCATTTCTACACCCATTTAATTGAAATTGATCAATTCAAAGACAAAGTACTTTTCTAAAATCAAACTGGTTTATGTGTCCTTAGCGACTACATTGCGCCCATTTATTACCTACTAGTAGTAGTACACAAATCTCCAGTATGTACTATGTAATTTCAAGTTGACAGGATGAAAGGAAGTGTAATATGTAACAAGCTGGTTTACTCACTGTTTTGTTGGGTCCTGGTAATATGCAGTAAAATGAGAGAGAGAGAAATTGTCTTGGGTTGCCTCCTTTTCTTTGGTAGTAAATTTGGTCCCACAAACATGGGATGTTCTTGCAGAGCTTGTGTTGCACCCCTCTAATAAAGTGTTCTATGCTGTATGACCCCTGCTAGGAGATAATCGTAAAAGTAACTGGTTTTCCATTAGGAAGGTATTCCATCTTTTTTTACAAAACATATCATTAGAGGAAGACATAAAAGATTTTGTTATGGCATGATGTTGCCCTTCTTCATGGTACCGGGTCAACCTCACACTTTTTTGGTAAATCGTACACTTTTGCCATACACTTTTCAACCACAACAATACCCACAAAAGGTATGATCATACCTACAACTCAATCCTGTGACCTCATTTGCTCAGCCACTAGTTCATCCACCACCCCCACCTCTACCGTAAATGGTGAACCCAATATATAACCAAGCCAACTTGGTTGGGGTCGCGCTTGCTCTGGTGAACACAGTACTGGGACAGGGGTTGGGGGTTGGGGGGCTATTGATAGAGTAGGGCACTGAGCTCTGCGCCAGGGATGCCAATTGATACTTTTGGTGCACATTGATATTTTTCGTGTTAATATGATCTATACATATTAATCGTACAATAATATGTGATTTTCAAAAGTGTACGGATGTACCTTTTAAAAGTGTAAAGTTGACCCCAGTCCCTTCTTCATTCTAGTGGTGAGCGTGACGTTAAAAAAATTCAAATTTGAAAAACACCCTTCACGCTCGATAAAGGGTTGACACCATCCTCACTTTTACCGAAGATGACTCGTACAAATACTCTACTAGCGGTACTACCCGTAGTACGGAATCTAGAAATCATGCGGATGCGGACAGACCATGTAAGGACGCAGACAGACCACACAACAGGTGCACGTCAACTTGTGTCAATCATATGAATAAGTGTATGATTTGATTCAATGTACGTACCTCAATATGATCAGTAAAGCAGGAGTCATAATAATAGAGGGGTGCAACACACCGTCTGTCCGTCATCCTTTTTGCTGCATGATACGAGAAGAATTTGCTGCATGATACGAGAAGAAAAAATGGGGGTCCTTGAAACCATGATTGGAGGATTTTGTTAAGAACTTCCCCAGCTAAATTTTTAAAAGTCTGTTGTCACTGCATAATGCTAGTAAAACTACTACACTTTCAAATGATAGCAACTCCATCAAAAAGCAATATTAAAGTTAGTTACAGGGTTCAGTCTAGACCATTTTTTTTAGGAAGCTGAACATTCAGCGCGTTTGGGCTGATTATGCACAGAAATGTATTTATTAACGATTCAAAATTAGAACATTTTTCTTACACATTTCAATTTAGTTTAAGAATATTATCTTTCTTTCTACATCCTTATTGAGGATGGATTACCATAATATGAAACTAGAGTGAGAGAGTAGTTGCTGTTTCTTTTAATGATATTTTTATAACTTCAACACTTTAATATTCTAACTACATGCGTGTTATTCTTCCTTCCTTTCCTCAATGCTCCTGCCAGCATCACTGTTGCTACTAGCTCTCTTTCTTGAACCTATAACATCAATCTCCTCTCTCATTGTAAGATTTGTTCCCTTATACTTGGTCCCTCTTGCAGTATGCTCCTCTCTGTATGCTCTGATCTCCTCACTGAATCTGGCATTGATCACCTTGTCAACCAACTCTGCAAATATTTTCTTCTTTTCACTGAGCTTTCCCAAGTAAACATTACCTTTGCTACAGTCCAGAAATACTTCCAGCAGCTCATCATTCTTCAAAATGTCACCCTTTGCATTTGCTGTTGCATCAGGATTGTTGCCCAGCTTCTCTTGGTCCACAGAAGCTGAAACTTTCTTCATCAACATCACTCCAAAATGAAAATATTGTTCATTCACTAGAGTCAACCTTCCTCTATTTGATGACCTGAGAAAACTGTCATAGCACTTATCCAGATATGCTTGTGATCGGAGGGCTTCTTCTGTATAAAATCTCATACAAGAAATCAATTTCTTTCCGCAACTGAAGACCATTCTGACTTTCTTCCTCCTCTATGCTGTTGATAATTCAAATTTTTCTCAGCCTCAAATGGAAGATTTCCCACCCAAGGATTTTATTCACATCTCTCACATCAAGATGCTTCTTCTTCCCTTGCTCTTTTGTCATCTTTGATTCGGCATATTTGACTAGACCTTTCCTCTGTTTTTTTTCATTTTTTCATTCAAGATCAATACAATTGATGCAATTCCTCTTCTCTCTTCATCTGAGGTAGTACCTGAGATAACTCCATTCATGTTTCTGTGTTGAAGCATCTTGAATAGTTCCATATGGAATGAGATCAAACAAGAAATTTCAGCAGCTGAAGATTTATCTTTTGGCAGAGACTATCAAACATGACATCGGCTTGTCCTAGAACAATCTTCTTGAACCATTCTTTTATCCCTTGTGTGAGCATTGAAGCTGCTGCATAATCCTTGAATGCATCATTATCCATTAAAAACTCTGAATAACTTGAGCCATTTTTAGCTTTTTGAATGATGTTCAGCCAGGACTTCATCTTATCATCTATCATCATGTCAGGTGGAAAAATGGACACTTTTTGAATCTCAAAAATATCTGTTGACATTGAAATTGCTCTCCTTTCCTCCATTAAGTCCTTCACCCATTTTTCTCTTTGTTTAGGACCAGCTGTTAAATCAAATTCTGATTTATAAAGGTTACAGTTTTTGCTTATGCTATGGTGTGATGAGTATGATGAAGAAGATGCAAGCCTTGTTGATGCTTTCACATTGCTTCAAATCATTCCTTTTTCAAGCAACTGTGAAGTGTCCCTGCCCGTGGCTCTGAAATATGAGAAGGTAGATTCCAAACTACTTGAATTATTGTGTAGGTATGGAACAAAAAACAAGCCTAATCCTGATTGTTCACTCAAAATTTCCTTTGCATAGTACAGGAAGGCAAAAATGGACACCTTCATATTCCTAAGAGTAATATTGGACATGCAAAGTTGGAATCATTTTTTACTCCCCATTTCTCTTTGCAAATGCCCTTTTGACTTTTACTCCATTCTTGACATTCATCAAAATATCTCATGTACTTTTCCATTCTGACCAATTCCTGATCATCATTAAGTGAAAGAACAATTCTTCCATTCAAACTATCACATACTTGTGACTCTTCAATAAGAACAAGTCTTGCATTTTTATTCAGAAACCTTACAATAAATATCACATGAAAAATAACAGATATCTCAATGAATGCTAGGGTGTTCTCAAATTTCACTTTGTTGCAACCAGCTGGTAAAGTAGATAATTTGTCTTTCAGAAGCTGTACCTTTCCTTCGAGAATTTCATCCCCACATCCATCTTTGTTTTGGAATTCTTCCAGCAACTTGTCAAAGAAATCAGGAGTGCATCCAAGCCATTGGCACTGGTATGAAATGGTTTCTTCCTCAAATGCTTTCTTTGCATCATTTACATTTTGCTGGGTGAATTGATCTGCTGGGTATGCAACACTTCTTCTCAGTCCCCTCAATTCATGCACATTCATTGAGTATTCACAGTTTTCTTTCAAGTGGTGGTATAGAGCAATAACTTCCTTCCAACTGATCAACTTTCCTTCATTGACCAACAGCCTGTATGCTAACATATTCTTGCTGTGTTTGAGTCCATGTAGTGAGCAGAATGGTGCATAAATTAATCTTGAGGGTGCTAATGGATTTGTGTAAGCGGCACTTGCAACTGGTGGTTTTCCTCAAGGTAATCTGTTGCATTTGTTGCTAGTGAGCAAGGCCAATGCACTAGTATTGGCTCCTCCAGCATCTGACATCTGCATCATGACTTTAAAACCAACAAATTCCAAAGCAGCAATGACATGCAATAGCTGTCTTAACACATCATCACCATCTAGACTACCACTATTAAAATATATGCAACATTAAAAGTCTGATTTCTAGCTGTTCTGGCCCTGAAAACATTGGCATATGTTGCAGGTTCAAAATATGGATCCTTGTCTTTTTCAATGTTAGTTGTTGCTTCTTCACCACTCAGGTTGTCTTCAACAATAGATAAGATCTCTCCAGCAAAACTTAATGTTGTACCATTTTTGCTTGCAGTGAAACCTGTTTCTTTTCCAGTAATTGGATTGTAAGCCACACCGCACCTGTCTTTAGTTTCGTCAAAAATTATCTGAACAAACATTTCACCTTTCACTGGTTCCCATTCTACCTTGCAGAGCATCAACAAATTAAGCAGAAAAACGGATAGCATGTGCACCATCTCCACCACTCAGATATGAGAGTTCACGCTCATTTGTTCTAAGGCTCGGAAGTATTTCAAGTGAGCTCTCTTTAAGCCTGTTATATCCAGATTTTCCATAGTCTAGGAAATAAGCTAGAGCTAGACATTTCATTTGATAGTCATATTGCACTTTATTGTCGTTACCTGACAACTTATGTGATTCTGCATCCAGCATTTCACATATTCATGAAGTGAAAAGGCTGATTTCATTTCAATCCATCTTATCTTGAAAATTCTTGTGTTTGTCAGCCTTCATCAAAACCTCCAGAACGCTTTGTTTGAACTCTGATTTTTCTTCCCGTGTCCCTATATGACCAAAAGCTGCCTGTAGGAGACTTTTTGCTTCATCACTGTTGATGGCAACCATTTGCTCCTCTTTTGCCTCACAGACATCTAACTTCATTCTCTTTACCTTTTGAGTCCAAATCTTCTACATGTGGACTAGACCTTGAGCATGCTGCCACTGAGAAAAAGGTGACAAAGCACTCATCTTGACCTTGAAGTGTGGCTGCAATCTGTTACCAAGAAGATCAGCTTCTTTCTTCCATTCACGTCTAACTTCAGAATCCTGAAGATTTACACATGTATCACATGACATTTTTGTGTATACTTTGTTAATAATACAAAGAGTTGACAGTTTGCTGGAACTGGATACGACATGCACGCATGTAAAATTGTGTTTTTCTTCAATTTGAATGCTGTTGGATATACACTGTTGTTCCTTCTAGCTTGGAAAGATATGTCCTTCATTGCACGTTGAACAAATTCTGCTGCTTGGAACTCTTCCAAAGTCTGTGCCTGTTTGTAATGTGAGATCAAACCTGCATAAATGGACTCAATACTCTTGTAACATTTACCTCTAGTTTTGAGTCCAGACTGCTTCTATCCAGCAATTCAAGTGGCATCAGACATTTGACAGGTAAAAGCGGCCTTTTTGATGTGACAGAATTCAAATCAGAAGTTCGGGATTTTTGTGGAGAAGAAAAGGATTCAGCTCTACCCAGAACCCATTTTTTTGATAGTAATGGACTTCGAACATACTTTTTCTTGTACATCTCTACCATTTGAGCAGTAAAAGACACCATGGGATGATTTCTTAGGAGTGAGTACACTGTGTACTTAGATGCTGCATATCCCTTTTGAGGACTCACTAAGTCATTATCTAGAGCATGTACTTCTTGAGCTGTCAATAACTGTATACATTGACCTGGATGATTTGTCAGAAGAGTGGGTGAAAAATGATGACGTGGAAGTCTAAATGACTTCTGATCAGCAGAGACTTTGAATATTTCAAAGACAGCTGCTTTGAAAGCCAATGACTTTACTGTAGTTCCAGTAGTGAACTTGATTAGCTGGGTTTTCCAGGGATGGCCATCTTCCAAATGAGTCAGAAACTGGTTGAACATGAACTCACACAGCTATTTCCATGCCTTGGTAGGTATAGTTTCCCCAATTGCAGATGCATCTGAAGGAGGTGATTGAAGACTTGGACTTCTGGGATTTTTAGGCCTTGGGTTTCTTCCTTGGTGGTGGTGACTGATAGCTCCTATCAATACTAGTGGATTGAGATGGTTTGGTAGACTTCATTCTTACAGGCTGACAATTTTGTGTGAGATTTGTGCAGGTACATATGCTGTGTTTGGATTAGCTCTCTGTCAACAGAAGAAACGAGCCCACGCTGTACAGGTAGTTGATTGCTTGCTGACTTTCGTAAACAGGGGGTTGCTACACCGGGTTCAGACGTCCTGCAACCCTACCACAGGAATAAGTGTTGCCTGCAACTACAAACTCCCGGGCACAACTTCTGCTTAGTTGCGATCTGAAATCCCTTGGCTATCTTGTCCAGGATAACGATCCCCCTCAGGCACAATAGCACTGGTGAAGGCCAGGGGTTGATCCCCCTAGGTACAAAAGGTGATGTGCTGAGCTCCCTACAAGACAAAACATGTTGGAACAGTCACCTCCCTGAAGTACTTCGGGTTCACTACTTGGCACCTAAAATCAATCACCACTAACGGCAACAACTAATTTCCAGGGACCACAATGAAGAAAGGGAACCACAAAATCTCACTCCTAAGCAACCTTGCTGTAGATTGTCAGTCTGCAAGAAGTCTTGGTACAGTAAATGGTTATGTTTATATGTTAATCCTGTGGTGTAAATAGAGAGACAGCACAAGATATTGTGAGAAAAACAAGCAGCAAAAACAGATGACGGACAGACTGTTTGTGGGTTTGGAATAATTTTTGTTGGGACTGACCAGCAAAAACGGATGATGGATAGAATGTTTGTGGGACTGACCAGCAAAAACGGATGACAAACAGACTGTCAAACCATTTTTTGGTCGTCACCCCACATGTGTTTGTGAAGAACGCCAATTCCAGACCGCAGACAAACAATACAGCCAAACGCCACTTACTATGTGTCTCTCAAGAGTATAAGGAAGGTGTGTGTGTAATACGAAGGTCAGAAAGTGATTGGAAGTATCTTTGGGAATCAGGTGTTTCACAGTCACTTTTACTAGTAAAATGCAGTAAAAATGGTGATGAAAAAAATTGGCTGGGAAGTTTTTTCCAAAATCCTCCTATCATGGTTTCAGTGGAAACTCGTCATGTCGCACCCCTCTATTATTATGACTCTTGCAGTAAAGAGAGACCAATAGAGGTGCGATCTGGATACCACTTTAATCCTAATGCTCACAATTCTAGAATATACTTGCATACATCACTAATCTTTTAACTACCTACTACTAGTACCGTGTACGAGAGAAGGAACGATATGACGTAGAAATCAGAGTTTATCAGACCCAGGGACTCATCCAAGCTAGGGCTCAGTTAACAATCAGCTTCCACTTCCAGAGGTAATAAAGATTGCAAGACCAAGAAGGGGCTCACACAACAATGAAAGCAGGAAGCGATTGCCGACTGCCTGATCACCAGTTAATCACCGTCTTAATCCCTTGGTTGGACTTTAAACACCCTCCATGATGTTACAAGGATATTCAGGCACTTACATGCATAACGACACTAATAGTGCAGCCAGGCTTGAGCTTATATCTCTAGCTTCCCCTGAATGGCATACCATGGAGCAGAATCAAAACAAAAGTTATCCGTACGATAGTATCAGACCGAGTAAGGATCAAAGCAGCTGCCATCTTTACATTCAAAGGTAAATGCGTTCCAATTCAAAATGAATGAGGTTCCACATGGCACCTCAAACAACGCAATACGGCTGGTAACACAGGTAAGTGCGCAGAGAACCAGCAAGCTACAATCCAAATAGCTCATAGTAGCTAAGTACAGATGGCTCATAATGGTAGGACAGCATACAGACGTGTACAGTGGCTGTACCAAACCTGCTCAGGAGGGAGCCGTTGAGCTTATCTAGAGCAATTTCAGCCCCCCCCCCCCCCCAAATAACCATGCACGCAAGACTTGTAACTGTAGAATAACGGGGAAACAGCTTAATGGCATGTATGCAAGCGTTGAATAAAGGGAAAACAACCCATTGGCTACTTGATTCCTGCACGAATGAATTCAACGGCAAGCAATTAATTTATTCCTACACGAATGAGTTCAACGGATCACTTTTTCACCTAATGACCGCAAACCCGAATCTCACATGAAAAAATTCAGTGGCTCTGAACCCAAACAGTCTGCTTAAGTACGGTGAAACCGGCGGGCTCCCTTTTTTCAGAAGCTCAAAATGTTCACAAATTGCCTGGAAATCGCCCACTACTAGCGAAAGGGCGTAGATCAAAAATATTCCAAAACAACTCACTTCTGGATAAAATTCATTCATTATTTCTTCCAAAAGCAATCAAGCAAGCACTTCCAAAGCATACTATCCACCATGGCGAGACCAACACAAACAATGGGAAGACAACCAGTTGGTCAGCCAACACTAGCCAGAGGAACTGTCAAAGAGCCTCCAGCCACCTTAGCTTTCACTCCAGCGCAAATGGAATTTCTTTGGACCATGATGGAGAGGAACCGGGCCCTATTGATCTCATCTGAGGTTCAGGAGGCCATCACTTGGGCTACCGCCACAGGAGGAATCCCCTGGTACACGGGCAAAAGTTCCCTGACAGCTACTGAGGTTTTCAGGGAGATCTTAGAGTCACTTGGGTTGAATTGCGCCACTGCCGACAAGTCATTTCGGAATGGGTAGTCTGACACCAAATCTCTTCAAGACTTGGAGCAATCTTCTATCAAACCTCTGGTCAATGGGCTCAACAAAAACAAGCACAACTTCTGTTGGGATCCAACGAAGGTCTATGTTAGTAGGGTCTTTGGGTACCGGCTCAAGCGCTTCGTGGATTACCTATTCCTCCACAATCGTCCCAATCTGATTGCTGGAGTTGGCTACGACACACATTGGCTACTCCATCTTGCATCAGTATGTAGTGCCCAGGTCCCATTCCAATGCCTGGGATGTACTCTTGCTGGAAGCACAAGGGACCAAGCAAATCTTCAAAGTTCAGAAAATCTTCCTTTACGGATTTCTGATGCTTCCACAAAACCCTCATTATCTGATGCCGAGCTTGCTATTCAACAGGAAGCCAAGGCTAGGACCAAAGAAGGAAGCTACTAAGAAGACAGCACATTGACCACAAACTATCTTTGGACAAGAGATCTCACATTTGTTGCGGACAATGAGGACCACCAATATGGATCCCTAACAAGTTTGATAGGTTTGATTCCAATGCTATTGCCAAGGTGTGGAACATCAGCAAGGAGTGCGCCAAAGCAATCATTGAAGTGACCTCACAAGATGGCATTCTGAACCTGTCTCAGTCTATCACTAGAAGGTTGAAAACACAGAAGTGGCAAAACAGAAGAATGCTTAAGGGACAGTGATATGCTGATACTATGAAGTTCAAGGTACCAAGTATCATTTGAAACAATACAGCAGCTCAGGTCTTTACCAATGGAAAGTGCTATGTGGCTTTCTACCCTGTCAGAGGAGAAGTCTGCTGCCATGATGGCATATCCTACTTTGTAAACAAACTGGGAATCCCTGAGCATTGTTACTGATGGATCAAAGGCCCAAGGTAACCATGTCACAATACTGCCTAGGATAAAGTTTGATTGGAGTATTGAATCTGCCAAACACATATCCAGCCCCATTGTTGGTGGCAGAATACAGTATAACACAGTG
This sequence comes from Pseudo-nitzschia multiseries, assembly GCA_037355745.1. Lineage (NCBI taxonomy): Eukaryota > Bacillariophyta > Bacillariophyceae > Bacillariales > Bacillariaceae > Pseudo-nitzschia > Pseudo-nitzschia multiseries. Next base: position 10,183,212 of record CM074783.1, read on the forward strand.
CTGGGGACCTAAGAAGGGCTATTTGGTGGATTACTTCTAAGAAGGGCAGTCCTAGAAGGTGTTGGGCCTACTGTGGTATGTTAGCAGCTGGCCGTATGAATCTTATGGCATCAAGTGATCCTTCTGCAATGGGAAGAGCAAGTTTTGAACTGGTCCACGGGTATACTCCTCACATCACCCTCTAGATGATCCACAACTGGTATGCTTTTATCTGGTGGTATGATATGAATGGGCTTGGTTGATGGCTGGGTCCCTGTGGTAATACTTACGGTGGTGGAGACTGCCATTATGTGTTGTTTAAGACTGGAAAGGTTCACATAACAAACATCACCCTGGTGGATATATCGGAGGATGAGTGGTGACGCCCAGACATCCTATCCCAGTTGGAGGAACACAACAAAGCAATTAACGCAAAGATAGGTGACAAGGTTAAACCTTCTGATAGTACTTATTTGGAGAATAAACTTGGAGAACTGCTCTTGGGCCTATTTGATGGCAAATATGAGGGGGAGGATAAGTACTTATGGCAGAGCCAGAAGCCTCATCCCCGGATGTTGACAATTTAACCAGCAAAGATCTCAGTGAATATCTTAGAAGTGAAGTGTTACTCCAGATAGGGGACCAACACATATGGGGACTAGTCAAGAACCAGTGCAGGGATGTCAATGGGGTGCTTGTTGGTATAAGAAACTGCAATCCACTCCTAGATTCGAGGTCTTACAAGGTCCCAGATGGTTATATTGAGATCTATACAGCAAATATGTTTGCCGAAAGTATCTATTCCTCTGTGGATGATGAAGGGCGCATGTATTGTCTATTGGATGAGATCATTGATTTTGAAAAGGACAAGGAAGCCTTATCCATCAAACAGGCTACTTGTACAACCAAATCCGGACAAACTACTACTAGGACCAAACCAACAACCAAAGGGTGGAGGATGCCAGTCAGTTAGAAAGATGACACCACTTCCTGGGCTAAGTTGAGTGATCTGAAAGAAAGCTTCCCGGTTGAAACAGCTATGTATGCCTGAGAGCATGGCATCATTAATGAACCGGCATTCAAATGGTGGGCCTATCAAATCCTCCAAAAGAAGGATAAGGTTTACAACTCGATTCAATGCACATATGATCAGTAAAGAGAGATCGATAGAGGTGCCGATCACGAACCTACTACTACTCGTACTGCCGTGAACGATACTACCGAGAAATCAGAGGAACAGGGGAAAGATTCAAAAAGTTAAATTTACGGTCATACCGGTAGAGTTCGCATCGCATCACGTGATTGCGATCGATTTTTTTTGTGAACGATTCATACCGACCTTATTGCATTACTTGTATGAAAAAATTGTAGCACGGCACAAGACACCATATAAGCACGTTCAACACTCAATCCTACCTCAGTTCATCGAAATGGCGTCTACTATTCTAGTTACCGGTGGTGCGGGATTTATTGGCAGTCACACCATTTTCTGCCTTTTGGAGAAAGGCTACAATGTCGTCGTTGTTGACAATCTGTCGAACTCGAGTATGACTTCTCTGGATCGCGTTACGGAGCTTGTCGGTCTGGACGAAGCTGCTCGAAAAGAACGCCTCGTCTTCCATCAAGTAGATTTGTGTGACCGAGATGCATTGAAAAAAATCTTCGAAACCTCTCCAACATTCTCTGCCTGTATCCATTTCGCCGGGCTCAAGGTAGGCGCAATGCCAACTAGCTAATCAATCGTGGAACTGCAGATTGCATCTTTCTGCTGTTCAAGTTTCTTATCAATCTCTTCTTCTTTTTGCTGACATATAGGCCGTCGGAGAATCAACGAAAATCCCCCTGAAATACTACCACAACAATATCACGGGAACCCTGTACCTGCTCGAACTCATGGACGAATTCGGTTGTCACTCAATCGTATTTTCAAGCTCAGCTACTGTGTACGGAGCCGCGGATCAAATGCCAATCACAGAAGAAACAACTGTTGGGACTGGTATTACCAATGCGTACGGAAGAACAAAGTATATGCTCGAGGAGATTCTCCGAGATTTCTACAAATCCAAAACATTGGACAGTAGCGAGACAGACTGGTCCATCGTCCTTCTCCGCTACTTCAACCCCATCGGAGCCCATCCCTCTGGGAAAATCGGAGAAGATCCAAATGGAATTCCAAATAATCTCATGCCATACGTCGCTCAGGTGGCGGCTGGACGACGCGAATTCCTCACAGTTTTTGGGGACGATTATCCGACCGCCGATGGAACAGGAGTTCGTGATTATTTGCACGTGATGGATCTAGCTGAGGGACACATGTCGGCAATTGAATACGTGAAAGAGAAAAAATCTGGGACTTATACGTTCAATCTAGGAACAGGAAACGGATGTAGTGTCATCGACATGGTTAAAGCTATGAGCAAAGCATGTGGTCACGACATCAAATACAAAGTGGGTCCTCGTCGTCCAGGAGATATTGCTACGTGTTATGCTGATGCTAGCCTCGCGAAGAACGAAATGGGGTGGGAGGCCACGCGTACATTGGAAGAAATGTGTAGAGATCTGTGGAGCTGGCAGTCCCAGAACCCCAATGGATTCGCAAAATGAAAGCAAGCAATGTAACATCATGGTATCATTCTGTTTGTATGAAACATTTTTTTCCTGCACGTACTTGAACTGAAGAGTCCCCATTTAAAAAAAGAAGACGGACGCTTATTTCTTTGATAACGCAAAAATAGGACACGTAGTCTTTATTTGGCTTTTAATTTGCTGCTCAATCGTCCAAAACGAATTATAAGATATATTAATCACCAAATCTGGATGCTATGTTTCGTTTATCGTGGAAAGAGAGACCTTTCCCTTCGAATCCAATTGAACTCGTACGCCGGCTTGCTGCAAGTCAGCTGATTCCACGGGACCCTGAGCCATGAGTTCTTCGACAACTGCTTGATTATTCGGATTATTTTCCAATACGTTGCGTATAGCAATCACTCCCCATTCTCGCAATGTAAAACAAGATGTCGCGTGGGTAGTGCAGGTAAGGAGAACGTGCAGGCCATTTCGCGTCTCGGATGAATGCGAAGCATTATCCTTTTTCTCCACCGTTTCAACTCTCTGAACTGCCTTCTTCACTGGTGGTACTAAGGTCGTCCGCAATAAGTCTTGATTGTACTTGCACTTGTAACAAAGGTTACCGACGAATTTTACCAATGCTATCAATAGCCTCTGGTCGTCGTCGGATAGATGAATTTCACTTGCCTTGCGCCCGACACTCTTTTCAGCCAAGTCATCCAACACTACACCAAGAGATTTTGCTGATTCTTGTAGGATATCAGTATCTTGCCCTAGATATAATCGCAGTGAGTCATTGACCGACCCCTCTACACCTAGAGTAGAAGCTAGAATTTCATTCACCGTAAGAAAGCCGGATTGTAGAAGCTGATCATTGAAGGTATCTTCCTCTATCTGATCATTCGTTTGCGTAGGAAATCTTTTGCGCCGAAACCAAGGAGAAATATCGACTGTCAAACTTGCTAAGAAGAGATAACTTTCGTTTCTAGTTCCTACTTCCTCACCAAATGGATGTTCAACAGTTTTGTTGGAACCGAACTCCATCACATAAGTATCGGACTCTCTTGACATGCATTGTAACAAAACATTCTGCTCCGGTAGTAAGCGTACGGGAGAAAATGTTGCATTTTTTTCAACCCGAGTTGCACTGATGGAAGAAAACATGTCTGGCAACATCCCCAACTTAGCCAATTTCGACAGCAATAGTTGTATCCACTCTGTTGCTGAATCCCAATAATCATCTCGCTGTTTCGACTCGTCCTTTTCTTTGTTGAGTGCTTCTGTAATCGCTTCTGCGGAAACAAAATGCCTTAGTAACGTACTTATCAATATTCCATTTGATGCAACGTCTCTGACAAACGGTATTTTTCGGTTCCCCGGTTCGAGCTCGTCTTGATTTTTAAGCAACGAAGAGATGCAATTGTGGAGGATGGCTGCAATAGCAGCAATGGCTTCTCGATTTCTAGACTTTGCCGCCGAGATGAACATATCAACCCAGTTTGACTCCAGAACCTGCACTGACAATGAAGATGGCATGAATTCTTCCTTGTCAGCAATCGTGTCAATAATTGAGGAAGACACAGATTGAGGAGAAGGGGAGAGCCGGATTTTGGTAGAGATTATCGAAGCTGTTCGCGCGTTGGATGTCACAAGATTACACATAAGTTGGGCTGCGAGTATTCGGGACTTTTTATCGCCTCTTGGGCGGCTCAAAATTGTCGCAAGTGGATCATGCCAATGATACGTTAGCAGTGCCTTCGATTGGATTGCTGCTACCGTTTCTTCACAGTCAACACTGCATTCTTTTTCCATGGAGATGCACGAAAGACCGAATCTGAGAGCTGACCTCGTCCGCAAAACCAACTCCTTTATAGAAGCAGTATTTAGTTTCGATTCGTTCTTGTCATATGACATTTCGTTCGCGTAAACCGAAAACTGTTCGTAACAAGGATGAAAGTACTCTTCGACGAAATTCAAAAAGGTGCTTCCCGAATCATTGCAATGTTCACGCCGTGCATTTTTTGTTGTTTCGTTGACCTCTTGCCAATCCAAGCTCATGATGGATCCTATTTCGTGCGGAAAGTGTTTGTGGTGTCGTCTCTGGGAATAGGTGTTCTCTGTCCATTTTTCGTCGACGTCTATCGGGATCAAAGATTTCAAGGGATGATATCCATAAGCTTACCGGTATTTCGAATTATTTGTACGGTACTTTTTCCAGTATCTGCTCATGAATCGAAACTGCCTCCAAAATTCATTTTGTGGTGTGATGTTTGTGGTGAGAATAAAAGCTCGAGGGGCCCACAAAATGCGTGAAATTTTTGGAGATTATCTAGATATCTTAAATTCCCTCCCACTCCTCGTTGGGGGCTTGAAAAAGGCGCCCTAAAAAATGTCATGAAACTACTTATTATGTCTCCACCATCTATTAAATAGGGTTAACACCATTAGGAACGGACGAGTTCCTTGACGTCGGTTGGAGTTGTACGGCAAACTACGGGGATTCGTACAAAATCGAACAAAAGACGTACATACCGGTAGCAGACCAGCACAAATAAGCAATAACAATGTTATTGTTTCTACCGGTAGTATTAAAATTACTCTACCTACCGATACGTACCGGTACCGTAATGTCAGCAGTAAGATTTTACCACAGTACCTAAGCAGGAAGTCCATGGAGCGCAGAACTTTGATTACTCGTTTTCGACGATTTTTATCTTCCGTTAGAAAGAGGCAATTAAGAACGAACACCTTTAGCACTACGAACGGTATTGCATCCGATCTTCGTGAAGAAAGTGAGGCAAACACAACGACCTTCGAACGCCAAGAATAGGAAGAGGTTGTCGATCGAGGACACAGCAATATATGCACGATGACAATCGGTGTTGATCAAGAAGAAGCGCACGAGGTTGCTAACCATCGACAAGAAGATGACGACGACGATGTAACGGTTGTTGTTCTTCAGAATTCCGCGGATGAAGATGAAGTGGTGGCACATGGCTGGGTAGATCAGGATTCACCAGAGATGCAACAACGTCGCCGGAATGTGCTACTTCGAGAACTGCAGCGTGTTCAGAGAGCGAGTTTCATCCACTTTATGATTTTGTGCTTGATTCCTACATCCTTGCTCTTTATTGTTATCGCTACTGTTCTTGGCGAAGACGAAGAGTGCCAATCCATGGCAACGACGTGCGAGAAAGAACCACGAACATTCATAAACGCCTTCACAACTCGTTGTGTTTGCGATGCAATAAATGTCGCTCGATCAGATCCTTGAATGGAAAACGCCGTGTGGAAATGGTGTAACAAGGAATACTGCATCGCCGTTTTGCTCCGAAAGGAAATCAAACTTCGGACCTCGATCAAGTCGAGATGCGATCGTTCAATATTTCTTGTCACGAAGAAAGTTAAAATCTAACAAAAAGTAGTAGAGATTTGTCAATGATATCATCAGCTCCCGAGAGAAAAGTGTTGAATTCTATGGAAATTCAAAGAAGGAATATTACACGTAGTCCAAAAACATCCTAGGAAACAAACAGCTTGAGCCCGGTTATTAATATAGGCTGAGAGACTGTTTTTCTATCAATTATCTTGTAACTGTGTGCTATAACAGCATGCCCAGAATACCATATTATGTTCAAAAAAATAACCATATTTTTTAAGTGATACCAGAACTGGCTTGTTTGCTGCAGGACACAGTAGGACTATTAGGTCATGTTATTAAATTCCTTTCGTGTCCAGAAGTACCAAAGCTACACGACGGTAGATATTCTATTCGTACAAATCAATGAGTCCCGTATCAACCAAAGTAATCAATTCCCACGGCATATCGATTCCCACGGAGCATAGATTCCCATCGCGCATTGACGGTGAGCAATCTCTGTTTTATAGTATTGCCCTTGTTCTTTGGTGAGCAAACTCTGATTTCATAAAGTATCACACGAGCTACGGGAGCAATTCCTGATCATAATGATAAACATATCATAGGATCTTCCTAACGGAACAAGAGAAGAAAACCGTTGGTGTGTGCTTCTCACACAATATATATATATATACAGATATATACGGTCAACGACCAATGCATGTACGGAAATAATCAGCGAGTAATCTCAATAAAAGAGACATCTTGCGTTTCGGCAAGATTTCACTTTATCTCATACTTTTAACATTCAACTGATTTATATCCCAAAATTCACACTAGTTGCTACCAACTACCTGTAATCTACATTACTAAGGTCTGTCTCGCTGTATCTGAACAAGTTCACAGTAAGAAGAGATCCGGCGTTTCCATAGTCTTGCCTGTAGTCCGATTATCTGTTGTCGAAAGTATCCAACCACAATTGTCACGCGTAGAGTACAATCGTTTGTCTACTAACACATTAACGCAGCAGTGCTGTTCTTCAGAAGAATCAGACTCTCAGCAGATCGGATTCAGAAGGAAAATAATACATGTGTGTAAATGCTCATTGAAATCAAGAGAAGACGTCTAAAACAAAATAGGACAAGACAAGACACAGTAGGACTACTAGGTTCTGTGTGTAAATGTTCATTGAAAGCAACAGAAGAAGTCTAAAACAAAATAGGAGGAGACAAGACACAGTAGGACTACTAGGTCCTGTGTGTAAATGTTCATTGAAAGCAACAGAAGAAGTCTAAAACAAAATAGGAGACCATTCTTATTGCTGGTAATCATGTCAAGTAAATCCTTCCAAAAGTGTACAAGAATTATGAGTGTACCCACAAGAAGGCCTTTTTGCATTGTAGATTGATTTTGGTGAATATAACAGGTTTTTGCATACATATGAAAAATTCTCTTAGACATCATCCATTGCTATGTTTTGTTTGATGACACATTCTTACTTCTCCTTCTGATCAAAATATTGTTTACAAGTTTGACATATTTTTACTTCCCTCTAAATAAAATATTTGGAGGTTCACATCTTAGAGCATGAACATTCTTTCTTACAATTTTACTCATACTTGTTGCTGGTTAACTTGAAAATGTATTCTTTTTGCACAAACAGACTGGATAGCTGGCTGCTCAATGCACACAATGCCAGCTGATTCACCTTTTGGTGTCTCAAAACTCTGTCTTTTGCTCCCTCTTTTTTTTGGGGGGTGATTTGTACAAATAGAATCAGTATCCATATCCTTTACTGCAGGAGGTAACAATAGGTGACCAAAAAGGCATTGAAAGTTTCATCAGGTGCATAAATAACTCAAAACACAGCACAAGCATTAAATTTCAATATAAAAATATGCAAGCTGCTAATCACTATTATGGAATTTAAAATACAAAAATTTTCTATTGAATAACCAGAAAAGACACTCGCAGAGATCAGCAGAACTAATAAAACTCATCTTAAATGTTGGATTTTCCATACCACAAGAATATTGGATTTATAACCAGGTTCACTACAAAACAGTTTTTTTGTAATGAGCCTGTGTTGAAACAACATCTAGTTTTGATATCTTCACATCTTGAGTGTTGGGTGCAAAGTAAACACATTATTGAACTCAAAAAGGGGAAAGGATTGGACAGAAATTCTTTTTCACAAGGGCAATGTCTAGGAAATGTTCATAACTCAACTTTTTTGTTTTGTTTTTCATCTTAAAGATGAAAAATTCAACCTAATGAAGACAATAATCACAACCTAGAGGTTATAACTACCTCACCTAGAACCCCGAGGCTACATAACAACCTTACCATAGAATCTACATGTTCCCCATCATATTTTTGGTTGTGCACATCAAATACATCATTCAATTCAACATACAACCTAAAGTACTTAAACCTTAAGGTTCTTAGGTTGGACTTGAGACTATACACCAACCTAAATAATGTAAGGTTAAACCTAATAACAGTGTGAAATGCAACATCAAGGTAATTGGATTGAGGACTTAGGTTTGTACGCAATCAATTCTTCCCAATTTTTGACAGGGTTTCTCCTGTGCCCCCAGAAATGAATTTCATCAAGACTGTAATTAGGATCTGTCTTCACATAATATCTTTCATATATTCAATGGGAAAGGTGACAGTTGACACAGTCTGGAGCATGAGATGCCACTAACACATCCTCTCTGATTCATGTAATGATAGGAGAAAACAAGGTCCTAAATTTGTATGAAAGCAGTCCTAACCAATTTGTTACTTCTTGTTGCACTGGGAATACAGCTCTGCTTGTAGATTGTATTTTCTTTTTCCCATAAAATATAGCTTTTGGCTTGGAGGAGCTGATTTCCCATTTTTCTCTACTACTACATGGAATTCAATCACTGATCAGTTGCAATTGTGAGCAACAACTACCATGTTGGGTTGCAGAAGAGGGTAGAAAGAACACATTGCCCTCCACACAAACACCCCCAGCCATCCATTATTACATTGCTTGCATAGTAATGATGAAATTGATTCATTGTCTTTCAACAACTTGAAGAACTTTTCATTTAAAATCACTAAACAAGCAATTTGACTTCATCCCATCCCTTCTGTTGTTACCAAATTGCTGATACCATTCTGATCAATTGTGCTGCACAAAGTTCTTTTGATTGCTACCTTGTTTGAAATTAAAGGAATATCAATCAGCAGGATCACCCTGTATCAGAGGTTTTGAAACCCTTCAAGATGTCTCATCTGATGGAAGTGAAACCACAAATTATATTTCACATGAAGAATTTTCAACACTTTGCAGGAATGAAGTCCTCATTCAATATGTTTTGTTAACCAGCACTCTAACTTCTCTGAACCAAATCTAAGTTAGTGATTGGAGTAATAAGGGCAGATAGGGTGATCACGATTGTTACCTTCTTCAATACACCCATGATTACTACTACCACTACCAGTACGGTAGGATGGTTATTATTTTTTTGTGCGCCTTAGTGATGTTGTACCTATCGGTATGTTGTGTTGTACCGTACCGTATGTCGTATCGATCGACGTGCAGACCCCACCGATACTGGACTTGGACACAAACATGCCGCTCATGACTAAAAAATGACGTGTTCATTAGATGCAAGATGTTCTTTGGAAGAGTGAATGAACCGACGACTCGTCGGACTGTCTCACATCATTTTCACGTTTCGTCACAATCGTGACGCAATGACGGATGACATATGACACATCGAAACAGTGATGATGGCAAACCGACGCCCACCTTTTTCCCCAATCGTCGTTTGCGGAATCCCAGGATGACATGAAATGAACCATCATACAATGGACACAAAAATCAATTTGATATCTCCGCTTCAACAAACACCATGACATCTGTTCGTTTCGCCTTCGGTTTGCTTTTCACCGCCATTGCTTTCCTTGCATTGGAATCTGTTGCCTTTGCTCCTGCATCGCGAGTTTCGGGAAAGACTGTTGCTCGTACTTCAACTCACTTGATGGGTGTTTTCGATGGGGAACAAGAGAGAAAAGCCCTTACTCGTGACTCCGAACCTGAGGAATTCTTTGCGACGTGAGTGCTCTTCATTTGTGCGGCAGCTGCGTATGGTACAATGTTATCAATTGTGTTCGATGAAACTCATATTTTGTCTTTTTCCCTTTGAATCACAGCAACACAGATAAGATGTCTGACGAGGAAAAGATCCCAATTGCCTTGGCTGGACTTGCTGGAATTTCCCTGCCTTTCATCTTCGGATTGATCGCACTGTACGCCGCTCAAGGTTGAGTTTTTTCCAGCGCAACAGATGGGATACTGGAAAGTAAACTGAGGAGCTCTAGGGAGATGGTTGTCTTATCGGCGGATGAAACTAGCACATGAAAGGGCTCCACGAACATTTTTTTCATGACAGCTACTTCTTGAGCACATTCGCAATGCGATGCTTCATAGGAAACCGACACAGTTTTCGTGCTACTGTGAACTGAATATTACGCGGGTCACGAACATAATAGATTTTTTTAACCTTTTTATTTGCACCGTCGTGAATTCATAAGTACATCCAAGCCAATTGAACCTGATTCTATTGGCGTAATGATGACGACGTAGAAATCCCTGTTGCGACATTGAACATCATCAAGGTTGATCTCCAAAATTGGCAACATTGATGAACATCAAGGTTAATCTCCAAAATTGGGAACATTAACCTTTCGTGTGCTAAGTATTGCGAACCTTCAAAGTCCGATTACCTGCAGCAGGGATTTTCTCATCGCATCCATGATTTGCTTCCTTCCAGTCAAGTCTGTCATAGCAATAAACTTGATGACTGAATGGAAGTACACAATTGAATGGATACCTTTTGTTGAAAGAATTAGGTCTACAATTCTCAGGTCTCATCAGAAGATACCGGGTGAACTCCGTAGGAACGAAGACCCTAGATTACGTGCCATAAACTTAATATTTTTTGTATTGAATACGGTACGAGTATGGATACCGTACCGTACGGTAATACGCTTAGCGGTACCCTATTTTATGTTGAATCTTTTGAGGGTGACACGTTTTGTGTCAGGACCACCACCCCAGGTTTCAGAATCAGGTTTCAAAAAGGTTTCACACCGCGCGCGAGTAAGTCGACAGTTATTGGGTCATTCCCCAAAACACAGAATATGTGTGCCATCATTGCACACATGGCATCGATGTGTGTATTCAGGAATGAAAACCAACATACACAGATATATGTACGCTAAAAACTCTTCCCACATTCATGTTCATTTTTGGAATAAGGAGTTCGGCCATAACTATGATACAAATGATGAAAAATTGGCATCTCCCTCTTTCTCCAACTAAAAGAGGTATGCACCGACGACTAAAAAGGTATCTTTCTCCTTTTGAAATTTTTGTTGGTAATTTTCCTTCTTTTCCAATCCATCATTGCCCTCTTAACAATCATAATGCTTAAAGAACCTTCCACTATCATGGCACTTGAGTTCATTTTCATCTTCTGTATGATAGACGATGATGATAATGAAGATGCAGATTCTTCTGATGAAAAGTGTCTAAAAGATAGAACATGAACACCTAGGATAGCCGTTCGCCGGCACTGCCAATCCAACTTCATTTACCTTTTCAACTCTGGCAACAAACAGGCTCTTCTCAACTGCTGTGGTGTCGACCACAACGTTTTTTGCAATCTCCTAGACCTCTTCCAACTGGTATTTAATCTTTACATGATCAATAAAAAACCAAGCGTATCTGCAAGCTCACCTTAACAGAGAATGGAGTACCAAAAGGAAGAAAATGAGAGGCGAATGCAACATGTTCTCTTGAGTTAGTCCTTTTTTGGTTTGGCATGAGAGGATGCACTTGAGAAGAGCCTGTTTGTTGCCAGAGTTGAAAAGGTAAATGAAGTTGGATTGGCAGTGCCGGCGAACGGCCATCCTTGGTGTTCATGTTCTATCTTTTAGACACTTTTCATCAGAAGAATCTGCATCTTCATTATCATCATCGTCTATCATACAGAAGATGAAAATGAACTCAAGTGCCATGATAGTGGAAGGTTTAAGCATTATGATTGTTAAGAGGGCGATGATGGATCGAAAAAGAAGGAAAATTGCCAACAAAAATTTCAAAAGGAGGAAGATACCTTTTTTAGTCGGTGCATACCTCTTTTAGTTAGAGAAAGAGGGATATGCCAATTTTTCATCATTTGTATCATAGTTATGGCCGAACTCCTTATTCCACAAATGAACATGAATGTGGGAAGAGTTTTTAGTGTACATATATCTGTGTCTGTTAGTTTTCATTACATCAATGCGTGTGCAATGATGACATATTCTGTGTTTTCGGGAACGACCCAATAGTACCGGACCAACACAAAGAGTAGTACATACGGTACAAGTAGTACTCGTAATACGGCTGTCTAATGCGCACGCAGCAAAACTCCCTGAAAAAATATCGCTTTGAAGAAGTCGTGACCATCATCAACCCACCGAATCAGACAACGGGCGGAGAATATTTCGATCTTTCATGACTATCGAAATTAAAGACATGATACGGTACCAGTTCCTCACGCTTGGGATATGCAGTATTAGATTGAAGGATGAATAAAAAAAGGCAATCAATTGACAGAAACGAGGACGACGCTACATATTGCTTTCCCGATCAAGGATTCGAAAGAAAAAATTGTTCACAAAGATTGGAAAATATTTTCCCTTGTAGAGGAATAACACGATGGGATTGACTTGAGAGCGCTGGGAAAAAAATCGACGAACTTACTGATCTATTCTAGCCTAATAAGGTAGAAGTGGCGAGAAATTCCGAAAGTGTTGTAGAGTGGAAACGAAAAATGGAAGAGACGAAAACAACAACTGCGTTACCGGTAGAGCAAGCGGTTCTTACGAGAAGAGCGACAAGCGTTGACGTTCTGTCAGTCCCATTCGCGACGACTCCATTGGAAGTAGGACCATTTAAATCCACAAGAAGCTATAACCTCTCTATTTGGGAGCTCCCAGAAATACTTTTATACCACATTGGACAGTTTGTCTGTTCGCCAACTGAAAGAGCGTTTTTCTTTTGTCACCAAATCGCTCCACTTTGCAAGGCATCCTACCGATCCATCTTGATGGAAGAAGAAAAAAGTGTTGGATTGTGGGATTTGGTTCTAAGAGGTGACTATGGCGTCCAAAATAGTAGACACGAAACACAGAGGGCAAGCAAGAGACTAAAAAGAAGCCCTTCTCACAAAGCAAGGGACGCCCACAAACTCATGATCGTCAATACGGAATTTGCTTACAGTGCATTATGGGAACTGAGTTACTCTTCCAAAAAGAATGCGCTCACCAAGCAAAAACTTGTTGGAATTTTGAATGAATACGGACCTGTGATGATAAATAGAACAATGGGGAGTGGGGGTAACTTCTTGGTTGAAGTTTGTCGCTGTCGCAATACGTCCCCAAACAATGTTCTAAATTGCGTCCAAGAACTGGTGGAACGCAGGGGTGCCCTGATCAACATTCCAACTAGAGAGTCGAAAAACTCCTCTCTGACAGCACTTTGTGTAGCTTCGGTGCGAGGCATGCCCAAGGTTGTTGAGTACTTACTTGCGAATGGCGCGCTTGCTTCCAAAGAGACCAGGTGCTCCGGAAGATTTAGACTGTTCAAGAATGCAAGAAAGAGTTTGCGTTGTAATGACACGATTCCCTTGGAGTTTAGTATGCAAATGTTTACAGCAGAACAAGAAGAGGGGGCAACGAAGCAAGAGTTGAAAGATTTGGATCGATGCATAAAATTACTCGAAGGAAACTAAGTTTTCTTGTTTATTTAATGTCGAGAATTAATGAGTCCAGCCTCATAGATTTAAGAGAATTGATGTTTTCACACAAATCAATGGTACCTGTATACTAAACACTTCCAGTGTTCTTCCTCAAACAGACAGTTTTATTTACGACGTGCTCTTGCTAGCTGCAGTTATTCATGTCACCACCTCGCACATCGATCACTATTTTCGAACCTATTCTTTGAACGATGTCGGCTTATGAAGGTGGGTGAGCAACAGCCAACGTGGATCCATTGCACGAATCCACTCGAAACTGAATTCGAAGCGAAGACCGTTTAGGTCCGATTTTTATAGATACAGTAAACAGTTAGCCAGTCAACCATTGATCGATTGCTGTCTGTCTTCGGTGTGCTCTTTCGTAGTCAAATAGGCCTCTTCCGGTACGTACGTAGTCAATACTAAGACGGAAAATAGAACTAGCCCTACTACCGGTAGTACCGGTACTACCGTAATCCTATGGCTTCGGCGGACGAGCACGTGTACTCACTCCTAAGTACCAAGAAAAATGAGGGTTTGAAACAGGCTGGTACTCCGGTAGCAGATGGTGGTACTCTGGTACCAAAAGTGGTACTCCGATACCACACTTTATTCTGGTACTATTTTCTACGTGATTTCCAGTAGAACGTACTGGTGTGCAATTTCCAGTCGTATTTTGAGCACTGTTCTCTTACGACTAGTTTCGATACTCCCAGAACAGACTAATACACAGCAGATTAGGGACCAGAGTAGGTATATGCCAAAAAAAGAGCTAGAATTAGTCTGTAGACCTCTTTCTTGCTAGAGAGCAAGTCATACTGCATATCGAGGCTGTTGCGCCCAACATGAGAGCTTGTTGGTGTAGTACGGAGGCTGGAACGAGAAATACGGTCGTCCCGTAATAAATGAAGCAGCGCTTGTAGTTTGTGCACTGTGGATACACCAGTCCCCTAGATCAGAGCAGAGCAGTGCTTGTAGTTTGCACGCCAGATCAAGAAATACACAGTTTCCTCTAGATTGGAGCAGCAGCGCGGTGCTGGTTGCAAATCCCCGTCGGCTATGAGGACGAGGATGAGGACACTGGTGCTCCTCGTAAGAACGCTCCTCGTAGGACGCGAATTGTTGTTAACGGGAACACAAATGACGCTGCTTGTAGGGACGCTGCTTGTAGAGGCGGTCCTTGTAGGGACTGCTCGTAGGGACACTGCTGCTGCTCAGTGGAGACAATGGCGAGAGCAGCAGTAACGGCGGAGCAAGAGAAGCAACACCGCTGACAGCTGGTGCTGCTGCTGCTAAAATGTCATCTTGGTCGTCGTCATTCTTGTTGATCCTTCATGCTGCTCTCCCTTCTCACTGTTGCTTATCGCTGCTCGCTCCTTGCTATTCCCATGGTCAAACAAGCAAAAAGAAGCAGCGTTCTTGTGAGCAACAACAAAGCAAGAAATAAAAATGACGACAGCGACAATGACGACAGGAGCAACTGTCGCAAATCAAATCGGAACAGCCCGAATATCTCCCCCCCCCCCAGGAACGAAAGGACCGGCAATGACTTACAGTGTGATAGGATGGGTTTCTTGTTGTTGTAATAGGAAAGGAAACAGTGGAAAGGGTCTATTCCCATGGTCGGGGGAGCAATTTGCTTTTGAAAATGGTTGATTTTGAAATTATGAATTAGAACCCGGGGAAAAACAGCAAACATCCAGGTTGTAGTAGGGATTCTACTAGATTCTACACAGGTGGTCAAGGAATCAACCAAATCCTGCTGCTGCTGCGAATCCCGCGCGTTTGCTCCCTCTTTACGCTTGAGTATACCTAAAAACACGTGCAATGCGTTGAAAAAATTGTTACTTAACAAAGTGACGAGTGGTACTCCGGTACCACCAAAATGATACCACTGAGCCGTACTACCGTACAGTTTGTACTTGTTCCTACGAGTACTCGTCGTCGGTACCACCGATTGGTACCAGTTTACCCTTGTCCCCCCCCTGTAGCAGCATCAAACAGCTACTACTCCCCCTGTAGCAGCATCGAAACGCTACTGGTGTAGTAAGCAACACCGATACGGTACTACTAGCTAGCAACAAGACGACCTCCTCCTCCTCCATTGTGCTCGTCCTTCCAAAGCCATAGAGATTACCATGTCAACACCCCTTTCCTCCTTTTGCTCCTCCTCGTAGTATCATTGGGAGGAGGGGTATTACTTGGTACCACTCTAGCTCCTTGTTTCCTCGGCCGGGGGCCTCATAAACAAGGAGCTAGAGTGGTACCAAGTAATACCCCTCCTCCCAATGATACTACTTGGAGTCGATTTGGTTGGCACGTGTCATCCCCTATCTAAAGAAAAATCCTCGGCGCGCGCGCCTCGGATTTTTCTTTAGAGAGGGGATGACACGTGCCAACCAAATCGGAGGACGGGGTGTTACCTATAGTAACACCATGGCTCGTACGGGAGAGCACGTGCACTCGCAAAATTGATGCCTAAGTAAGAAAAAATAAAAGGGACTCACGGGGTTAAAACAGACTCAACGGGCGCGAAAAAGGTGCAGAGGAGGGGGTGTTACTTTTGTAACTTCGGTGGTACTTTAGTAATTTCGAAAATATGCCGTAGAATTGCTACACGATTTCTAGTAGTGTTTTCTGCTCTGACAATGGCATGATACTAAAGTAATTTCGAAAATATGCCGTAGAATTCCTACACCAATACTAGTAGTGTTTTCTGCTCTGACAATGGGTTGATACTTTGGTAATTTCCGAAATACTCCGTGTGAGTGGTACGTAGAATAGGTAGAAGTGGTACGTGATTTCTAGTAGTAGTGTTACTACTCGGTGCTGCCTCTGTAGCTACCGTGATTTCCAGTCGTATTCTGAGCACTATTCACCTAGAACTCTTTTCGATACTCCCAGAAGAGACTAATACACAGCAGAGTAGGGACCAGGGTATATGCCAAAAAAAAGAGCTAGAATTAGTTTGTAGACGTATTTTTTGCTA
Organism: Pseudo-nitzschia multiseries; assembly: GCA_037355745.1. NCBI lineage: Eukaryota > Bacillariophyta > Bacillariophyceae > Bacillariales > Bacillariaceae > Pseudo-nitzschia > Pseudo-nitzschia multiseries. The sequence goes on from CM074783.1 coordinate 10,199,935, forward strand.
GAGAGCAAAACATGATGAATATTGAGGCTGTTTGGGCCAAAATGGGAGCTTGTACTAGCTCGTGCGCTTGTAGCGGTAATTCGGACGCTGTGGATACACCAGTCACCTAGACTGATGGACGCCGTGGATACACCCGTCCCCTAGACTGACGAACGCCGTGGATACACCAGTCCCCTAGACCGCAGCAGCGCAGTGCTTGTAGTAGTTTGGATGCCGTGGATACGACTGGCGCCAAAGAAGCAGCCGCCGCCGGGATTGAAGGAGCAACCCGAAGAAAGAGGAGGAAGGATACGACGGTAATTCAAACGCCATGGATACGCCAATCCCCTAGATCGGAGCAGCACAGTGCTTGTACTTCGAGTAGTAATGACGTCGCCTTCAGAAACGAACGGTCCAGCAGCAGCAGCAGCAGCAGCAGCAGTACTATCAACGTCTTCAGTATCAGCAACAGTTTGCGCCAAAGGAGCAACCGCCAGGATTGAAGAAGAAGCGACCAAAGATCCTCGTAGAATTCCTGGCTGCTATAGATCGATCCTTGGGTTGTTGTTGCTGTTGTTGTTGCGTCCGTAAATGACCGGCCGAGTCCAAGACCAAAGATCTTTAGCTGGAGCAGAAGATTGATTCTGGGGAGCTGGAGCCTTGCTCTTTCGTCAAGGTGGTACAGTTCAAACCATGGTTGCTGAAAGGAGCTACTATTCCCATGATCAAAAGTAAAAAAGGAGCAGCAAGAAGAGTGTCGTGAGATAGGAATAAACAAATCATGACTGTTGACGACAACGATGACAACGACGACGACTCACCTTCCGGCAAACAAAGGACCGGCAATGACTTACAGTGTAGTAATAGAATGGGTTGCTTGTTGTTGTAGTAATAGGAAAGGAAGCAGTGAGAGGGTCTATTCCCATGGTCGGGGGGAGCGGGGGGGGGGGAGTTGCTTTTGCAAATTGCTTTTGCAAAGTGGTTGATTTTGAAATAATGAATTTTAACGGGGGAAAACAGCAGAAAATCAAGGTTGCAGTAGAGATTCTACTTGATTCTACACAATGTGAAGGAATCAAATGAGCGAAATCCCTCCTGTTGCTATTGCTAATCCCGCGTTAGTTCCCTCTTTGCCATATATATTGCTCAACAACACCCGGAGTTGGTATGTGACAAAAGCTTAAAAATACTAAGTTACTTAAGACAAAACACTAAAAATACTTTTGAACGGTATTAACGGCTGAAAATATATGCGTGATTAAGTTTCTAAAATCCAGGACCTAGTAGAGATACTACTAGATCCTACTGTATGGGGAATTTTCCAAAATCCAGGGTTTAGTAGGGATTCTACTAGATCCTACCGTACGGTACAGTAATTTTAGTAGGGATTCTACTAGATCCTACCGTACGATACCATAATTTTTCACACTCCGTGTTAATCCAATCAAAAAGTATTTTTAGAATATTTTCACACACAACTCCGTGTGTTGAACAAGTACTTACTTGTTCACTTGTTCAACACACGGAGTTGTGTGTGAAAATATTCTAAAAATACTTTTTGATTGGATTAACACGGAGTCCGAAAAATTACTTTAGTATCAAAACCGGTACTAAAGTAATTTTTCACACATACAACACGGTGGACTGTGGGGAGAGCAGGTTTATCCTTGTCCCCCCGCGAAACTGCAGCAACAACAAGAACGACACTCACTAGCAAGCCCCCCCCCCCCCCCCCCCCCCAACAGCAGCAACAACAAGCAACCGACGCTCGCTAGCAAGCTCCCCCCCCTCCTTCCCTTTGTGCTCTCCCTTACGACCATGGTATTACATACCTAACCACCCCTCCTCCTTGCTCTCCTCCTCGTAGTATCGGGGGGGGGGGGGAAGTTTTCTTTAGGCTGCTTCCTTTCTTTTCCTCGGGCCGGGGGCCCTCGTAAAAGAAAGGAAGCAGCCTAAAGAAAACTCCCCCCCCCCCCGATACTACTCGGAGTCGATTTGGTTGGCACGACTCATCCCCTATCTAAAGAAAAATTCTCGGCGCGCGCGCCTCGAATTTTTCTGTAGAGAGGGGATGAGTCGTGCCAACCAAATCGGAGGAGGGGTAGTTACATATAGTACGTACCGGTGCGTATGGTAAGTCCTTGTAGAGTTCGGTAGGATTTTTAGAAGAGTACGTTATGGTGTGAAGGGCAGACGTTTGATTAATTTGACTAGATTAAAACCACTCATCGTCAACAACAAGTTTTTCTCGTGCTATGAATTTTTTTCTCACTTTTTCGAAAAACGGTTTTCCCCCCTTGCAGAAAAATTCGAACCGATAGAATCGCCCGTGATTGTTTCTTGCACCCGAAAGGTGAATACGGTACAAGTTCTTCGGGTATTAGGGCCTTCCGCTACAGCTATCTTGGCGACTCAATACTATCAATCAAATAAGATAATCGCCACAAACATTGGAATAATTGATTGAAATCACATTGCAATGGATGGTCCTCACGCTGCAGCGCATGCTGCCGATAATCCAATGAACAATTTCGTTCAAGTGTTGTGTTGTGTCTGTGGAATTTCGATCGCACCGAATTCAGCCAACACGTGTGCTACCTGTTTGGCCAGCTCTTCGGATATCACTCACGGAATCAGTACAGAAGTGACACTGCATCAGTGCAGAAGTTGTCAGCGTTGGCACAAGGAAGCAGGGAAATGGATGTCGTGCGGCCTTGAAAGTCGCGAGCTGATGGCCCTTTGTCTTTCCAACGTAAGCGGACTGAAAGCGACGAAAGGAGCCGGACAGAAGACGCGATTGATCGACGCGGCATGGATTTGGACCGAACCTCACTCGATGAGACTGAAGGTTCGCCTAACGATCCAAAAAGAAGTGCAAAAGGGAACCATTTTACAACAATCGTTCACCGTCGTCTTTGTTGTGAGAAACCAGCAGTGCCTTGAATGTCAGGCAGAATTCCGGCAGGGTAGTTGGAAGAGTTTAGTACAGGTTCGACAGCGTGTGTCCCACAAGCGAACCTTCTTATACCTCGAACAACTGATTTTGAAGCATGGAGGTGAGACGAAAATTTGTTTTTGAAACTTCTTGCGCACCTGTACCTCTCAAGCTGACTCTCATTCTAACCCTCGATGAATTGGAACGAAATGATTCTTTTTCTTCTCTCTCCTCTCGTTACAGCCCACCGTGGTTGTCTGAGCATCGAAACCTTCCAGGATGGTATGGATTTTTATTTCCCCGACAAAGGCAAAGCCGCACGTTTCATTTCTTTTCTAGAGAATGCTGTACCGACTAAAGTAAGTATGAGCATTGATAATTTGGTAAGGTTCATGTTCCATTCGTCTTCGTGCCGATGGATTTCTAACGCCAACTTTTCCATTTTCAATAGTTGAAAACATCGAAGAAGCTGATCGGAACCGACGATAAGTCCAATATATCGAACTACAAATACACGAATTACGTGGAGATTTGCCCGTTATGTAAGGATGATCTCTTGTATCTGCCAGAGCGAACGGCACGCAACCACGGAAATATCTCGAGATTGGTTCTGGTGAAGGGCATTTCAAACGTGATTCATTTGATCGATCCGTTATCGGGTCAAGTAGCCCAAATGTCCGGTGAAACATACTGGCGCGATCCTATTCGCCCCATCATTACGGCAGCGAGGTCGCGAATGACACGGTTCGTTGTGCTCGGAAAAGAAGCGGTGCTTTTACGGCGCAACGTTTCCAAGAGATCGGCCAGTAGGAAACAACGCAGTAAGTTGGCAAGTCTTACCCTTGCACGCGAAGACGATCTGGGTGTCAACGACCGACAGTTCGAGGACCGATCACACGTTGGCTACCTCATGAAGTCGGGTGATGTCTGCGTTGGATTTGATTTGACGGAAACGCAGTTCGTAGACGATGCAGCAGAAAACATGCGATCGAGTGGAAAGTTGCCAGACGTCGTGGTCATTCGCAAACTTTACGGAGGGGTGGCTGCTGGTGATGCAGATGCCGCAAAGAAGAGAAAATGGATGCTGAGGCGATTGGATGCAAAGGTAGCAGAAAAGATGAAGAGCGCTCGCGCAGCCAAGAAAGATGCCGACGCTGAGGATGTGGACGAAGAGGATTTCATGAGAGAGGTCGAGGCAGATCGTGAAATGAGAGATCAAATGTATCTTTACAAGAGTGAAGTTCTCAAAAAGAAAGAAGAGAGTGGCGTCGCGATGGACGAAGAAGGGACGAACAACACGCCCGGAGACGATGACGATGACGAAGATGACCAAGAGATTAAGCTTGATGAGCTTTTGGATGGTCTTGTTATGGACGAGGGTCCTGATCCAGAGGATGCTCCAGAGGAAGAGTTTCCAGAATTCATGGAAGAAGGACAACAGGCTGCCAAGGACGGCATCAAGTATGTTGGTCGTGACGAGTCCCGACTTATCAAGGACAAGGAAAGCGCAATTCCACGAACTACTTTTGGAAAAGAATACGGAGCGTAAGATTTTAAACTTTCTCAAATTTGTATTACTATGAGATATCAACTAATACCTGTAACTTTGGAAAATCTCTTTGAATGGATACTAATACAATTCTAGTGCAAGATCGTTGTCGTAGGGTTCTATCAAATCATCTCTGGTAATGAACACGTCGTCGTCGTCGTCGTCGTTGTACAAGTTCGAACGCATCGGAGCGAAGCGTTTGACCCACGACCCCGGCTCCATCTTTTCTATGTATTCAATGTATTTTCTCATGCGATGATAGAGGACCGCTGATGGCAGAAAAGCATGACTCTTAGCATACCAAAAGTTTGGAACCCCTCCGTACCCCCGTTTGGTGTCACCGTAGTGTTCGTAGTATGCTTGCGATTCGCCGGTCTTCCCATTGATTTGAATTGTGTGACCGACGTCTGTTTCGATTTTGATTCATTCATAACAAAACAAACTATGTGAGAATTTTCCTGTTCAATATTTGATTAACTAGTTCTGTCACACCAACGAAACAATATTTGGTCCCAAAGAAGGATCTATTCACATTCGTGCATTCATGCCAAAATCAATGGAGACACGGTACGTACGGTAAAACAACTCCGGAAGTCTTGGAACGATGTCCCATGCCAAGACTACGCGCCAAATTCCCAGGTTGTTGGCGAGGGGCGACGTTGCGTTGAAATACTCTTTCCAGTAATAGTTCCCGGTCTGCGGACATCCAAAACTAACACACAGAACCTTTCGATCGTGGTTTAACGACGCAAAGGCGGTTGCCGTCAATATCGCGTTCGCCCCTCCCAACGAGTGCCCGGTAGTCCACAATCTATATGTAGGATGTTGTTCCAGCAAGTCTTTTGTTTTAGCGTATACTTGTTCCCAGATGTTGTAAGTGAAAACCGCGTTGTTGAATCCAGCATGGACCTTGGCCTTTTCGTCGCGATGATTTGTTTGATCGATCAGCTGGACGGTGGAATTATTGCCGAATGGTTTCGTCAAGATATTCGTGTCCTCGAAAAGTGTCCGTATGTTGTCTGTTCCCGCAAATACGATAGCGATAAATTGCTCTTTTGGGTTCGATACTATCAGCACTTGCGTTCCCAACCAGTGTTCGTGAAGGTAGAATTCGCAGTTTATGTTTTCGGTGTGATCCTCGGCGGAGGAATGAAAGTCGGCACAAGTGAAGTTGCGTTCAGATTTCAGTGTGTAGACCAAGCGCGAGAGCCTTGTCATTGTGGTCACTTCGTCCAACGACGGAAATACTTCCGAATACGGTTGTTTTTTGTCACAGTCGGCATGTCTCGATGGTCTCCGGAGTTTGGCATCAACTACGAGCAGAACAAGGAGAAGAACCGCGAATCCTGCCAGCAGCAGAAACCGTCGCGGAATGTTACGGACATTCAATGTTGCTTTCCTCGTCATGGCAACACCGAACTACGATTTCCCGACCGCTCTATCAGCCCTTGAGGAAAGTGTTGGAGCTTTCGTTGCAATGCTTTTTCCATTGACACGAAGAACGTGAAATTTGGGAATTCTCGGGTGATGTAATCAATTTTGTGTGTGAAACGGTCGACCCCGGTTTGCACCGAGACTGTCTACGGTACGTATCTTACGTAGTAGGGTACTCGTACGCACCGACGTGTACTCCCAGTTTGTACACGTGCTAATAGAACTAGTAGTATTCGTACCAGATACGTGGATATAAACGTACGGTGCGAAACGCTAGCAGTTTTGTGAATTCGAACGAGAAGTTCTTTCACGAGGAGTTCTGTTCGGTACTCCTACCGGTACGTACTGTACTAGAGCAAACCTGCCTCCACCGGTACGTACTCGTACGAATAGTATCTGTACGAGTCGTACGCCTGCAGCCGATGTCGTACGCCTCTAAAAAGGTACTAAAATAAGGTTTATGTATTTGTTAAAAACTAAGATTCAGATTGTGAGCTAGCTCTGTCAACTACTCCGAGGAGCCGTTGAGAAAGCTTATAACAGTAAAGAGCCGTTGAATGGAAATTCAACGTACATTGCACATAGAGAATTTGGATATGTTCTTCATCCAGTCTTCAATATTGAAGACCGGCTTGCTTTTCAGATTTTCTTGAATCGTGGGTAATTTCAATCGTGAGCGTTGGAATACCACACTCTTCTCCTTCTCGTAAAAGTTCGATTGGTGGCACAGAATTTTTGTTAGTCGTGTGCGACCAGTATTGCTTAGATAAGAAATTTTTAGTTGGTGTGATATGGTTTCAGATTTCGAATGTTCATGCGTTGAATTACTTGATTTCGTAAGAGAAAGGAAACTGTACCATTCGTGTGGATTTGCTGTATAGTGTAGGGGCCTTTGCTTCTTGCTTCAAAAGCTCCAGGGATTTGCTTTTCATTTTTCACCATAACTTGATCTCCTACACTGTAATCATGAAGCTTCCTGTGGCTGTTTTCTTTCATAGCATTCTTGTCGATTTGAGCTTGTCTTTTGTTTCTGACCATGGCCAAGTCAGTAATTACTGGAATCGGTAGGAACATATCTCTGTGGAATACAAGGGCTCCGGGTGTTATTCCAAACGTTTTGTTGATGGTTGATCTAACTGCAAACTGAGCCGATGCGAAGATGGTGTCAATAATATCAGTTGCTTCCTGGAGAGTTCGTGGAGGGTTGGTGTTGAGTTCTGTTCTCATTGCAGACTTCATCGTATCGTGGACGCGTTCAAGTACTGCATTGGATTGTATTAAATTCCTTTCGTGTCTAAGTTGGTAGAGGTACGAGATCGAAAATAATGAGACCTCGAAAATTACCGGGCTCATTCTTACGATTGAGACCGATACTTAACTATAAGAAAAAGAACCGATAGCTCATTCTTACGATCGAGAATCGATACTTAACTGAAGAAGAAGCATCGATCGTCACTCAAGTTCGATACTTAGTGATCCGAGAAAGAATACATACCAGATATTAGCATATGCTATATTTTGTTAAGTGTTCTGGTTCAAGAAAAGACAGCAGAGGTTCGGAGCGTGCTCACGAACTTGTTTCCTTGCTGCACAGAATACGCGTTGTATTAGCGGCAACGCGATATTTCCCCGTAACACGGTACTTTGCCGTATATTCCCCGTAACACGGTATTTTGCCGTATATTTGTAATATTGTGCTGTATTAGCGGCAGCACACTTTAAAGTGGTAACTTGCTCTCCAGCAAGCCAACCCGCTTATACTTTTAGATTATTTGATTATTCAACCTTAAACCTTGCAACGGACGTTCTTGCGTCCCTTTTGTAGAACTACAAGCCTAAGATCTAACTGATTGCGTCGATTGGTCGATAGTCAGATTAGATCTGATTGGATTCGCATCCAGTCGTAGTGGATATCAGAGAAATATTAGAAACAACAGAACGACACCTCAACCGGCCTGCAGTTAAAGCTCCAGTTGCTCTTCTTTGCCTTTGGATTGAATCAGCTCAACAGCCAGTTTCAAAAGGAAATTAACAGATTGTGGGTTCCGGACTGAGCAGACCTTGGCTTTGATTCCTAGGTTGGCAAGATGGAGTTGGAAGTCGTTGCTCATGAAGTTGGTTCCTTGGTCGATAATACAATTTACTGGTTTTGGGTATCTGGAGAGCCAGCCATTGTCGAGGGCATGAACTGCCATGAGGCCGGTTGGGTTTACTTGTGGGGCTCGAATGATTTCAAGGAGGTTGGTGCACATGTCCATGATGGTAAAGCCATTGAAGGAGACTGTTCCATGGCCAGGGATCTTGATTTTCCAAGGGCCTACTCCATCGATTGCAATGGTGTCCCAAGGAACATACTGGTGTTCTTTGGTGGGGAGCTGTCCGTGGCTTTGGTGGCTATTCTTGTATCGTTGGCACGTGTCACACGTTTTGCAGAAGGCGTTGATTTGGTCCTTCAGGTTTGGGGCATATACAAATTGGTTGATGGTTCGATACAATCGTTCTGCGCCGGCATGGCCAAGCACGTGGTGGTAGTATTTGATGGTGGCTTGCACTCTGTTTGGAGGGAGTACAATTTTCTGGCGACCGTTGGAGTCTACAACTTTCAAGTCGATGCCATTGAAGTTTTCAGTTGTATAACGAGGATTGGTAGCAATATCGGCATTGGCTGCTTGATCTTGGGCAAGTTGGTCGAAGGCTAAGGGGTACATGGGAATGTCTTCTGGGTAGTTAAGAAACAATTCGGAAAGAGCGAGAAGATTGGAGTCCGTTGAGTCAGTTGCAAGGTCCGAGTCATCTGTTGGATCGGGACCGAAGAACTCCTTCTTCTTCTCCGGAGTGTCTTGCTGAAGTGGGAGCCTTGAGAGGGCATCAGCAATGACATTGTCTTTGCCTTTGATATACTTGAATACTGGGGAAAATTCTTCAAGGAGCATGCGCCAAGTCATAATTCTGTGGCTGGTAAGATTTTGTCTGGTTAAGTTGATGTGGTCTGTCCATACGATGATTTCAGCACCCCAAAGAATGGTTCGAAATTCTTTGAAGACTTCGACAATACAGAGCATCTCTTTATCGACCGTTGGGTATTTGCGTTGAGCGGCGTTGAGTTTTCTTGAGAAGCAAAGGATGATTTTGCCGTTTTGGAGGATGACAGCGCCAAGCTGGTAATCAGAAGCATCAGTATAGACATGGAAGGGCTTGTTTGGATCAGGGAAGGCAAGGAGGATATCATTGACAATAAGCGATTTGGCTTTGTTGAAAGCTTCAATGAGTTCTGGAGTTGGAGAGATTTTGCCTTTGGCTCGTCCAGAGAGGTCGGTAAGGGGTGCAAGGACTTCAGCTCGTTTGGGGTAGAAGTTTCGATAGAAGTTGATCATCCCAACAAAGGAACGAAGTTGGGTTGTTGTTGAGGGAAACGCAAGTTTCAGAATAGGAGAAATCTTGTTTGGATTGGGTCTAATTCCATCACGAGAGATAATGTGGCCAAGCCAAGGAGCTTGGGATTGAAACCAGTGGCACTTGGAGGGCTTGACAGAGAAGTTGTGACACTTCAGTAAGGACAGAACAGAGGAGACTGATTTGCAATGGGAGTCAAGGGTGTCTGAGAAGATACCAATATCGTCGATGTATACTTCGATGTCCTTCAGGTGGGAGAGCATTTGTTCCATGCAGCCTTGGGCCCAACTTGGAGAGTTAAGGAAGCCCATTGGCAATCGGAGGAGTCTGAACTTTCCGAATGGAGTAACAAGGACACAAAGCCAGGTGGAGGCTTCATCAAGTTTGAATGTGTGGAATTGCATGCTGACATCGATAAGGGTGACATATTTGAAGCCTCTTCTTCTGTGGAAGATGTCTTGGAGCTTTGGGAGCGGGTAGTGGAGTTTCTTGGTAACTTTGTTGAGTTCTTGGAAGTCACTGATGAGTCTACAGGAGCCATCTGGTTTGGGCACTACAAAGGTTGGCATTCCCCATTCAGTTGCATAGCACCGTTCAAGGATGCCAAGTTTCACTTGCCGATCGATTTCTTTCTTCACTGCTTCTTGTTGGTGCAGCGGAATGGAATAGGGTTGTTTTACATGATATGGAGTTGCGCCTTGCTGGAGATCAATGTGGAACGTTTGATTAGGGAAAATGCCTAATTCTTTGTCATTCAAGCCTTCAAAAAGTTCTTCATTTTGGAGGAGTATTGGTAACAAGGCTTGTTTCTCTTGGTAGGAGAGATGGTTTTGGTCGGTGACAAGCTTGTGGAGGTCAGTTTTCTCATACTTGGTGGTTCCATCTACATAAGACTGTTGGATTGATTGGTTGGAGTAACTTTCTGCAACCGCGTGTGGTTCTGCGGACATGACTTTGTGGAGCAAGGACTTGTTGTCAAAGTAATTGCGAGGATGGAAGTCCATTGTCTTCTCATACCATTCTATGGTACAAGTCTCGAAGTCCATTTTCATTCCAAGATCTCTCATGGTTTTCCTTCCAATAAGGAGGTGATAGTTGATGTTCTGAGAGACTACAAAGCACTTAATTTGTAGGACTTTCATGGAGTATGATAGTTCTGGGAATATGGTGTTCTCCAAGGTTACGTAGTGGTTGCAAGTGGTTTTGCCGTTTGTTGTTTGCATTTGAATTGGTTGGTCTAGGAGGTTCTTCTTGATTCCAGAGGGAATTGCTGATTCCACTATGAGGTTGTCGGTTGATCCGGAATCGAAGAGGGTTTTCAAGTAGTACTTGCCAAGGGATCCGTTGATCAAGTTGCAGACACTTACTGTGGTTGGAGCAAGGTCGATGTCGACATTGTCCTTGCTAGGGGCAACATCTTGCTTGTTGTTGTCGGAATCGGTCTTTTCAGAGGGAAACCTTTGAAGATCTGTGTTGTAGTATTCTTCATCGATATCCATATCGACATGGAAGAGATCCGGCCAAGGAGTAGCAGGTATGGTTGTTTCTTCTGGTTCATTGATGAAGACACACATGTGTTGCTCTGGTTCATGGAAGTTACTGCCGTGCGACGAAGAGGTAGTGGATCGGTTGCTGTTGTTGGAATTGCTGCTGCGATCATTCACGTGCGAGTCGTTGTTGTCCCTAGTGTTGTTATTAGACTGATTGGAGTTGCTGCCATACTTGTTGGTGTAGCATTGACCCCAAGTGTGATTGGCACCAGGGTGGATAGGACACGGTGAGTCATTTGAGATCCTAGTTGATCCTTTGTTGTTGTTGTTGCTTTGGTTGTTGCTGCGTTGGTTGTTGTTGTTGTTGCGTTGGTTATTGTTATTGTTGTTGTTGTTTCGACTGTTTCGGTTGTTGCGATGATTGTTGCGATTGTTCCGATTGTTTCCATTTCGGTTGTTACGATTGTTGTTGGCATTGTTGTTGCTGTTGTTGTTGTTCTGAGACGAGTTATCTGATTTCTTGTTCTTTTTATTCTGTACAGATTGGAATCTTTCAAATCTTATCATCATTTCAGAGAGAGAATCTCTATGGGGCGAATGGTGTTGTTGATAGATGTCTTTCCAGTCCTCTGGCATCGATTCGAAGACTAGATTCTTAAAGTCACTTTGATTGATCTCTGCACCTTGTGGCGGGTGTCCCGGTAGTAATGGGAGAATAACATGGTTGTGGAAGTTGACTTGTGCTACAAATTGGTGTACAGTCATGGAGGTTGTCTTCTTAATGTTGGTGAGGAATCTTTTGTGATTCTGATAGGCATCAAGGTTGCTGTTGAACTTGAAGCTGATGAATGCTTCCACTGTCGTCTGGAAATTGTCCACAGTTCTCTGTGGGACATTGGCTGATACATAGCTGTTCCACCAGCTACAGTCGGTGTAGTCTCTGAGGAGGTCTACAAACTTGTCATAGATTCTTGGTCCTGTGGTTAGGTTGAGGGTCTTCTTAGATCTAATGAACTCATTGATGGTGAAAAGAATTTGTAATTTGGTTGATCCTGCAGTAATCAAAGGGATTTTGATCTTGGTAACTTCTTGGGAGCCGTTGACTTCTTGGGTATTCTTGTACTCAATTTTGTCAATAGTCTCTTGATCAAAGTCATACTTGAAGGGAATGACTGAGTAAGACATACTGGTCGATTTCTTATTGTTACTGGACAATCTTCGGATCGGTTGTTAGATGTGTAGTAGTGGTAATTTTTATTCGTGTAGTAGTTGAAGTAGTCTTTACCGGTAGAAAAGGGTCGAAGCGGTTATTCGACTGTTTAAACAGTGTCGTACGCCTCTAAAAAGGTACTAAAATAAGGTTTATGTATTTGTTAAAACTAAGATTCAGATTGTGAGCTAGCTCTGTCAACTACTCCGAGGAGCCGTTGAGAAAGCTTATAACAGTAAAGAGCCGTTGAATGGAAATTCAACGTACATTGCACATAGAGAATTTGGATATGTTCTTCATCCAGTCTTCAATATTGAAGACCGGCTTGCTTTTCAGATTTTCTTGAATCGTGGGTAATTTCAATCGTGAGCGTTGGAATACCACAGCCGACTCAAACGGGACTTGAAAAAACACCGAGTTCGGCACGATCACTGGAGGCACTATCGGTGAATTCATCGGTACAAACCGTACCGTACGGTACTATGAATGATGTCCCGTGCTGTGATAGTTCGTCATAGTCGTATTTCTGAGTTCTACCGTATGTGTGTCACATCTATCATACTTCAATCTTACTAGGTACGAAGTAAGATCTTATGTGCTGGAGCAGTTTCATGGAGTGTATACTGCGGTATAAGCCTCTGTTATTATTTCAATTAATTGCAGCGGTTGTTCAGCAATCACTGGCCTTGGTTCAGGTTCCTGGTTTGGTCTAGAGTCTACTACTAGTAGTAGAGTCTACTATGGTACGATACTAGTAGTAGCTACAGGTCGTCGATGAGTTGTTTGATGCTGTAGTAGGTACCCACGGTGCCCACCAACCCACCCACCGCAAAGATGAGCATTCCCAGATGGGTGTATCCCTCGATGAAAAAGGACAGCAAGCCCGGGATCACAAAGGCGATCATCGTCCCCGAGGCACACCCCACCAGGTCCAATATATCCCCGAGACTCGGAGCCGCGATGGCCAGTCCCGTGACAACCAGCCAGATCTGGGTGGTGAGAACGACGTGACCCGACCACCGCAATTGCCGATCGTCGTCCGAAAGGAGCCACTTGGTGTTGGTGTTGGTGTTGGTGTTGGTAGTGGGCGTGGCGTTGGTGTTGGTGTTGGTGTTGTCGCGTTCCGATGCGTCGCCTTCCAAGGGTGGCGCACCCACGGTGTCAAAGAAATTTGCGTCGTCGTCGTCGTCGTCGTCGTCGCTTGGTTCGTCCGATAGAAGAGGGCGCCGTAGGTCGGCAACCGGGTCGGTTTCGTTGTTCGGTTCGGGATTTTCCGCATCGTTGGTGGCATCATTGGCGGCATCGTTATCGTTAACGTTATCGTTGTCGTCCTCGTGCTCGTCCCGGTAGGACAGTTGTGGCCCGTGGTGTTCCGACGAGGACCGATTCCGATCGATTCCGCACAGGGGATGCACGACGGTGAGAATGACCAGTTCCCGGCACGTAAAGAACGGAAGAGGAAAGGTAAACACCATGGTGACACAGAGCAACAATTTTGCGGTATCGATCATCCACCCCCGCGGATAGATCTGGAATATGTCCGACTTTGTGTTTTGCCAAAAGGTAATGTACACAAAGACGCCGACCAGCAGCGAAACGGTCGCGGCCGCCAGCAGCGAGAGCGACGAGACGATCCTCCATTTCTGGACGGTCCGGAGCGACGGCTTGAGCGACGCAAAGACCAGGTGCACGGTGTGCTGCGACACAAAGGTGAAGATGAAGGTCCCGAGGTTGCTCAGGACGCCCGGTCGGATCTCGAGCCAGTTTTCGTAGAAGCCCCCGGTGGGTTCCTGTCGCACGTCCGGGCACGCAAAGTAGATGTAGATGACAATGCCCACGATCGTCACCATCGAAGCGACGCTGACCAGGGAGCCAAAGGCGAGTGGCGTCATGTCTCGCAGCATACACAGTGGCAGAATGAATGCCAGGCTGACCGCCCACGTGACCGTAGCATTGTTCGAGAGGAACCGATGGAACCAGCCGTTGCCGCCGCCACCGCCGCCATCGTTTACCTCACCGATGGCTGCGTATTCGTATTCGTATTCGTACTTGTATTTGTATTTGTCTGCGTATGTGTCAGCGAATGTGTCTGCGTATGTGTCTGTGTCTGTGTTTGAGTTCGAGTCCGAGTCGCCGTCTTCCCCCTCCCCGTAGATCAAACTCTTCAGTGCCGGTCCACAATTGTCCTTGATGACAATGATATAGGCCACGAGGCAACCAAAGGAGTAGGAAAACTTGCAAACCATGACCAGGACGCGCCCCTTCCAGTATCCCATGCCGGAATGGGCCAGATCTTCGTAACTGGCGGTCCCTGCTGCCGACTCCGTGTTCGTTCCCCGAGTCGACAGCGAGAGCCGAATCAACAGATCGAGGGAAAGCTTGGTCAGGACGGCAAAAAAGATTACCAGGACGATGGAAATCAGGCCGCCGCTCAGTGCGATGGCGCCTCCGAGGCCGATGCAGCCCGCCCCGACGATGCTGTTTGTGAAATTGAAGATGGCGTCCGGCAGGGACGAGCCGTGTTCGTGTTCGATGTCGTTGTCGTGTTCGTTGTCGTTGCCATTATTTCTGGGCGATGATTCGGCAGCGCCGATGGTCGCCGTTTCTTCCATGGTCAATCGCGGAACCGGATAAATTGAATGCCGTGTTCGATGCCAACGACTGTCCTGTGCTGTCCTGTGCTGTCCTGTGCTGTCCTGTGCTGTAGTGTACTCGCGTTGCGTTTGTGTCGAGTCGTCCGTTGAAAGTTCTTCTATCAGCCAGCAACGGTTCGATTGCTGTTGTGCGGGTTGGTGGGATGTAGAGCGCCAACGGAAGGAAGAGGTTTTTGTGATATGTGATGTGATTCGGAACGGGAGCGTCTCCGATGGAATTGTCGGATCGTTCCCCGTCAACTACTTGTACCGGTATGGTGATACGGTGCGAGAGGACCGACACACAATGGTTGTGTTGATCGGTGGATCATTCCTCGCACTTATTCTTGTGTCATGTTCTTCATTCATGGAATCAGAATTTTCGTCTAGACAGGGTTTCGAGTTTTGATCCATGACCCATGACCCATGACCTTGACACGGGACACGATATAGCACTGATAGTACTTACCGTACGTACTCGTACGGGGTACTGTTTTTTCTGCTCGTGCTTCGTGCGATGTGCGATGCTTCATCAACGTACGCACCTCATATATGATATAGCACGTACATTATGTAAGAGGGTAGGATACGAGTACTGCAAAAACCGTCGGAAAGGCGAAAGGCACGCCACGGTCATTGTGTTCAGGATTTCAAAAAAGGAAAAAAAAGAAAAAGTTGCGTTTGCTTCTTGTTTTCGAAAGCCACGACCGCACCTCTGAAGTACGGTACGGTACCGTGCGGTAATCTGAGTTACCGGCATTCCAAATCCACACCGGTCACATCACACGAGACGGTCGAAAGAGAAAAGCACGTCGAGTACTGTAGAGAGAATCGATAGAAAGACGGCAGTGAACAAACGAAGCACCAGTATCATACTATTGCATTCGAACGAGAACTATATCGCCCAGCGCTGCATACAATACCATTAAGCATCGAACCAAACCAAAGCAAATCGAACCTAATCCGCAATCCACAACGGAATCTAACGATTGGATTGATTCATTGAAACTGAAACTGAAACTAAATTGAAATTCAAATTGAAACGACACAATGTCCTATTACAGCGCTACCGGAAACCAGGGCCAAAACAGTACCTACGGCGGCAATGTGGGTGGCGGTGGCTACAGCAGCAGCGGTGTCGGGGGAAACGGTTTTCAACAATTTCAGCAACAACCCCAATCACAGCAGCAGCAGCAGCAGCAGCAGCCCGGGTTTTCGAGCAACGTTCAGCAATGGCAGCCGCAACCACAGTCACACGGACAGACCTATGGACAACCCTCGCAACAGCACCAGCAGCACCAGCACCAATCGCAAGCCCCCCAACCCTTTTGGACCCCGAACGTTCAGCAGGTGGCAACGCAGGCGGCCGCGGGGTTCATGGCCCAGGCCGCCACCGGAAACCTGACGAGCGACAAGGTTCTCTCGCATGGAATGGAAGAAATCCAAAAGGCCTTTGGAGGCGGTATTCCCGGAATGAGCTACGTCATGGGCTCGTTGAGGTCGTACTTTGCGGTGGACAACCGCTACGTGAAGCGAAAGATGGGGAAGGTATTGTTTCCGTTTTTGAACAAGGACTGGATACGAGGCGTAAGTACGATACAGCACAATACACAGTACAGTGCAGTGCAGTGCAGTGCAATGGAGTGCAGTGGAGTACAGGACAGGACAGTAACCCGCAAGCAATGCGAAAGGAAGACGATCCTTCCCGGTTTTGCGACGCGTGATGCGATGCACGGCAGGAGAGTCTGCTTCTGCACGGGGCGGACATCCGGCTCTTTCACGGTACTCTGTGCTCGTGGATATGTTTACTTGGCCTTAACACATTGGCGCACTCATCGTTCTCTTCTCTTCTGATTTGTTCTATACCGTACTACTTCATACTTTCATTAGCAAGTGGAAGGCCCCGAAATGGTCAACTATGCGCTGCCTCATTCCGACGAAAACGCTCCCGATTTGTACATACCCATCATGAGCCTTGTGACCTATTGCTTGCTCAGTGCCTTCCTCTACGGAACTGCGGGACAATTCAACCCGGAAGTGATCGCCGACGTGATCTCCAAGTGCTTCCTCACGCAAATCGCCGAGGTTCTCGTCATTCGGGGCTGCTTGTACGCGATGCAGGCGGACATTCCCTTTCTGGACATATTTTCGTACACCGGCTACAAATACCTGGGACTCACGATTTGCATGCTGTGCGGAATCCTCTTCAAGTACCTGCAGTGGGGAACCGCCAGCTACTACGGAGCCTTCTTGTGGACGGCATCCGCCGCCGCGTGGTTCATGCTA
Organism: Pseudo-nitzschia multiseries; assembly: GCA_037355745.1. NCBI lineage: Eukaryota > Bacillariophyta > Bacillariophyceae > Bacillariales > Bacillariaceae > Pseudo-nitzschia > Pseudo-nitzschia multiseries. The sequence goes on from CM074783.1 coordinate 10,216,844, forward strand.
AAGACGATGGCCAACAACCTTCCCCTGGAGACGGCGTCCACCGGACCGAAACGGGACGTCATGGTCTTGGCATTTGCTGGCTCACAAATCGCAACCATGTGGTTTGTCAGCCAGACCAAATACCTCTGAGCTGAGCGCGACGTGTTGGAGCAGAAGCCTGGCTATACGTGGCTATCGTATACCATTTTTTGAATCGTAATGGCACCGGTATTACAACATTAACAGCAGCATTAGCAGCAACAGCCATAGCAACAGAGCTTGGTTTCTTTGGACAGTGTGCTTGCTAAAAGTTGCAGTCGATTCGTGGTGCGAGTGAGTTGACGCTTGCGTCCAAGCATTTCAATGCTTTGATACAACGGGATGATGGGAAGCAAGGAATCTAGAGAGACGTGGCATTGTTCTCGATAGACGACGAAAATCGTTGCTGGGTTCGGGAACAATTTCTGTGTCCCGATACAATCATTACGTCAACATCATATTATTATTACAATATTATAGCCCTAACTATTTCGTACCGTATATTAAGAATCAAGTACTTCGTAGTAGGAATCAGAAAGCTATGAAAGTTGTGAGTGGAAGAATCATCAGTTTTTTTAATATGCGGATCTAGTGGCATGGATTGCGTTTCAAGTTATCGTAGGCAGTATCTCAACACTACATTGAGTATTTGATAGAAGCAGGATTAGAATAAACCAACAAAACCATTAGTAATGGTACGATACTCGTACTGTAATAGCATCAATGTGAGGGGTCATGTTATCCGGAATCTACCGTATGGGGGGAAATCGCTTTGAAGGTGACGTCCATACCGTAAATCTTACCCCGCCATAATTACTGTTTGCACGGGCGCTCTCCACAACCGGAGAATACATAACTAACGAGTAAGTAAGATTTACGTACCGTACTCGTACCGGTACGTACGAGTACCACTGGGTGCCGGTCGTCTACAGTACGAGTACAGTATGGACGCGTACCACTACTCGATTGTCCTCCCGTGCGCGTATTTACTCGTACGGTAGGACTACTGGAGCCGGTAATTACGTGCATGCGGATTGTTCTGTAACTTTCCACGTTCATCGTCGGTAATTTTTCGGTGCAGGTACTCATTTAGTTTCTATTTTCGAGGTTTTACCCGGTTTACTCACTTACCTCTTACTTTTTTATTTTTCGACTCAATGGACCTGTCCAGTAGTATCACCAATAATCATGTTGTATGGACCGCTCTCCCAACAAAAGAAGTCGTCTCGTCCGTCTCCATCGATATAACCAAGTATTGTTTTGTAACAAGGTGCGTCCCAGGTGTAAGCACCTTGACCATGGCCGGCTAGTGCTGTAATGAATAACGAAAAGTGGATATCGGACAGCAAAGAGTAGCATGAATTGGGGATCGACGTTGTAGCCCGTGGTGCACGTCGCGATTCCGCGATCGGAAATCTGTCTTGAACGGAGGTTGTTGTTGCTTACAATATTATTATCATCCTATCGTTTACCTCCTATTCGTTTAGTAGTTTTGAATAAAATAATTTGCAAAGATGGGTATTGACTTGAAGGCTGGCGGTCGCCGCACGGGGCACAAGAGCTCCATGAAGGTTGTTAAGACCAAGAACCCTTACAACCGACTCTTGATCAAGCTTTACAAGTTCTTGGCACGAAGAACCGACTCCAAGTTCTGCGAGACAGTCTTGAAGCGTCTTCACATGAGTAAGGTCAACCAACCCCCAATTGGCCTCCACAGACTTTCGAAGTACATGAGCAAGAAGGAAGGGAAGACTGCTGTTATCGTCGCTAAGGTCACCGATGATGTCCGTATGCAGGAATGCCCTAAGATGTCGGTATGCGCCCTTGGTTTCACAGAGAACGCCCGAAAGCGAATCATCGCCGCCGGAGGTGAATGCTTGACTTTCGATCAACTCGCACTCAAGGCCCCCAAGGGAGCCAACACTGTCTTGCTCCGTGGTCCTAAGTCCCGTGAAGCCCTTGCTCACTTCGGACACAGAGTCACCGTCAACAACCCCCACACTCACGATGGAGTCAAGCCTTACGTACGATCGAATGGACGAAAATTCGAACGCGCCCGTGGTCGCCGTCGCTCTCGTGGTTTCAAGGTGTAAACCAAATAATGCAAAAACTAATACAATACAATATAATACCCACAATTCGCTTCTTCGCCTCGCCAGTGAATGCCTACCTTTGCTCCGGTTGGTGATGGGGTAGGCCAAAGCTGCCACGAGCAGGTTAAACACGCGTCTTGAACGCTGTAGAAAACTTTCGTTACAAACCGTCTTCAGGTCTACAAACAACAATCTTTTAGTACAGCACACGAGAGAATTATTAATCCCCACTGCAGGCTTTGGCCGATCACACTTTATCTCCCTCCAGCAAGACCTACGTACTCGCATCATCAATCCGTAAACGAGTGAAAAGTCAATCGAAGGAGCTATGTCAAAAATTATTTCAATTTGAATACAGTCGAATGCAATTTGTGTTTTCTAGCTCTGAGCTGAATAGCTCAGGGCTTAAGCCTATATTAGTCTTCTTCTATCTTCGAGGTGATAATAATATCATGTTTGCACCCAGCACCCAGCCCAACTCGAGCATCTTCGCAGAAAAAAGGTCGGATTGACATGAATACTAAGAGGCAAAGAAGTTCCAAGCAAGAAGGTTCATACCATGCACCATTTGTAGATTCGTTTTATTTCCAAACTCACTTCAATGAACCAAAATGAAAACACTCAACGCCAAAACACAGGATAATAGGCTTCGATTTCTCTTTGAAAGAGAAAATTGGGACAGATGCTTTTTTCCCAACTTGCTATTGTTGTAGCATAGTAGTATGTTCCATAATTCAAGAAAGGTGATTAGTTATTGATTGGTTTGTGCCCTCATCACACAATAGACTTCCATTAGTTGAGAATGAATTGATTGCAACAATTGGAGGTTGAGAGCAATCACAGTATCGTACATCGCATCAAGTTCTTGAACCATTTTTCCACTTACAAAAGCATCACCATGGACATGCGATGTTCATCGCACGTACTATTCTGCTCAAGCTGGGGACAAGCAAATTGGTACACACATGTTAAGGTCTTCTGATTTTTGGAGACGGCAACAACAACGTTCTATCAAATGCACCACCAGCACACCAGCAGCAAGCACGCCGCTGCCTTCTTGTTCTTCAAGAAGCGTTTTGGATTGATTTCCAAATACTAGTCTGAAATGAGTGCGGGCCAAGGGGTTGTAGAAAACAAATATTTTTTGCTCCCAATTGATCCTCGAATATCAATGCTATGCTGTCTGGATATACTTACTCTGAGGGTTCACAGAGACAAGAACCATTGTGATGAGTATTTTTTGACACCAAAAATTACTGTGGCAAGAGATTCGTACCGGTACGTAATTACCGGCACTACCGGTACGAACCGATGGATTATGGATTATTCGTTATTCCGGGGTAAACAGGTACGTACGAGTATTGGTACGAGTACGTATCGTATGTAACAATGATTTCCAGGATACGGTAAAGAATACTTCGTCGTACGTACCGGACGTAGGTACGTATCGGCACGTAGGTGTTCTGCTACCTACTTTCTCCCGCGCCGTTCCTTCTGGTTTTTCGGCTCTCGGCCTTTTGCTTCGTCGGTTTGTCGTTCGTGGTTTGATCATTGAGGCTGCAACTACCGGTACGGTACGTTGATACTCCTAGTTGACACTGCATATCGCAGCTCACTACAACAACGACTTGGTACCGGCATTGTGGTTTGTCGCGAAGATGCACTTCCGCAGTATTGTTACCAGACGACACACGAGTTGACGGGCATTCTACCAATTGTTGCATACTCATACAGTAGTTCAGTTCCACTTTGGAGGATTCAGATTCCGAACCAAAGGCGCGGCGTCTGCCCTCACCAACAAACGGCACACACAGACACACACACACAGACGCACACACACACACACACAGCACACAGCACACATCACACAACACACAACACACAGCACACAGCACACAGCACACAGCACACAGCACACAGCACACAGCACTCAGAATGAGAACAACAACAGCATCAACAACAAATGAGTGCTTCTCACAGAAAAATATCGAGGCTGCCCCTTTCGGTCTTTCAGGATCTCATCACGCGGCCTCCGGTAGAGAACCGCGACGATAATCCGGAAAGTCTCAAAGCCAATATCTGCAAACGCCTGGAAGGATTTCGTGTCCGTGTCCGGAACAGCGCAAGGGACCGAAACAGAAACAAGAACAACGGCGGTGGTGGATCGGGAATCTCGTTGTCTGCCACCACAATAAGCAGCATCCGAACGATCGGCCAGCTCCTCCGCCTGTCCAAGTATTCCCTGATGCTAGCATTGGACCCGATATTGACCTACGAAGAAGTCGGGATTTTTCTGAATCGGGTTTGCAAACAGTGCGCACCGGAATCGAGATCCGTGCTGAAACTCTACCGCGCTACCACTGCCAACACCAACACCAACGCCAACGCCAACGCCAACGCCAACACCGATCTGAACGCTATACCGCGCGATGCGGATCCCGTGGCATTTGGCAGCCGGATGAGACATCTGCCCACGTCTCTGCCGTCACTCGATCGCATTTTGCACGGCGGTGTTCGATTGACCACGGTGACCGAATTGGTGGGGAGATCGGGGGTGGGGAAGACGCAATTGGCGTTCCAGCTCTGCGTCACAGCAGCAAAATTCAATCAGGGGGCGATCTATATAGACACGGAGAAGAAAATGTCCCTGGAGCGATTGGGAGAAGTGAGCGAACAATGGGGAGCAGCACAACAAGCCAGTGGCAACAACAGCAGCAGCAGCAACAACAACAACAACCACCACCGGAACTGTTACGATGGCGATGTCGATGCAATCGGAAATTTCAAACCGGTGCAACTCGTTCTGAACAATCTCACGGTCCACCAGCCAAGCACGAGCGAGGAACTCTTGGAAGTTTTGGACGCACTTGAGTACGAAATCTTGATTCGCAATCAAACCGCGGGCCAGGCGTTCTTGGAGTCCGGAGCTGAATCCGCGGGCACCACCACCAATGCAACTAGTACTCACACTCACACTCACACTCACACTCACACTCACAACAAAACCGCCGTTCGAGGAAAATATCCGGTTCGATTGTTGATCGTGGACAGCATCGCCGCGCCCATGCGGCGGGATTTTGGCACGGATTCGGCGCCGCAGCGAGCGGCGGCCATCTTTCAATGCGCACAAAAACTAAAGAGATTGGCCGACCAGCTCCACCTGGCCGTTGTTGTGATCAACCAGGTCGGTGCCGCTGGTGGTGGTGGTGTCGGTGTCGGTGATGGTCGCGCCGGCAACGGCATCGGTATCGGTACCAATGCCCCGGGAATGAGCTCCGAGCAGCAACGCATTCCGGTGCGTGCGGCGCTGGGGACTTCTTGGCACCACTGTGTCTCTACGAGGCTGCTGTTGGAAACATCGACCGTCGGCGTTGTTCCAACAGCACCGGAATTATCTGGCTTTGACAATGGCAATGGCAATGGTAGTCACAACGACAGTATCTCGCGACAGACAACGACACTACCCACTCATCGTGTCACAAAAAAGATCGTCGTTGTGAAAAGCAATAGAACAGCGCTCGGCGAAACTCGTTTTGCCATAACGAGCACGGGAATAGTGGAGGACTGATTGCTCGAATAATTGTACCTAGCTTAAACGCCAGGGTATGAATTATGTTGTATTGTGACTACCGATGGCGTCACCGTTGAATTATCCCGCGACTGATATGACACGATATACGTACTGCTTTCGGTTGCTGAACGAAAAATAGCAACTGTCAGATTCACTTTTCAAGAAGAATGTCTATACAGTAATGTAATTTCATAAGGGGTTTCGGTTTCGACGAGAAAAGCCAGGTCAATACTTGACTTATTCATTCAGACAACGTACCTAGAGTTTAGTGGCATGGGTATGGATAACGCAACCCTGTCGTTTTGTGGTAGATTGGTTTTTGGATAGTGGGTTGTTTGTTCAAGCTACTATTCGTCGGACGATGAGTAAAACCGTATCTTTGTAATCGAAGTTTCGTACTGTACCCGTTCCTACCGGTACGTACCGTACCGGTGCTGGTACAAGGGGCCAATTAGCTCAGTACGTAAGATACCGCCGTAACGAAGAAATTGAATGACAAAACCTCGCATCGCCCGGCTCCTTCCGTGGCGCGCGCTCATTTTTTCGAAAAAGAGAAAAAAATAGATGAACGTTGATCAACCATTTATGAATAGTTGCAAACTTTTTTTAAATAAGCGAGCGCGAACCGAGTAAGAGTATCACGTGAAACTCATCGAATCGGATATCATGTCATTGCATCAAAAATACGGTTCTATCACTTTGAGTATAATTCCCGAAGAAGGAGCTGCGCGAGTTCCAGGGATTAACTGATACAGTATTCTAGAACTCTGGTTCACTTTGATTTAGGTGTTCTTGACAGCCGCACCAAGAGCTACTTTACTATTATTCGGAAGTCGAAATGGACTTTCAACGAGCGACATCAACACCGGTGTCTGTGGATCATTCCCGAACGACTAGTCTCAACGATCGCTTGGATACGAACTATGTCGACTTAGGAGGAGGAAGAGAGGGAAATAGCTACGGTGCTCAATACACAAAGGCTGTCACCGATTTTGTTGGGGAATTTGTTACTCCTCGTCAGCTCTTGGTGTTGCTTCGTGTCCTCAAAGCAGTGACGTTCGTCTTTCTTATTCTGACGCTCGCCGCGAACATGATGTACATAATCTTTTTGGAGGTCCTCGCTACCAGAGAAATTCAGAAGATAGTTGGCGGGCGAAGAGATATGATAATAAGAGTGTATGGCTTATTTCTCTCTTGCGTGGCCCTTGCGATCGAAGTCGACGTTAATTGGGTGGTCAAGGTACGAGATTTCGCCTTTTCGTTCTTACTACGAGTATGATTCCTCTTTTTTTGCCCGTTTTACGGTATCACTCATTGTTTCCTCTCATTTTCGATTGGATTGGAATTGGAATTGGAATTGGATTGAATTGAATTGAATTGAATTGAATTCTATGGGATACTTGTGCTACATTTCAATACAGTCTTTTTATGGATTCAAAGGCTTTCTCGCACGATCATTCTTGCTATTTTTCATCAGTGCAATTACTGGAGCCAATCCCCTGTTCCTAGAAACACGAAATCAAATGCTGAATCAAAATGCCTACTACGATGACGATGCCATGGCAAATGTTAATTCTGTCCCGGATCTTCCCATGAGCGTCGTCAATTTCCAACGAGTTACTTCGTTTTTCTTGTACGTGCAATTACGTTTTCATCGATTTCATCAGTATCCCTGAATTATTCCGTTACTCATTTCAGTCGATCATTGATCACAAACTTATTTTCCTTTTTCCTTTTTCCTTTCAGGGGAGCTTGTGCCATCACCTATTTCGTCTCGGGGGTGCTCTGTCTTGACCGCTTCACGTCGAAGGCTTATTTGTCGTCAAACGACCCTCTTGTAACCACAGCAATTCCGCAACCGACCTCAATTAAAACTGAGAAAATAGAGGAAGGAGACGAGAGGTTTTAGTGACGAAGACGAAATAAACACTTTACTGACAGTCAGTTTTCCTCACTTGTTCGAAACGAACATCTCTGTGCCTACGTCGCACTTGTATCAAATTGAAATGTCATACTCGAACTCAGTACATGTTGAATGTATTCATAAATTTATGTATTCATATTGTCAATTTTTTCAAAAAAGGTGATCACTTCGTCGTCTACAATTCATTCTAACAGTGAAAATTATTGTTCTGCACAACAACCAGGCGCACTTAACAAATGCTAGTGCATCCCATTTCTATTGTCTTTCCGTTAGCCAACCCTCATACCATCCTTTCAAATTGGTAAAGAATGCAAATCTCAATGAGAAAAGCTTTTGAATTTGCTATAAATTGGGCACAAGCTCAAACAGTCTCAACATGCACTGGTACAGAAAAGCAATTGTGGTCTCAAGCAACCTTTCTATTCCACCGATCGGCAAAAATTAACACGACATTACTTCATACATAAAATTAGACACTTATTCTTCTACAAAATCAGAAACAATTGTTTTGTGAAGGCCCAATCAGTGTCAATTGTCACAGTCATCTGGCCCTTCAAATGTCAGGGTACTTACAGCTACTACTACCCATCCTCAGATTTTCATGGTTCAGTCCTACCCCTCCTCTTCTGTGCTTTCATCACATTCAATTTTGCGAAAGCAGCAATGATCACACCCGTATTCTTCATACCGTGCTAACAAGTACTATGTACGAAGTAATTGCTTGTACATCATAATCATACGGTACGGCAATACCGGTACATCTTGTTCAATACTTTTACGTTCGACCAGAAAACGTGTCTCTCCTGAGACGTGATCCAAAAAAAATGAGACTGATTTACAAAGTACTGTACTGTATGATTTTGTTGATGATTGATGAATGATGACGCGGATGCGGATGCGATGACTAACGATTTCGGTTTTCATGCGTGCAGGTGATTTACCGGCAAGATTACATCATCATTCCCTCCTCTTCTTTATCGCCTGTAATCATCCGCTGAAAGTATTTGATCGTCGCGAGGAGCGCAATCCACACCTGCTTTCACAATCATTCTGCTCGCACGAGTAACAACAGCTTTCCATCCTTGCGTCATGTTGTTTGTTCATAATGTTCTCAAGCGAACGCTTACCGCTCTAGCGTTTAGTGCCCCCAAAAGCAATGGTCTGTCTTCCTCAATGGCTACTGCACCATGTGGACGCCTGAGCTTTTCAATGCTCACCTCGGGAAGAAAATACAACCGTCTCGCCGGAACACGGATGTCCCAAAATGCCCTTTTCTCTTCATTCAGCGCACCAGAACCCCCGCAGTCGAAGGGAGTGAACATCTTCGAAGATATCGATTTTTCGACAGCGAGTAGCACATCCTCGCAATCCTTGATTCGAAACTCGGATCCGGACGCAGTATTTCTGGTAAACGGAGCCAGCAGAGGGATAGGTCTTCAATTTGTCCGCAAACTTCTAGACCATACTAAAGGAAACATTATTGCCTGCTGCAGATCGCCGAACGACGCGATGCAGCTACAAGACTTTTTATCGACTCTCGGTGAGAACTCGAGGGATCGGGTAGAGGTAGTAAAGCTTGATATCGAGAGTCAAGACTCCATAGAGCAAGCTGTCCAAGAAATCAAGACGAACTACGACCGAGTTGATTTGTTACTCAACGTAGCTGGTATACTCGGTGATGGCAAAAGTACGCCAGGTCCCGAAAGGAGCGTCGCGAAAATAGAGCGGGAATGGATGGAGAAGACATTTCAAGTGAATGTGATTGGCCCCGTTATGTTGACGAAGGAGCTTGCACCTCTCATGGCACAAAAAAGGCGCACTGGAAAGAGAAAATCCGACAATGGCGAAGGGGCAACCGAGAGGAAACGAGCAGCTGGGGTGGTGGCCAACTTGAGTGCTCGTGTGGGATCGATTTCCGACAACGGCCTCGGTGGATGGTATTCTGTAAGTTGTTAGAGAGGCAAGACCTTTCACCGCGCATGGAACCTCTCCGCTGTCAGGTGTTCTCGGATTGTTCATCTCGATCCTATTTTTTTCTAACTTTTTCCTTTCGTTTACAAATGAAAATATTTTGCGTCGCAGTACCGAATGAGCAAGTCTGCCCTGAACCAAGCAACAAGAACCTTAGCTAACGAATTGAAACGACAATCTGTTTGGTGCATTGCGCTTCATCCGGGGACGACCGACACAGACTTATCGAAGCCATTTCAAAGAAATGTGCAAGAAGGAAGACTCTTCCCGGTGGATTTTACGGTAGATAGTCTAATGAACGTGATTGACTCGATGGAAGAGGAGAATTCTGGTGGATTGTACGATTGGGCTGGAAAATCAATTCCATTTTGATTCAGTTGTATCGAATTCAAGCATATACTTCTATTAATAATAATAAGATTGATTGCGATTTTTCTATTTTTTTGCAGTGTCAACTCCAATTTTCGTCAACATGTTAACCCAAGTTCCGTTCTTCAGAATGAGCTCTGGGTTTATTTCACAAAATCTCCCCGTGGCCTCGTTTCGGCGGTACATGGACGTATGAATATTTTTGGCCTTCTCTCTCTCCTCCGTTGATTTTTCTCGACGGAGGAGGACCGACAATTCCTCCTCAAATTCAATCGACGCGCTCAAAAGTCGTTCACTGAGTGATGGCTCGGGACAAGCTAAGAATTCTGAACGCGAGTCTACCCCGGTTTTCTTAATCTTTTCCTGAATACTCGTGACAACCACATTTTTGGGGCTGGACTCTGTAATGTAGCCTTTTGCAAATGCAGCTTCGGCTATTCTGTGGGCGTCGAGCGACTGCAACGGCCTTGTTTGTTTCCCTTTTGAATCATCAACCGATGCCCTCAACCTGTGACATGTTTTCTCGGCGTTGGGAAGAATCGTGCATACAAAATCGGTCACCATGTCCTCACTGTCGTGAAGGTTCAGAATTTGTATGTTGTGAAAGTGCGGAGAAAACTTTTTGAAAGCAGTGATAGTGAGGTGATGTCCAAAGGCTTGGTTGGAACGACCACCGTCCACACTCAACTTGCCAGTTTCTTTCCGTTCGAGGTGGTGATCTAGATAACTGAGAAAGGATTCATGGGGTTTGCCGTGGCCTTGCGTAGGCCATAGCTTATCAAGTCTCTCATTTTGTTTGTGCGTCTGATAATAAAACGACCGAATCCAATCGAAGTAGTGCCGATATCCAATGACGATTCGCACATTCCATCCTTCGAGCATGGTCTGAAGGCAATCCCACATAGGGGTGTGGTCCATCAAGTGATTCGCCAACCCTTCGTTGCTGTAGATGATATTGTTTCCGTTCGCACGATGGTAGTCCATGCGAGATTTCAGTGCGATGTATCCACGATTCTGAGTCTTTGCGTCGTTGAGTCCCATGATCAAAAAGTGTCCAGGAATGCTTTTCTCGCCGTTTTCCATTGTACTATGGGACCACGCGCAATGCTTCCCGACAAAATAGTAAGAATCGTCATCTGCCAATTCTTTGCTCAGCTTTTGCAAGCCGCATTGGATAAAGGTAGTGGCTGTTTTTGGTGGTCCTATGTGCAGAATAAAGTATGGTCTGGTCGAATTCGCAGTTCCTGTTCCGGTGGCGGTGGCGGTGGCGGTGTCAGTGTCGATAGTTATGTGTTTCACGGTGTCGAGGAACTTGGGAGGAAGGAGGAAGGAAGCGATTGTTCCATGCGACGGACTCTTTCCATCCGCAGCTATCAGAGTCGAGCTTATCCAAAAATTGAAGACAATAGCGGTAAAGGCTAGTATGGCAAGCAGTTTTTCCACTTTTGTCTGCATGCTCAATCTTCCAACTAGCTAAAGTAACAACCAAAGAAACATAAACAATGACGGACTGGCTGAATGTATCAGTAAGTTGCAGGGAGCTGAATGATGAAAGCCGAAATAAGTTCGAATGAAACAAGCAGTTCGCCTTGCGGCCTGCTTAAAACGGCTTACGGTAAGATAACCGGTATTCGTACTCGTACCGGTACGTGATAGGCTACCGTATCTCAAAAAATACTTTGTACTTCGTAGTACCGGAATGCTGGTTACTCGTACCGTATTACCGGGACATAGCGTACGGTACGGTACGGTACGGTGCGATACTCGTAATCGTAATCGCTCACGAGACATCAGAAAGGCATGGAAGGTACGAGTTTAGTTGTGTTTAAACAGTCGAATAACTGCTTCGACCTTATTACTACCGGTAAAGACTACTTCAACTACACGAACAAAAATTACCACTACATCTAACAAACAACCAACTGACCCTGAAGATTGTCCAGTAACAAGAGGAAACGATGTCTTACTCCATCATTCCCTTCAAGTATGACTTTGATCAAGAGTCTATTGACAAAGTGGAATTCAAGAACACACAAGAAGTCAGCAATGGAGTTCAAGAAGTTACCAAGATCAAGATCGTCCCCTTGACTACTGCAGGATCAACCAAACTACAAATCCTTTTTACCATCAATGAGTTCATTCAATCCAAGAAGATGCTCAACCTAACCACAGGACCAAGAATCTATGACAAGTTCGTAGATCTCCTCAGAGACTACACCGACAGTAGCTGGTGGAATAGCTATGTGTCAACCAATGTTCCACAGAGAACTGTGGATAACTTCCAAATCACGGTGGAAGAATTTGTCAACTACAAGTTTGACAACAACCTTGACGCCTACCAGAATCACAGGAGATTCCTTACCAACATCAAGAAGACAACCACCATGACAGTACACCAATTTGTCGCACAAGTCAACTTCCACAACCATGTTATCTTCCCACTACTTCCGGGACACCCACCAGAAGATGCAGAGATCAAGGAAAGAGAGTTCAAGAATCTGATCTTTGAATCGATGCCTGAGGATTGGAAGCACACCTACCAACAACACCACTCTCCCCATAGAGATTCCCTCTCTGAAATGATGATGAGGTTTGAAAGGTATCAATATGCACAAAACCGAAAGAAGAAATCATCAGATAACCCATCTCAAAACACCAACAACAGCAACAACAATGCCAACAACAATCGTAACAACCGGAATGGAAACAACAATCGCAACAATTGAAATAATCGCAACAACCGCAATCGGAATAACAACAACAACAATAATAATCAACGCAACAACAACAACAACAACAACAATAATAATCAACGCAACAACCAAGGCAACAACAAAGGGCCGACTAGAATCTCCAATGACTCACCATGTCCTATCCATCCTGGTACCAATCACACTTGGGGTCAATGCTACACCAACAAGTATGGCGCAAACTCCAATCAGTCCAATAACAACAGAGACAACACCGACTTGCATGTGAATGATCGTAGCAATTCCAACAACAGCAATCGATCCACTACCTCCTCTTCACATGGCAGTAACTACCATGAACCAGAACAACACATGTGTGTCTTTATCAATGAACCAGAAGAAACAACCATACCTGCAGCCCCTTGGCCGGATCTCTTCCATGTAGATATGGATATCGATGAAGAATACTACAGCGCGGACCTTCAAAGATTTCCCTCTGAAAAGACCGATTCCGGCAACAACAAGCAAGAGGTTGCTCCCAGCAGCGCAGATGTCGACCTTGCTCCAACCACAGTAAGTGTCTGCAACTCAATCAATGGATCCCTTGGAAAGTACTACTTGAAAACCCTCTTCGATTCCGGATCTACCGACAGCCTCATAGTGGAATCAGCACTTTCCTCTGGAATCAAGAAGTATCTCTTAGACCAACCAATCCAAATGCAAACAACAAATGGCAAAACCACTTGCAACCACTATGTAACCTTGGAGAACACCGTATTCCCAGAACTGTCCTACTCGATGAAAGTCCTACAAATCAAATGCTTTGTAGTCTCTCAGAACATCAACTACCACCTCCTCATTGGAAGGAAGACCATGAGAGACCTCGGAATGAAGATGGACTTCGAAACTTGCACCATCGAATGGTATGAGAAGACCATGGACTTCCACCCTCAAAACTACTTTGACAACAAGTCCTTGCTCCACAAGGTCATGTCTGCAGAAGCACATGCCATTGCAGAAAGTTACTCCAACCAGTCTATCCAGCAATCGTATGTGGATGGAACCACCAAGTATGAGAAAACTGACCTCCACAAGTTAGTCACCGAACAAAACCATCTCTCCTACCATGAGAAACAAGCCTTGTTACCAATACTCCTCCAAAATGAAGAACTTTTCGAAGGCTTGAATGACAAGGAATTAGGCATTTTCCCTAATCAAACCTTCCACATTGATCTCCAAGAAGGCACAACTCCGTATCATGTAAAACAACCCTATTCTATTCCACTGCACCAACAAGAAGCAGTGAAGAAAGAAATCGATCAACAAGTGAAACTTGGTATCCTCGAACGGTGCTATGCAACTGAATGGGGAATGCCAACCTTTGTAGTGCCAAAACCAGATGGCTCCTGTCGACTTATCAGTGACTTCAGAGAACTCAATAAAGTCACCAAGAAACTTCACTACCCACTTCCAAAGCTCCAAGATATTTTCCACAGAAGAAGAGGCTTCAAATATGTCACCCTTATCGATGTCAGCATGCAGTTCCACACCTTCAAACTTGATGAAGCCTCCACCTGGCTTTGTGTCCTTGTTACTCCATTCGGAAAGTTTTGACTGCTCCGATTGCCAATGGGCTTCCTTAACTCTCCAAGTTGGTCCCAAGGCTGTATGGAACAAATGCTCCTACACTTGAAGGACATTGAAGTATATATCGATGATATTGGTATCTTCTCAGATACACTTGAATCCCATTGTAAATCAGTCTCTTCTGTCCTGTCCCTACTGAAGTCCCACAACTTCTCTGTCAAGCCCTCCAAGTGCCACTGGTTTCAATCGCAAGCCCCTTGGCTTGGCCACATTATCTCTTGTGATGGTATTAGACCCAATCCAAACAAGATTTCTCCTATCCTGAAACTTGCTTTTCCCTCAACAACAACCCAACTTTGATCCTTTGTTGGGATGATTAACTTCTATCGGAACTTCTATCCCAAACGCGCTGAAGTCCTTGTACCCCTTACCGACCTCTCTGGAAGAGCCAAAGCCAAAATCTCTCCAGCTCCAGAACTCATTGAAGCTTTCAACAAAGCCAAGTCCCTCATTGCCAACGACATCCTTCTTGCCTTTCCTGATCCAAACAAGCCCTTCCATGTCTATACTGATGCTTCTGACTACCAACTCGGAGCTGCCATCCTCCAAGATGGCAAAATCATCCTTTGCTTCTCACGAAAACTCAATTCGGCTCAACGGAAATACCCAACGGTCGATAAAGAGATGCTCTGTATTGTAGAAGTCTTCAAAGACTTTCGCACCATTCTTTGGGGTGCTGAAATCATAGTATGGACAGACCACATCAACCTAACCCGACAAAACCTCACAAGCCATCGGATTATGACTTGGCGCATGCTCCTTGAAGAATTTTCCCCGGTATTCAAGTACATCAAAGGCAAAGACAATGTCATTGCTGATGCCCTCTCAAGGCTCCCGCTCCAGCAAGACACTCCCGAGAAGAAGAAGGAGTTCTTCGGTCCTCCCACTCTCGCTCCCGATCCAACGGATGCCGACTCGGACCTTGAAACTGACTCAACCGACTCCGATCTTCTCTCTCTTTCCGAATTGTTTCTTAACTACCCAGAAGACATTCCCATGTACCCCTTAGCCTTCGACCAACTCGCCCAAGATCAAGCAGCCAATGTAGATATCTCTACCAATCCTCGGTACACAACTGAAAACTTCAACGGAACCGACTTGAAAGTTGTAGACTCCAACGGTCGACAGAAAATTGTACTCCCTCCAAACCGAGTGCAAGCCACAATCAAATACTACCACCACGTGCTTGGCCATGCCGGCGCAGAAAGATTGTATTGAACCATCAACCAATTCGTATACGCCCCAAACTTGAAGGACCAAATCAACTCCTTCTGCAAAACTTGTGACACGGGCCAACGGTACAAGAATAGCCACCAAAGCCATGGACAACTCGCTACCAAAGAACACCAATACGTTCCGTGGGACACCATTGCAATCGATGGAGTAGGCCCCTGGAAAATCAAGATCCCTGGGCATGGAACAGTCTCCTTCAATGGCTTTACCATCATGGACATGTGCACCAACCTCCTCGAGATCATTCGAGCCCCACAAGTAAACCCAACCGGCCTCATGGCAGTCCACGCTCTCGACAATGGCTGGCTCTCCAGATATCCCAAACCAGTAAGTTGTATCATCGACCAAGGAACCAACTTCATGAGCAATGACTTCCAACTCCACCTTGGCAACCTAGGAATCAAAGCCAAGGTCTGCTCAGTTCGGAACCCACAATCGAACGCCGTACTTGAACGAGTCCATGACACCATGAAGTCTGCAATGAGAACCGAACTCAATACCAATCCTCCACAGACCCTCCAGGAAGCCACCGACATCATTGATAGTGTGTTCGCTTCCGCCCAGTTTGCAGTTAGATCAACCATCAACAAAACGTTTGGAATGACGCCCGTAGCCCTTGTCTTCCATCGAGACATGTTTCTACCAATCCCTGTAATCACTGACTTGGCCATGGTCAGAAA
The DNA here is from genome assembly GCA_037355745.1 of Pseudo-nitzschia multiseries. Taxonomy (NCBI): domain Eukaryota; phylum Bacillariophyta; class Bacillariophyceae; order Bacillariales; family Bacillariaceae; genus Pseudo-nitzschia; species Pseudo-nitzschia multiseries. Next base: position 10,233,040 of record CM074783.1, read on the forward strand.
CAAACAACAGGCTCAGATAGATAAGAATGCTATGAAAGAGAACAGCCACAGGAAGATTCATGATTACTGTGTAGGAGACCAAATTATGGTGAAGCATGAAAAGCAAATTCCTGGAGCTTTTGATGCAAGATGCAAAGGCCCGTATACTATCCAGCAAATCCACACAAATGGTACAGTTTCCTTTCTCTTAAGAAATCACGTGATCCAACGTATGAACATCCGAAACCTGAAACCGTATCACACCAATTAAAAATTTCTTATCTAAACAATACTGGTTGCACACGACTAACAAAAATTCTGTGCCACCAATCGAACTTTTACGAGAAGGAGAAGAGTGTGGTATTCCAACGCTCACGATTGAAATTACCCACGATTCAAGAAAATCTGAAATGCAATGCCACGCAAGCCGGTCTTCAATATTGAAGACTGGATGAAGAACATATCCAAATTCTCTATGTGCAATGTACGTTGAATTTCGATTCAACGCCTTTTTACTGTTACAAGCTTTCTCAACGGCTCCTCGGAGTAGTTGACAAAGCTAGCTCACAATCTTAGTTTTTAGCCACTCAATTTTAAAAGACTGGTTATGAGCCTCTGTTTTCACGTGTTATTTTACACACTAAGCTAAAAACTGCCCGACAAGCACCTGTCCATGGTATTGTATCTCAGGCTATAGAAACTCCAAAAAGTTGGTAGCACAGGCAAATGAATCCCCACATTAAGGGCTCTTCATCGATGTATTTGTAGCTTATTTACTCCAACGGTTTGGGAGGAATGAGCACACTAATAGCATAGGTAGTAACGATTCACATGTTTTTTAAATTCATCGGGCGCTGTTTTCGCACCTCTGTGGTAATTTTTGGTAGTGTTTTTGCCGTAGGAATGCTGCGGCGGACAGGTTAAGATTTAGTGGTTAATGATACGCGCTGACGCTCTGTAGATTCTGGTACACTTTCTACGCGTCCGAGTGGCATTAGCAACTAAACTCGTATGCTCCCGATTGATACTTCGTAAAAAATTGGGCATTGAACTTATGAGGTACGAAACAGGAACAGTTCGTACGTAAAAGATGTCCAATGAATTTTGCGCGATCAAAAAACAAATAAGCGATACTCTGTCCATCCGAATCCTAATCGCTACGAGTAGCGAGGTGCCGAAGTCCTACCGGTTCGTACAGACGGGTTCCATGTGGACAGGAATTGAGTGATTCCCACCTCGAATAGTGAATAAAAGACCAAAGTAATAAAAATATATTCCATAGTGAATAGATTGAATAGATTCAACGCACAAATATTTTTTATTAACTATGCAAACCGAGCAAATTTGGAATTTGGAATCTCTAAATAGGAAACAGTAACTGTCTGTTCAATCACTACCCACGCCACCTACCGGCCTATTTTGGCAAGCAAGCCTATTAAGTATTCAAGGATGGCCTGCAGTTGAAATTTTCAGAATTTTCTATGTAAACTATTATATGTACTCTTTTGAATGCACATATGGGTTCCAAGTGTTTACTTATCGATCCGGTCTTTAATGATGCCTTGGTTCGAATAGTTTAACCTGTTTATGTTGTAGGCCTAAGTGGAATTGTTTTTACCAGTTAACGATCTCAAAATAAGAGGTGCACATGACTGGTGACTCGTGCGTTGGGTGACTGGGTGACTAAAATATTTGATTTTAGTGATTCCGTTCGAGTTTATTCTGTTTTTATTCAGTTAATAAAGTTTTTTCAGTCGGTGCGGTCTCAACTGAAAAAATATATTCAATACTTAATAAATCTATGCACTATGTGAATAGATTTATTAGTTTAGTCGGGAACTTTTATTCTTTTATTCGAGGTGGGAATCACTCATTACAAAAAATGGCGTGCCTCCAGGGAAGTCGTATTATCTGCAGGTTACTACTCCTGGTACTAGTAGTACTCTTGGTCAGCTGACCAATTTGGTGTTGCTACATCAGTCGCACCATCTTTGTTGCTTTAGCAAAATGCTTTATCAAGGCAACAGGAAAAGTCCATGGAATACCTGGAGGATAAAGAACTCAGTTGGCAAGCTTCCATTTGAACCTACGCCACACAAACGAGACTCGGGGTTGTTGGGGAATCACGTGCATACTATGTGGGCCGAACTCCACCAGTCCCCCTTTGTAATTTCATCCATTTTTTTGAAATTGATGTCAAACTCATAATATTTTTACGCACAGTATATCTTCCTACCCCACTGGCAACTGTTTCCGATCTGGTGGCCTGGAACTGAATTTGATGCCTCAAACAAATAGTGCATGGTTGCAATTTTTGAATCTGAATCGGTTCCTCATTTCTATTGTTACTGGCTACTAACAATGGTTGACACCTAAATATCAGGTTTATTGTAATTGGTGCTACTTGAACTCACCTCTGATTACCACTGGTTACGGAAAGAAGAAGGTCACCAAGAAGAAGAAACCCCCCTTGTTTACAGCAAGGTGAAGAAAGAATACGGGAGTAATTGTTTTGCCTGCTCTTCTGAGCCATATTTCACAAAACAAATCATGCTATTCTTATTATGACCGGTGTTTGGGGGTAGATGATTTTGCATCTTCCGTATTCATCAGAAAATTGAAGAAGCAAGAGGATGCTAGTGAAAAATTAGGTCTAACATACCAGAGGTGCTCAACAATCAAGTAATGTATGACCCTTCTGTCTAACCGATGGAGTGTGCCTTGATTAGTCAGGAATTAAACAATGGTGACAATAACTCTGTTTTGGATGATAATTGTTTTTCTCCTAACAATGAGGATGACAAAGAAGTAATTGACGGCAAAGTCCCCCTTCTTTGAGTGTTGATAGAGAAGGCAACAACATGGATGTTGATGATCCCCCTCCTGATTCAAACATGGCAATTATGACACCCAATGCTGGAAGGCATGTATCAAACAAACTGAAGGGGAAGATCAAGTTAATGAACATCATGTGGAATCATAGCATACCTTTAGTTGCAGAAAAAGAATTGTATGAAGAATGGGCTATCGAATTGGAGGACCTTAATTTATTTTCATGGATGAAAGGAAATCTCATACAGACAACAAGGTCAAGAGTCATGAAGGACATTTATGCAACTGTGCCTGAAATAGAAGGTGATGGTTTTGAACATCTTCTCATTGATTGGTGTTATAGGAAATTGGTTTGTGCTGACATTGCCAGTCGTAAACAAATCTACACCTGGTCCTTCTGAAAGGCACTTCATTTGCTATTAATGAACATCACGCTGGTAAAGGAAGAAAATCTGTCTTTCCCCCATGCTGAAGACCCAACATTACCAGTCCACCATCGGGAACTACAAGGTAACATTGATATAGATGAACTCCATTAGGGTAAATGGTGGATTGATACTTGGGAAAAGAGATGCAACAATGATAGAAATGAAATTTTGGTGCCTATTGTTTTCTACATGGATGGAATCGCAATTGATAATAGTGGTCAAGCAAAGCTTACCCCACTGAACATGACACTTGGCATATTTAACACCCTAACTCAAAACTTTTGGCCAGATGCATGGGAGACTATTTATTTTTGCCCAATGTGACAAATTGATCAACAATGTAAACAATCTTCACTCTGGCCTTGGTTGTGCGCTTTCATTTTTGAAAGATGCCTGTAACCTAACAGATGGTATCAAATGGTCTAATTTGCCATGGAACAAGAAGAAATGGTCTGTTTGAATGAAATTTGCAGTAACTTATTTCATAGGTGATACTCCCCAGCATGACCAACTTTGTGGAAATTATCAAACGGCCAATACAAAGATGATCTGTAGGCATTGCAATTGTCTAAGGGTACCTGGTAATAGCGCTCATGTAAATGTTCTGAAAGTTCTCGTTTCAATTAAAAGTGGGAGCATTAAGGTGTCTAAGGACAATAACGGGGAAGAGTATCAATCCGTTTGGCTATGGAAGATGTCCGGTTTTACTGCTCCAATGTTGGACAAAGGAGTGAATGTTGAACAGTATTTCAAGAACATTTCCCACCACCGTATACATAATGGTAACACATTTTATAATCTTGATTTTGGAGAAAACACACATAATATTCATCTAGCTTCACTGGGAGAGAGGCTCCATATGCACCAACTTGGTTGCTCGAAGTGAGCAGCGGTGACTTTCCGTGAGGAGTTTTTAGGAAATAACACGTGGCTACTTGGTGACATGGATCTGATAGTCAGTTACTATGGTGCTGCTGTTCAGAGACAGTCAGATCGTGACTTTCTGCAAACCAATTGTTTTGGAATCAATGCATACAGCAAAGAAGGAGGGGAACCATTACATTGGTATGCTTTATATTCAGATGCTAGCACTTCTGTCTGCTGAAGGTCGTCAACTGTTGTTGTCACAAAGAACAACAACCAATCTTGAGAACAGGAGCAGAAAGTGTGAGGAAGAAATCGACCGGCATATTTGCACCCTTGAGTTGCTGTTGGGTATGGAAGAGTTCCTCAAATATGCTGGAACATTTGATCAGGTTTTCAAACAAGACAAGAAGGGTGTTTTAAATCTCAACAAGATGGTTGTTCATTTCATTAACTGTATAAACAACAATCTGCAACAAAGTAAGGGAGAGGGGAACAATCTCGTGAAGAATCACATGTATTTCCATTTATCACAGTACATGACATTATTTGGTCCTCCAACATGATGGGACACTGCAGCGAGTAAGATCAATCATAAAACTGAAGCAAAGGCTTCCACAAAGAGAACCCAACAAATCAAATTCACATCAATGAAGCAAACTTGCAAGTGATTAATGGCGTGCTGTACTATTGATTGACTTGACTGTGAATTTGATTTGTTCATTCACAACTCCACTCTACAACAGGAACAATTCCTCCTAAGGAGGGTGGTTGGTCATCTGGGTCAAAGTTTTTGATTGGTATTATGGATAGTTTGCCTTACATGAAGTGGGACAAAAAGAAAAACGCAAGTGTGCCATGGTTTCCATCAGATGTTCTCAAATTTTGCTGGGGCATGGTCCTTCCGGCTGCAGGCACCAGCACGCTTCGTGAATCCACAGAGTATAAGAGGCATGGCAATTATTGTGGGATGAAGTTACTTTTTTGCGCCCATCCATTGTTTAAGTCTGATTTGGGACAAGTGTCAAACATATGGTATGGCTGGGAAAATTTTCAACTTGACCACCTTGACGGAAGTGGACTGCAGGTTTATCCATGTCAGATTCTGTGCCTGCTTCATCTTCAAGGCCCTTTCCCCCTGGAAGCTCTGTCAGCAGGTTTGAATAAGTACACAATGGTTACTACACCGTTGATTGTTGCTTTGTTTCTGTTGACCCAATATCAAGCAAGAGAGAGAAAGGGAAAAGACACTGCCACACATTGGTGAAGCAAGGGGAGTTGCAAAACAAATTATATTTGTTTGACTGCAATGCCATTGAGTCTGAAGTTGCCGTGGTCATAAACCTTGATAGCAAAGATCAATACTTTGTCGTTGAAAACTGGGAACAATGATTGTTTAACTTCTGTGACACAATGGCTGGGTTGGAAACAAAAAAATTGAATTGATAGTGAAAGCCGGCAAAACCAGTAGTGATTTTTTATCCTTTCTGGAACAGCTATGCAGGTAAGTGAAGGTAATGATTGTATTTTTTAATTGGTGGATCAAAAGTTTCATACAAAACTTCCTCTATTGCTGCAACTCCGTTCCATGTTGACATGATTGATTTTAATATGGTCAGTTGCCGTTCCATTTTTTTAATCCTGGACTGGTGTAGTAGTAGAAGTATGGCTTTCAGTACCGCCCAATTTTGATGATTTTCATTGGTGGAAGTTTGGAAAAATTTCGGTCTGTTCTTCGGAACATTGTTTTGAAATTCATTATCTGGAACTGCGTTGCAGGGTTCAGTGTCTGCAATGGCATTGTAGGTTGAATTGTCTGGAACGGCGATCATGACTTCTGAATTTGTATCGAATAATATTTTTCCTTACATATTATACCTTCATTTTTAAGTACGTGACATAGATGCACTAGTACTAAGTAGTGACAAGTTTTGCAATAATGGTTATTAGTAGTGTTTCATATGTCCCCATGTGCCATGAGGAACAGGATGGTTGTTGTACTCCTTAAAATTTTCAGGTGAATTTCAAATTTTCTCATCAAGATGCAGCCAGGGCTGAATGGTCATCTCATTTCCGTCTTCTTCCTCCTTTTTCTCTTTGTTCTTCAATTCTTTCAGCTTCCGCTTTTTTGTCTTTGATTGTTTTCTCGATTTTTTCATGAATGAATCCCACTGCTCTTTTGTACATTTTCTTTCCATGTCTTTGTGTATTACCTTTACCTCCTATGCTTGTTCTGCGTTGGTTGTATACTCCTCAGTAGGGGATTTGGAGTATATATTTTTCAAACCTTCCTTCACAATTACATACCAAGTAGTCACTATCCACCAATCAGTCAACTGAATTGTTGTTAGAGAGGGATTTTCAAATGGATGAAAATGTATACATCCTTTAATATGCTTTTTGACTGGCTGTGTCAGCTAGGACCATTCCTTTGCTGGAAAACTGTGTCCACCCATTTCCATTTTGCTTTGTTGTTGCGAGTCTACTTTTGGTCTGATTCCAGTTGTGTCATAACAGTGGATGTCTGCCTTCCCATTCAGTGAAGGATAACTGCATAGAAGGTACAAAATAATGGTACCCAAATCCAAGATGTGGTTCGTGACATCAGTGTTGCCTTTCTCATGGGCCAGGAATAATTTGTAGTGGACATAGTCTAGGGTCTCTATCAAAACTATGGAGGCTTGTGCTTCCTCAAATGTTCCTTTTCTGTTGTTTAGCGTTGTTCTCACAATATTCATCAGCTTGCATCCGTCCAGCATTGTGATTTCAAAATGTCCATTTCTGTTGCATAGGGAGTCATATCCTGTTTCAAAATGGTACAAAAAAGGATGCAGGTCTTCCCTTTGTACTTCATCCATATGTTCCTTGTATTGATTGCCCATTACAGGAAACCTTTTGTATGTGGAGTAAAACCGAGTATTGTTGGTTGAGTAGACAAGCCATTCCAATTGGTCCTTTTCAATGATCACCTATTCAGTCTTTGTGCTCCACTTGTTCAACCAAATCATTGTCAGACAGGAATGGTTCCCAGGGTTAAAATGTACACTTTGTTTTATGTGCTCCCTTGCCTCCAGTATCAGATTACACCATTCCTTTGCTGGGAAAGTATGACCATCCCATTCCAGTCTTTCTCATTCTCTGGATTGTAGTTCTGGTCTGCTACCCATGTTGTTGTAGCACTTTACGTCCTCTGTTCCTTTCAATGCAGGATAACCACATAAAAGGTACAAGAGAATGATACCCACCATAGCCCACACATAGTCAATATCGTCAGTGTTGCCTTCCTCATAGTCCTGAAACAATTTGTCGCTGACGTATTTCAAGCATTCTTCCCAAATCCCCAAAGCTTCATCTTCGTCAAATTGTCCTTTGTTGCTGTTGAGTCTTGTTCTCACATCATCAATCTGCTTGCATCCCTCAAGGATTGTGAGTACTAGGTGTCCATTTTGGGCACGTATTGCATCAAACCTGGTTTCAAAATGATATTAAAATGGGTTTTGTTTGTTGTTTAGGTCTTCGTGATTGAGATCATGCATCCGTTTTGTGTACTCCTCAGATAAAAAAGGAAACCGGGGCGGCTTTTCTGTCCTCTTGTTTGCTGATTCTGTTTTGTTTTCCATCTTCCTGTTATTTGTAAGTTCGGACGTTTGGCAAGTAATTCTCATAATCAAACCAAGAATCATAAAGTTGGTGGAACGTGCCTGCAGTGTATATTCACTTTTGGGCTGTGGATACTTTTTCCCAAACATACTGAGTACCGGTACGTACCGGCAGCACCACAGGATACAGCAATTATGTGATTCAAACACAGACAGACTTAAAATAGTGCAACTTTGGTGGTTAAAGTAACTTAAATACGTATATTATTATTATTATTATTCCTTGAGTGGGGACAAATGGTTGATATTGATGACACTGTGACCAGTGGATTAAGTCCTCCATCATCTGTGGAAAAAGGACAGACTATCACATACGTAGTACCCTATGTAGAACTGTACTTACTCTCAGTACCTTTTTTTTCTCCTATTCATATCCAGGGTCCTGGATGAATTAAAAACTCATAACCTCTAGAGTATCAGTGATTTTTATACCATTTTTTTCCATAGTCCATCCCATCCATAGTATGAACAATGTTCATGCTGGAATTTCAGGTAATATACTACTACTATGTTTACACTGAAAAACTGACTAGTAGCTAGGCATCATTCTTTCTGACCATGTCCAGGCTCCTGAATCAACTAAAAATTCATAACATCTAAACTATCATTGTAGTACATATCAATGTTTATGTGAAATATTGGTTGTAACAATGAGAGGAGTAAGGACGGGCATCTTTTTAGAATACTTTTCAATGGTTGTGACATTGATGATGCACAGTATGATGATGAGATTCTAAAACAAGAAAAACGTCTTTTTCAGAATTGTCATTGTTGGAAGGAAAACCAAAGAAGTCTATCACACCAAGAGCTCACACTTTCAACTATCATTATCATTAGTATGTGATGTTTTCTAATGATGGCACAAAAAGAAGATGATTGAGGATAATGCTCTTTATAAATATTGAATAAGTGGTGCAGTGTTGATCAAAATTGATAAGAAATTCTTCATTTAGTACGTGAATTTTGCAGGCACTTGTGTTTGATTCGTAAGATCAGCCATATGGGGAGTAGCAGGATCAGCTTGCTATTTCATCATCATTTGTGTTCTCGTCTGACACTTGTGCATTAGGCAATGCATCCTTCCAATCGAATTAATCAGACAAGGTGGTGTACTGCAGTGTATTTGCCACAATACGGTTGTATGGGAACCAGGTTGCGCAGGAGACCTATGTGTTATCTGTTTTTTTCTTACAACAGCACCTGACATTACCAAACAACTGCTCTGTAGCACCGGTGGCTATGGAACGAGGAACTTGAATAAGGTATCGTATCCTAGATTTTCAACATGACCCAGGTTTGGAGAAGCCTTTCTTCTCCTTGTGCTTGTCACGTAGTGGATTTGATTGCTCTGACGCAGACTTCTTACGTTTGTGACCCATGCACAGCAACAATCTTCCTCCCTTCGGCTTCTTATTGTTTGCATTGGCCTTCGCATAGTGTTGTTTTGTCCACCCACTCAATGGAGCGGTGGAGCTTTTCCAGACAAACTTCTTGTCTTTCTTTTTGCAACTGTGGGTACCTCGGCTGTTGAAAGCCCGTCATTTGGCACGGATGCCTGTACGTAGAACTGTTCGAGACAAAATTCTTGTTTTGGCTGCCACTGCATCTGCATCTGCATCTGCATCTTTTGGTGGAATAGGTGTTGTTTTGTCCATCCACTCCACGGAGCGGTGGAACTTTTTGAGACAAACTTCTCATCTTTCTTTTTGTTGCTTCTGGCATTTTTTGACCACAATTTACAGAACACCAAAAAATAAGTTGTGTCAAAGCAATCAAAGTTGCTACAATTTGGTAACAGTAACTTTGCACATAACAAATCAGATAACACAACAAAATAGACATAGGAAGACATCTCAAACTGATGAAACAAAAAACGTATTGGAGACAACTTTCAACAACAAAACCTGAAACGCCCTTCCAGTACAAACATTGAAAAAATACAAAAATAAAACATACAACAACTGAACATCATGCAACACCGTCAAAAGGTTTTGAGATTTTCCATCCAATATACGGCTGTAAAATATAAAACCTGCAACGCCATTCCAAAACAAAAGTTTAAAACTAACAAAAACAAAGCATAACGTAATGAAACACCGATGCACAATTTTGAGATTTTCCATTGGCAAATTTGAACAACTTTCAAACAGAAAGCCTGCAATGCCGTTCCAGCACTATACTTTTGCAATGCCATTCCATGATTGTTGTCATGAAATGTACAGAAGTGGATTCACCCCTCCAACATAAGTTCTTACTGTAATACATTACTACTTTCATCATACATCCAAACTCACAATATATTACTATGCTTGGGCTAAGACTGTAAGGGTGGAACATATGATTGATGGGGTAGGGCACACAGTAATATTGTGCTTTACGCTAGGATTTTGGTCAGCGCCATAATTTTTTGGAAGCCACATTCCAGATTGTCAGGGCACGCATGGACAAAGGATAGGTAGGCATCAGTACAACCCCCCTCACAAGTGCAACAATACAAAAAATAGTAGTGATACAGCGCTCCTCAGGACACAGTAAATCAAGTACTTACAACAGCTAATAATTTTAGCGCAGTATGACAGTGTGAATGACAAAAAATCTGCATATTCCAAAACAATTCAACTCCCACAAAAGTAGCGCACCAAAACACTGAATAGCAAACACGGTAAGTTTATATTTGAGATTTAACAAAGAAATAATGGTACAACAAATTTGCAGTCCGATTCAGAGTACAATGATTGATACATATAACAAACAGCCCACCAAGCAGTGTATCAGGAAGTGAGTCGACATACACAAATGATAACGAAACAGACGATACAACCAATAGCAGTATCAACATCAACACAATACAGACAACAAAATAATGCACTGACAAAAACATTGAAGATTGCATTATTGCGTACATCAAGGAAAAAATGTTCAGGATGAACAAATTCCCAATAATTACCAAACAAGGTGCACTCTACATAAAGACGACGATTACCATGATTGTAAAATTGAATAATGAAAACAAAATACCAACAACAACGAATGTCCATGCACCAAAGTGAACTGGAATTTTCTGTAGAGCAATCACTACATGTAGGCACAATGCTCAGGCTCTAGCCAGCAAAGACTATAAAGGTAAGAACGGACAAGAACATCAAAGTTGCCAGTATACACATTTTAATCATTTCTAACCATATCGTATCGTTAACACTGACACCTAGACAACAAAAAGAACAAACAGATACCAGATACTAGTTTCCCAGGAACAGTTCTAATCACAGAAAACAAAAACACGAACTCCAAAAATAAGTACAAATTACACAATGACTATTGACAAAAAAATTGACCTGAATTCCAATACTTCTTCAAAAGAATTCTTGGAGCAGTGCCACCAAAACAAACAGACTCCAAAAGAAAATCATTACAAACAACAATCAGTAACATTTTCACCTCAAGCGATGAAACATTTGCCTTGCTTTTCCTTTACAAAGAGTATGAATTGTGGCTAAACACAACAACAAAGGGCACAAGGAAGAGAAAGAAATTGACTGACAGTCAGCTGGGAAATAAGGAGGGATGGAGTGACAAGGGACAAGAGTTTACACGTATGTCAAAAATGAAACAGAAAAACAAAGGGAGGAACAACAGACAAAATATTTAGAGATAGAACTACCTAAAACGTGAAAAATTTATGAAAGTAAATGGTGGTAACAACACTATAGTACCGCGGTTAGTTCGATATTATTTTATGTCTGTTTGCACAATATATTTGTCTGCTGTTAAAATTGAATAGTATAAAGGAGATTATTGCAGCCAAATGCAGATAAAATGCTTCTTTCTTCTTTGTAAAAAAATATGTTTGTTGGCTTCTGGTATTCAATATTTGTAGTGTGAGTATTGTGAAATGGACATAACATCATAGATTGCCGTTTTTCAAGAAGCTAATGCAATTGTGAAGAAATTCATAATATTGCTACAACAATATCATTGCACATAGAGGATAATATTACAAAAGATGAGTATTGTGAGAAAAAAATAAAAACCGAGTGGAAAACAAATTATTATTGGGGTAAGCATGAAATAAAGTTGTGCCAGTAAACATCAAGAAGCAACCATAATACTACTAAGGCCGAACTATGAGTGCGAAATTGTCCTCCTTAAAATTGTTGCATGCAAAAATACATAGAGAATTATTCTTCATGTGGGCAACAAACAATTCTGAATCTTTAAATAAATTGCACAAATTTGACACACGCATGAGCATTGTTTAAGTGACGTAATGCAATCATGAATCACTATTTTGATGATCGTCAACATACAATCGCCCCGTACGTCTTGGAAGTTTGTTTTCTCCACCCACCCACACCTGGAGTTTTTTCAGAACAATATTGCTGTAAGTTGGATACATCATTCATTTGTCAACAGAGGTTTTGTCAATTGTGTGAGGAAGTGAAATCAATTGAAGTCAAGAATCTTTTTCTGCTGATATTTGAGCAGGGTCTCATGATTGCTTTCACATCATCAGGATCACAGAAAGCCGATGGGAGACAGACTCGTCTACTAGCACTAATTGACCAGAAGAAGTTTGAGCTACAAGTACTTTCTTGTTCATACCTTGTTGGACTACTAAAGGGGGATACCTATGTACCTGTGACCTTCCAGGATCATCCTCAATATTATTGAATTGGATTGATGATTTTGGGGTAGGACCCAATTGTAGGTGTCAATTGTCTTGGAGTCGAACAAGTCAAATCACAATTGTGATTCCTCGGACACAATCAAGTCAACCCCTCTTGTGTGTAGGTATGTCCTTTGCATTACAGAGATGAAGTTATTCTGACACACACGTAACCTGGAGTATTTGTCCCTACTAGTACTAGTACCATAACACTGCAACAAGCCTGCCATTGCCAGCCTCAGCGGCATGGTGAACAAGAAGGCAGAAATCAGAAGACAATGAGGGACACGCTGGCATCGGGTCAACAAGCTAACATATATTCACTCCCTGTTACAAGAATAATCTCAAGAGTATCAGCAATGCTTTCTATATACTACTAAAGAAAGGACAATGGGTGAGTGATGCGATTTTTATTCAAGTGGGATTGGGAAGGTAGTCTACTTCATTCCAAAGAACCAACAACAATCAATATGCTTAAATAGATGGCCTACTTTCTGTGACCTTTTGATAGCCCACTACAATGGTTTTGTTGGGTAGTTAACAGTTATATGCTAATGTAAAATAAGACTCAAACAAAAATCATTGTACAAAAATTTAATCTATTTTGCAACACCCGGGTTTGGTGCATCCCCAAGGAAAGGTAGAAGGTCTAAACACTACTGGAGTTTCATTTTAGTATGCCTCTAAGCAACCAATCTATTTGTGATACAGTACTTCAATCCTTTTACTACCCTGATATTATCGGTGGAGAATTTCAAGTGATGCTTTGATTGGCCATGGCCATTGCCGTATACTGTTGTGAAAGAGCGGTCGATACGAAATCGACATAAAGGTGTTTGAGATACGCTGTGCAACTGCCACATTACTGATCAAAATGCGATGGACAATGCATGCAAAATCTCCAAAAAACAGCTCTGCCGCGACTGTTACTTACCTTCAACCCTCCAGACGCCATGCTGGACATGTGTCCTGCTTTTCTTCGCTCTCTGTCCCTCTTCTTTTCTCGCAGTTCGATTTCCCGTTTCGCAAAATGGGCGGCCTTTTGAGCGCGGTTTCGAATTCCATCCGCTGGCAACTCTTCTTCTACCTCCGGTTGTCGATGCTTGTTCCATTCGACCAGGACCTTCAGATCCAGGCAAGCCGCATCGCGATCGTCGGATGACTGAAACGCCAAGCGGGCTGCTTCTTTTTCTGTCTTGGCCTTCCGTTCGTCTATCGCGTGCACGTCTTTCGTATATATTACAACCGCCAGGGTATCGGCGGATTCGATGCGTTGAATGTGATGGAGAGGAATGTCGAGTTGAAAGGACATTGCCGAGCTTCGTTTCAGAGGTCCATCACCGATCGTGCCCCGACCGGGTTGCTTCTGCTGCGGACAAATCTGTAACTCCGGGTATGGTTCACCGCAATTGATCGATTCTTTGGTGGCATCGACCAGTTTTACTCGACAAAGCGTCGAGGCCTCATCGTCGGTTTCGCCGCTGTCGTTGCTGTTGCTTCCACCGAACATGCTCTGCACGAATCCCGCCGCGGATCTCGCTGCGCTCCGTTTTGCGGCGGTTTGCCAAGTCACACTGTTTCGAAAGGAAAAAGTAAATGATTATGTACAAAAATGACCAATTAGTGAGCGAATTGACTCGAATCATGCCGAGTCGAGTCCATAGACAAGTTATATCGGTCCGAGCTCTTGAAGTGGAAAACACTCACCTCGAGCCAAGTCGATTGAAACTTTGGAGACTTTGCCTCGCACTCTTGTTTTCCGATCCTTCGCAACAGGGGCAAATCACGCCCTTCATGCGAAGCTTGAACATCGGACCGATTATCATCGCTGAAAATTAAATGCGCTACACTGTAGGGATAACAAACGTTTCTCTTCGATTCGATCTATATATTCTCATAATATGTTCGTTCCGGCATGGATCCAGTGAAGCGATGCACCTGATGACTATCGTTTCGATCGACTGATTTTTCGGTTGATACAGATACACTAAAAATCTCGGTTATGTACGGTACGAACTCAGTACCGAGCTCTTACGGTACCGTACCGTACGAACTGAGTCGATAGTCCTACAGTTGCGCGTACTGGTGTAGTCGCTATTTCCTTCTCAACCGTAACGACTTGCCAAACTAAACCGCAGCATTGACATCAATGCTGCCATTTCCATAGCTTGTAGAAGAATAGGACTACATCACACCAATCCAGTGACACTTAGAAGAAGATAAGACTGGGCCATGGTTCCGGATTGTTCAGGTACACGTATGAATACATTGACTATGAAGGTGCAATGATCATGATGCCGTCAAAAAATCTGGGTCTATCCTCTATCTATCAAACTATTACAACTCAACATACACGACTATTATTGGGTGATTCCCGAAATAGTCTGGGTAGGGGCCCAGATTTTTGTATTTCGGGAATGAAAATCACCATACCCAGATTTTGGCGGGCCGGTGTGCAAAGTCTCTTTTTTGGAATAAGGAATCCTTCACTTGGACTATCGTAATGGCCAAATTTGTCCACTTCATATGATTAAAAATTGCAAATTGTTGTATTGATACGATTAAAAATCTGGGTTGTTCTTTAAATGTGCTGAAATTTTTTAGCAACTTCTTTCAGTGTGTTCAGCTTGTTTCGGCGACTCAATCAATGCACCGATACACAATATTTGTCGATCGGTTGACCATGTCTCTTGAGTTGTTTGTTTGTTTGTATCTTTTAGAAGATGATGACAATGATGATGATGCGTTGGAAGAAAGGCGTCAAAGAGATAGGAGAACACCAAGGATAGCCCTTTGGCGTCATTCTGAGTCCCCCTTTCTTTATCTATTCCAGTCAGGTAATGGCCAGGCTCTTCTGAACTGCTGTGGTGTCGACCACAAGGTCTTTCGCGATCTCCTACGCATGTTTCAACCAGTATTTGATGCATACACATCGACAAAAACACGGGATGCGTTCGAAAGCGGAAGGTCAATGTGAATGGAGTATGGAGTGGAAGAAAGCGTGAGGCAAACGCAACTTGCTGTCTTGGTCTAGTACTTTATTGGTTTAGAACATGAGGATCGGTCGCAAGATCTGTGTCTATGGCGTTTGGACTCACCTCTACTGTTATGTACAAATGGTTGAAGTTCTCCAGAAAGGTTCTCTTGTTTGTATTGCAGAAGCATCCAAAGGCAATGGTTAAAGCCCCAACAGAAGAAGAAGTCAAGGAATACATTGCTGCCATTGGCGCCAAATACCCAAGACTTCAACAACGGCAAGTCTGGGCCGCTGCAGATGGACTCAAGTCAAAATTCAGCATTCAACGGATTGGATGGTTCAGAGTTACTTTTACAACAGTTGGGTCAGTGACACTTACGTCAACAGTGTCTTTGTCTTTGCGTCGGATGGTAGAATCCGCATTTGCAATTTCAACTGCCCTGGTTGCTGGCATGACAGCACAATTGCCAATCATGGTGTTTACGATAAAATAGAAGAACTGTTTGTTAAGTTCCTCGCAATGGTTTGCGTTGACTCTGCATTTAGGGTTGCCACCGGGAGACTTCACTGCCTTGTGCAAAGTTCTCAGAATGATCCGGATACCGCAGAGGCTATTCTATTGAACAGAGAAGCAACATCCCTTTGCCAGTTGTCAGAGTTGGGAATGCGTATGATCCAGGGGCAGTTTCCATGATTGAAAGACAAGCTCGTATTGGAGGAATTTGGAGATCGGAAGGTCACAATGAACCTGGTGATTCTTCTGTACAATTACCAAACAAGTACCATCGGTCACAACCAGATCCTGAATGTTTTCATGCACAAGAAGGACGGATACTTCTCTTATGCCAACAATCTACCGGAAGATGCCACCGGCATGTTCGAATAGTGAGGCGTTGAGCCCTTGAGCCAGTGCTCGGTAGCCGTTGGGTTTGTTGTGGTTTGATGTTCGCATTTCGCTTTGAGTGGTCGAGTAGATTGTTGTTGTTGAGTGATTACTAGCCGAGTAGATTGTTCTTGTTGAGTGGGACCATGGTCGATTCCGTCTGTAGTAGATTGTAGATTGTTCTTGAGTGGGACCATGGTCGATTCCGCCGTTAGTAGATAAAGATTAGTAGCTTATATTTGGATATAGCTTTTGCTGTTACAAAGTTTGTGAATTATGAGCTTAGAGCTTCTTGCTGGAAGGATAGCTGCAAGGATAGCCTAGCTGGAAGGATAGCTGCAAGAATATGAGTAGACACGAGTAGATATGTGTAGTAGTTTTGATCTAGATGGAGTAGTTTCGCTTTTGGTGTTTGGGTTTGTAAAAACTGCATGACTCCTTAAGATGGGTTCAACTCCTTAAGAGGGGTTCAACACAGCGCCAACTGGGTTAATCCCACCAGTTCTTCCATACATGGACATGGAAATCGAAATGGGAATCGAGGTGGGAATCAGCGTTGAGTCCCATCAATTTGATTCCGACTGATTTGAGACTTTCATGTACTGCCAAATTTACGATTGCATGAGATATTACTAGTAGTTGCTAGTAGTTGCTAGTAATTCATTATCTTTACTAGTAATTCATTATTTCACTTTCTTGGCAAGTTGCAAAGCTCATAATTTGATTTCTTCCAAAGCCAAAAGCAACATCATGGTGGTAGCTTCCAAACAAGAACAAGAACAAATTCTTAAGGCTCTTCAAGCCAAAGTCGAACGACAACACGAACAACAACTCACACAACAGATTGTTAAACACGAAAAACAGATTACTAAACACCAACAACAGATTGTTATACACCAACAACAGATTGTTATACACCAATTACAGATTGGTAAAACCCGGCAACGGATTTGCCAGACTCTTTTTTGCCGGACTCTTGAAGCCCGAACCAATCGAGTCTTTCATTCGCCGGATTCTGATTCCGATTCCGATTTATTTGATTCCGATTCCGACTCCGACATTGCCATTAAACAGGAACCAAACCCTTAAGTCAAATTGCCGTCTGGGGGGAATCTTCAGCTTCATCTTCAGAATTGGAATTGGAAAGCTGTTGTACAAATAAGGAGGCAACGTCAACAATGGCGGACTTGAACGATTCCATCATGGCCTGTCGTTCTTCCCTATCAAGGCAGGATTGCTCTCTCTTTTGTTCCCTCTCAAGCTCGGAGTTCTCTCTCAAGAAAGCAAGGATAAAAATCATGTCCGGAGCTGAATATGTATCTCCTCCATCATCGTTGTCACATAGCAAGAACACCAGCAGATAACAAGAGCAATATTAAATATATGATTTGATGGAAAAATTTTGTCGTGTATAAGCAGCAGCGGCCAAATTTGGCGATCCATTGGATCCGTTGGATGTGTGACTTGTCTGTTGGGTGAATATAAGGGAATGAAATTTTCTTCAGTCCGGAATTCCATGCCGGATTTCAAGCAAATCTGGGTAGGGACCCAGATCCTGGTCGACGTGAGCTCATGTCGACCAGTATCTGGGTCAAAATGGTACAGAATTAAATCTGGGCCCCTACCCAGACTATTTCGGGAATCACCCATTGTTGCTATTGGCAAGAAAAAGTGTTTGGAAAATATGTGTAACAGCTGCTGGATACCATGACTAGCATTTAGGGATTGCATTGCAAAGTACTCAGGTACGTTTCATTTCGATTCGTTTCCATTCTTGCTCTCGGACCTGCAGGTATTACGTAATGGTTTAACGAGGTATTACTATCTCAACTCTGTCTCAATCAAACTCAAAAGATATCCAATCTTCGACAAAAGTAATAGAAACGATCACGGGAGAATCTAAACACAGTTGTAATTAGAATACTAGAAATTGCATGTAATATATTACACTTCCATTTCTGATTTCACAATATCAAAAAATAATGACAATCTTTCCAAAAAGGGATTGCAGGGGGTTACCTTTGCCTTCCTGATGCAATACAAATGACATCAGTTTTTTTCGATTGTTCAAACTTCTTCATTCACCATTATAATTTGTTTCTGGCTGATCCAATACGCGTACTATATGCATTGCACCCTTTCCTTGCATTGATTTGCACGGCAATTCGTCATTACAATTTATGTGCATTACAATGAT
Source organism: Pseudo-nitzschia multiseries (assembly GCA_037355745.1). Lineage (NCBI taxonomy): Eukaryota > Bacillariophyta > Bacillariophyceae > Bacillariales > Bacillariaceae > Pseudo-nitzschia > Pseudo-nitzschia multiseries. The sequence continues at coordinate 10,251,525 of CM074783.1, forward strand.
AGCCATTAATAACAATAGGCTCAAAGACAAAGTAGGCGTATGGCATTTGTCGGACTTCTTTCCAAGATCGTGGGCTTCAAAATAAAGCAAATACATCAGCATTTCGTCATTATTCCAAAAGCTGCTTAGCTCGAATTGCGACAGCATTTTCCCAATTGATGTAACCAGCATTGGTTGGCAAGCCCGTTAAAGATATCATGTCAGTATTGAGCGTGTAATCCAGTCCATCTCTTTCAGCAAATATCATGGTGGAATCGAAGAAAGACACATTTTCGTTCTGGTCACAAAACTTCCTCAGGGCCATGTTAATTGCGCGGATCGATGTCCACAGAGGCAATTTTCGTTCCCTTCTTGTCACTGAGTTGAATTTGTGTTGCGATTTTCTATCAATCAATTTCTTATCGCGGTTCCGAATGCGGTTCCGATCATGGTTTCGATCATGGTTCTTACCGCGGTTCCGATCATGGTTCGTACCGCGGTTCCGATCATGGTTCTTACCGTGGTTCCGATCATGGTTCGCACCGCGATTCCGATCTCGGAATCCATCCGCATCTCTTTCAGGCCTTTCTCGCAACACGCGGTCATTTCTGTCAGATTGAGGTAATTTAGGGACCCGTTCTCTCAATCTCTGCTCAGGTTTGTTACGAAAACTTTTTGCAAGATCTTCTTGCGTAGGTGCTAGACCGGCACGCAAATCGGTCATCGGAAATAGGGAGTTGATGACAATCTTAGCATCGGGTTTCAGTTTCATAATCTCTTCCACAACACGCAACACACCGATAACGACAACTTCTTCACTGCACTGACTACGTCCTAAATCATTTAGTCCCAATTCCAACCACCAAATTTTTGGATTGAATTCGTCGGGCATTTCTCCGTTTAGAATCCGCCAAAGAACAGATTTGTTCTGAATTGGTGGAAGATTCATTCGGTGTGGAAATAATCAAGATTGTATGCGATTGCAATACAGTTATCGGAAGAAACAAGTTAACTGGCATGTCGTCGCGATGATGTGTTACATACGCTGGCCGTAAGTCGATTCAAAATTTGAAAACTAACGTACCTCGTCCGCAGCTATTCCCAGCGCAATAGCCGTCATGGATCCGTCCTTTCCGCTAAAATTTTTGTTGAAAATTTGGGCAACTTCACTCAGACCTTGTTGCGAAATATCTCCAAACCATCTTCCATCCATTTTCTCGACGACACTACCTCCTAGAAATGCAATATCTGGACTTGTGATACCTTGATCGATCATGTTCCGAATTTGCAACATGTTTCCCGCATGAGCGTTTGTCCAACGTCGATACTCGCTTCTAGGAGAGGGATTAGTTGGATCTTCACACCGACAAGAATCATTGTCTCCTTTCAAACACCAGTGGTCGATGTTCCTCATTTGAAAGTCGAAGTTCGAACGAAGGTCGAGGTTTGAATAGTCGTGTTCAATAACACCAAAGTGTTCTGTGGGGTTGAAGAAAGTATCCGCAATAAGGTAGTATAGTGGAAGGACGAGGCAGAGAGTCGTGGTGCTCCAGAAAATCCTCGGGTTGTAGTGAATGCCGTATGACACGTACGCTTGCAAGAAATCACAGAAGTTACCGCAAGGCGAACTGATTGATTCAAGATTGATGTCGCCTGATTTAACCTTCAATTCTTCTGTATCCTCGGCATTGTTGTTGGTAGTCAAAGGAGCCATTTCAACATGGTCAACATCATTGACTGTGCCATCATCGGATTCATCCATGGTTCTTCTTTGAGTCGATAAAAAGAAGTATGTTGCCGTAGACAATGCAGGGGAGATTGGTATCATCTGGGATACCCGACGGTTTTCATCGCTACGCGTCGGATAACAATTGAGAATTGTGAAAAACTAACAGACATGATTCACAACATAAGGGCAAAATACCGTACCGTGTTATTCTAAAAATGGTATTTTTGATCTATTTCCCGTGATACATTTTGAATCAATACAATACAGCCAATGAGGGTCATTTGGGTCTTTCAGTAATCTCTTTATAGTAGGTCCTTTTTACTCAATACGCTTGTTTGTACTTTCTCAACTGTTATCCGACGCGTACCGGAGTATCCCTTAGTAGTTCCGTACGCGCGCACAGCCTTACAAATCGCTTTTTTTCTTTTTTGAGGGGTTGAACGAAAGTCTAAACTCTGTCAAATTTCAAATCAGACTTGATATTCTTATTCTTCACTTTGTTCTACCGGTAGGTCCCTACTTGGTATTTTGGCTGAGCTATCGGCAGCAGAAGCTCTATTAAACTTGGAATTTTTCGAGCATGCGTACAAACTCAACATTCCATATCGCCATGGAAAAAATTATGACTGAACACTACTACACTCAACCAATCCAGCATCCAAGCACATCACTGTCACCGTCATCAACAGAGCTACAATCCAGCAGAAGAGCGGACTGATTTGCCTGAAAATCAAGAATTTACGGACTGATTTCTTATTTTGGAATTGTTCCATCATGCGACGAAATGCAACAAATGATGTGGATCCCCCCAGCAGCCCCAAACGCCACAGAAGACCCTGCAGAGGCCCCAGTGATCAATATTAGTGATAGTATGAGGATTTGGGACCTTCGGATGCTTGCTAGGTGCAAATCCCAGTTTGATGATGGCTATGATAGTGATGGTCAAAAAGGCCCATTTTTTATGCAATCCATGCCAAGGGAGATCAAGAAATGGAAGCTGACCAATGCTTCCACTTTGGGCCTGACGCTGCAGCAGCAACAGCAGCCCTAGCAGAGGAGGAGGACAACGAGGATTTGTCTTCTGATGAAGAGGAGGATTTGTCTTCATCAGATGACAAGAATAGTGATGATGATGACGACAATGACAATGACAACAACAACAATAATGATGACAAGGAGGAAGGTCTACAAAAGAAATCTGTTCTTTGGCTCGACAGGAGCTCAAGCTTAGGAGTCAGCCAACCTCTGGCAACAAAGCAGCTTTGGTGAGTCAATTAACCAAAGCAATAGACTGGAACACCAAGTGATTTGATACCATGGAGGAAGCAAATGCAAGCAAGCCACAACAGGGATGCCATTCTTTGCCAACAACAACACGCCGACCTTGTAATACAATTCAACTGTTTCCTGATACTATCTTCTGGTGAGAGCTACAACCAAATGCCATGGTTGTTGAGGAGCCAGCCAATCCAACCTTCAGGATTCCACAAGCTCCCACTAGCTCTGAAGCAGAGGGTAGGCTTGCTTCCCCTCCCAAGAAGTACAACTTCACTGAAGTATTTGATATTCCTCAGTTCACGGTTGTGCAGATTCACTATGAATTGGATCGGTGGGGAAACACTAAGAAAGATGTTAATGGGAATCCAGTTACTAAGTCGACTCAAAGGGACGTGGGTGGTATCAATCCTAAGTTCAACAAAAAGCAGCATGAGCTGTCATCTACATCACATCCTTGGGAATTTGCGGAGGTATTCCTTCCACTTTATTATGATGCAAAAGACAAGGAGGAGTCCTTTTCATTTGAAGATATGAAGAACTGGACCAACCTTAAGGCGTCACTAGCTGGCGCTGGGGAGAGGCTGTATCCTGAGTTCAAGTCATTTTCAGCAAAGAAAATCCGGCAGTTCTTTGGGCTCTATGTCTTGCATGGTCTTTGCCCTTCAGCTTGTGTTGAGTACAAGCTAAGAAGTACAGCCTCTGACAGGCTTGCAGGGAATGACTTTGTCCATCAAGCTTTCACCAGGGGGGAGAGCAAGAATCCTTGCAAGCAGCACAAGCACTTCAAAGCTTTCCTCACATACCAAGACCCTTGCATTCCAACCCCCTCAAGGAAGGAGTATCCAAACTGGAAGATACGCCTATTGATTAAGTGGGTGAATTTGCAGTGCCCGTGCGCTTGGATGCTATCCCAAAGTATTGCAGTGGATGAAATGACTGTGTGCTTTAAGGGTCAACACATTGATAAACAGTGAATCACATACAATAGGGAGGGGGGATGGTTTCCAAGCTGATGCACTCTGTGATGATGAATATTGCTATCAAGTGTACACGAGGAATGATCCTGCTCCAAAGAAGTATCTTAATATGGGTCTCTCTTCCCTTCATACATGGACCATGCGGTTGTTTGACTCCCTGAAGGACCACCACAATCATGTTGGTATGGACAACTTGTACAACTCAGTTATGTTCTGCAAGGCTGCCTTTAGACATTCAAAGCGGGTCCTGTGTCATGGAGTAATCTGCAAAGCAAATTGTGGCATCCCTGACTGTGTATTCCAACAGGAGCTCAAGAACATATGGGCTCAGCGGGCAGCGCTGGGAACTGTGAAAGTTACTGTTCTTGAAGGTGATGCAGAGTGTGTCTTCCTTGTTGCTTCAAGTGTGTATGATACCAAACCAGTCGATTACTTGAGTATGCTTAGTACTAGTTTGATTGAATGGGTGGAGAAGGAGAAGGTTATCTACAATATTGACAAAGGGTATTCAAACAGCAAGACATGAAGATTAAAAAACAAGCCATCACCGCACCCTCCTCCAACCAATCTGTTTCCCCTCCAATAGAAGGGAGGATGAGGGTGCACATGTACAAATACTACCAAATTTGAACACCATCATGTTACTCTACTGCTTAGCCGGCCAGGAATGGCAATTGGATAGCTATTTGGATGGCAAATCACGAAGATATGAATACCATTTGACCACCATTCTGTTTCTCCTTTGATAGAATAGACCATGAAGGTTCGTCACTGTACAAATAGTACAAAATGACACCAACTCAAATACCTAGTATGCGTTACTCTACTTCAATCTGGATGCTGAAGTGAGAAGGGTACAAGTACGGCAATTATAGTGAATAACACGAGTGACAAAGATACAGAAAAAAACAAGCCAAGGACGACCCTCCTCTGACCCATCTGTTTCCCCTCCAGTAGAAGGGAGAATGAGGGTTTACATGTACAAATACTACCAGTTTCAAACGCCAGCATGTCACTCTACTGATTTGCCGGCCGGGAATTGCAATCGAATGGCTATCGAATGGCTATCAAATGGCTATTTGGATGGTGAATTACAAACACGATGACCCTCCTGTTTCTCCTTTGATAAAAGTTCACCACTGTACCAATAGTAGTACAAAGTGACACCAACTCAAATACCTACACATTACTCTACGAGGAGGGGAGGGGGACAAAGAATACATTATGCAAAAGTGTGTAAAATTGTACAAAGTATTACTCTAGCTCTAGCTATTGCTCTCACTCTCACCGCTTGCTCTTGCTGCTTGTCGCTTGCTCTTGCTCTTGCTCTTGCTCTTGTTGCCGCTTGCTGTCCTTACCCATTTTTGTTGTTCCCTCTTGTCCTTTCATTGTTCCTGAGAAATAAAAATAACAGAAAGAAATATCAGAAACAAATATAATCTCCAACAAATTTTTGTCATTGTCACTCACTTGCGTTCCCTTCCGTTGTTCTGTCTCATTTGTTGCTCTTTGTTTGTTTGTTTAATTGTTGTTCTGTTTCAATAAAAGTAACAGAAAGAAAGATCAGAAACAAATAGAATCTCCAACAAATTGCCCTCATTGTTGTCACTCAGACCCACTTGTGTTCCGTTTTGTTGTTCCGTTGTTTTGTCTTTTTGTTGTTCCGTCCTTGTCACAGATTTGTCCTTGCCATCGTTCCGTCACGTTGTTGTTGTTGCTGTCAAATTTTCGTTGTTGTTGTTGCTCTCGATTTGTTGTTGCCAACAATTTGTTGCCAACGATTTGTTGTTGCCGTCAATTTGTTGTTGCCGTCGATTTGTTGTTGCCGTTGACTTGTTGTTGCCATCAATTCGTTGTTGCTGCTGCTGCTGTTGATTTGATGTTTGAATGAAAGACTTCTTACTCCTATGTCACTTGAACAGGATCTTGTTCCCGTTGATATTGATGCAATGGGTGCAGATTTGTGCTTTTAAGAGGTCTCCTTCCAGCAACTAATCTCTTGTCACAATACTATCCTTTTTCCTACAGTACAAGGCTATTCTCTTTGGACTTCTATATCTGAGCACGGATCTTTGGTCTAATGATCAATGGATCAAGAGGTTAGATCCCACCTTCTCGGACGGAGTGCAAGCACTCTCTTTACTACTATTAACTGAAGAATGACATTCATTGGTGATGCACCAACTCGGTCCAGGAATGGTAGGTCTTCTTCGTCAGCTAGCTAGCTCTTTCCGTTTAGTATTGGGTGCAAAGAGGCCATTCTCGTTAGCATGCTTTCAGACTTCTTTTGCAGACAGCTTGTTGTTTTCCATAGCAAAGGTAATTCTTGGATTATCGTCCGTCACCCGATCTTTGTTGGCTTGTCCTACTAGTACTATGCCTTGCCCAACAGCCCCAGCAAGGCACACGCGCGAATTTAAATTTTAAATACTGCATTCATAGTACAGTTTTGAGTACGTATGTTGGACGATAGCTGCGCGACTAAGATCTTAAGATTACTGCAGAACTACCTTGTACAGTACGAGTACCTAGTACTCGTACTCGTACAGTCGTACTTGTTTTGACATCAATTCTTCCTTTTTGAGCTCTGCGATTCGTACTCGTACTCATAAGTACTCGTACCGTATTTACTCTCCAAATCGAATTTTTGTTTCTTCCATTCCGATCTGTGGCAGCAAGTGGAAGAGAGGGCGTGTCACCCCCTGAGAACAATTTTACCTTATCATACTACCGGTACGAGTTCGTACCGTACCGGTAGGAATAATTATTTTTAGAAGTATCTTACCGGTAATTACCTGTACTGCGGGTATTTTTTTTTATGACCCTTGCAGACTACGATACGATACTCGTAGTACACGTATGGTAAAATCTTACTTCGTACTTATGACCGTAATGAATGCTGACATCTTGTTTTTGTTCTTATCGAGCATTTTTCCAGAATGCCGAATCACGATCGTCAGAAAAAAAGTCTGACATCACACAAGAAGAGCTCTATTTTTTTCTCAACAAAAACCACAATCCTCACATCAAAGTTTGAAAGTGTCAAGATGATCATTTTTTTTCTTTAGCGGTTGAATTCTTTTGCAACATCAGCGAGGGAGTTTACAATAGTAACTCATAGATTGCGTGGCCCTACTGTATTATTGATCACAACAATATCACCTAAACGCAGTGATTTTGAACGATGAAAGCACTACGCTCAGAACTATGCACCGTCGTCCTTGTCCTTGCTTCACGATGGGATGGGAAAACATCATTTGTGGGCGCATTATCGGCATCGGACTTCCAGCGGGACAGAGGCACGGTCAAGACTAACGCGAAAGAGAAAACAAAATCAATTTCAACCGTTCACCTTGGTTATCAAGACAAGGAAATCGATATATTTATACCGGAAAGAATTGGCGACCATTTTTCCACAAATGCTGAAAGTGGAAAACGACCAAGAAATGACCACAGAGGCCCATCCGACTTCGCCCTTTCGAAGCTAATTGCACATTGTCCAAGCTTAGTGGATGAACGCAATGTCCTTGAGCTTGGCTCTGGCCTGGGTATGGTATCGGCCGTTGCGTGCAAATACTCACGGCCCAACCATGTCGCGATTACAGATCGCGACAAATCGCTTCTGTCCCTAGCATATGCTTCGTGTGTACAGCTCCAACGATCGAAAGCAAGTGTATCTAGATGCTGCATGGATTGGAAAAAACCTTCAACCTGGCCTCAGCAAGAATATGATATGTTGCTAGGTGCAGATATTTTATATGATAAGCGGAGTATTTTGCCGCTGGTCAACGTAATGCAGCATTATCTCTGCAACGAAGCGAAACCCGGAACGAGAAGACAAGCAGTTATCGTTGATCCCGTAAAACAGGTCAATCGAAATAGGTTTTCCATGGAAGCACAGAGGGCAGGATTGATCGTCGATCAAACTGAATTTCCTGGGTCGCCGGATCTAGTGCTTCTCAGTATTTCCCCTTCTTGATAATGCACGATACAAATGGAAGAAAACTACCCTTCTGCCATCAGTTTATCAACTTTAGTTGAAGCCACAAAGATATGCTTTCCATCAACAAGATAATATTCTTTTATTCTACTTGCTGTTATTTCCATCAGGATAGCTATAAGTCTGCTGAATAAGACCAACTCAGTAAATGTTCTTTGCTAACACGATCACATTTTAGAAACACATATTGAATTTCGAGAGGGCCAGATAACCGAGTCCGAACAATCTGGCTCCTTGTTGCATATGCCATCAACGGTGATAGTTTGTCTTAGAAATAGGTTGTATCTCACAATCATTCTGGCGTTCTCCAGTATGGCACCGCAGGCCAAGTTGGCAAGAATTCCTTGAGATATCGCATGTCGGAATACGATGAAAGAACACCTGTTTCGGTCAAACTTTCTTCGTACTCTGACTTGGATGCCTGGCTGAACACCCTGCATGACAAAATCCTTCGTTCGGGAGAGTCTGCTGCGCAGTATTTATCAAACATACTCAGTACATGTTCTTTAAGTTCCTCCGGTGATTTTCGTCGACTTCCGGTCAAAGTTAAATCAGAAAGACCCTCAGCTGTCGGGTTAAGCTCATCTGCTAATCTTTCTAGACGATCAAACACAGGTGTCCTCATCTTCTCGTGATTTGCTTCTGTAGCAGCAATCTCATTCCACCAAGTACCGACTTCTGATGATAGTTTTCTGTCTTCTTCCATGAGTTGCACTACAACTCCTCGAGCTTCCTTAGCAAAAATCTCTGGAGACTTTTCTTCCAATTCCTCACGAAAGGTTTCAAGCCAAGCTTCAATACGTTCTTCCAGGTACTTAGGAGACTTACTACTACTCTGTACAACGGCGCTTAATCCCCAAGTGCTTCCCGCGGTTTTTCGTACAAACACACTTACAATGTAGCCAAGCTGTTCTTTAGTGCGAAGTTGATTGTAGGCGGAACTGTATGCTAGGTGACCGATAAGGTCAAGAATTCCGATACCTTCATATCCAAGACTAGAGTCCGAACCAAATTGCAAAGTCATTTCGACAGCGTTATTTTCTTCGGACGGACTCGAAGCCAGTTCCTGATACTTGACCGGAATCCGTTCTTCAGTCACCTCATTTCCAAAGATATGCTCTGCTTCAGCTCTCGTTGGAAGTTTCATCGACCTGAAACCTGGCGTTTCGGCAAAGTTGAGAGGTCGTGATTTGTCAACGAAAACACGATTGATCACATCAATTACCTCTTTTGTACCCTTTTCATCAATGTTGCCAACACACATAGCCTGCGCCTTCAATCGTGATGTGAGCGACTCTTCAGCAACATCAGCGCATTGTTCCATAGTTAATGGATCCTTGTCAGCGTGTTCTCCTTCCAACAAATCAACATAATTGTCAATGTACCATACACTTTCTTCCATCAAGAGCCTCGAGTTGTAGTTTGCAACTTCATAAGGGGCGTCAAGTCGATCTACGAACCGAACAGAAAACGAAAAAATTACGCGTGTTAGACGAAAATTTGTCAGTACTCCAGACAATTGAAAAAGTCGACGACGATGGAATGAAATACAAAATTTCACACGCTGTTCCCTTACAATTCTTGGTTTCACGAAGGAGACTCTCTTTGGCCTTTTCGAAACGATCATGCAGCCCAGGATGCTTATCTTTCCCCTCTTTCAATTCTTTGATCAAACTCAACATCCTTGAAGTAAGTGTATCCAAAAGGATTGGCAGCTTCTCGGAGTACCCTCGAACAGCGATCTTGTATCCAGTGGGAGTGCAAGTGACGCTATAATTGCATCCTGCGAGACTTGCGTCGTAAACAAATGAATTGAGATCATCGTTTAAGACTTTCTGGTAGATCCTACTCAATGTCATCGACCTAGGTGATTCGTAAGTCTTTGGAGTAACTATGGAGAGACGTATGAAGGTTTTCGGAACCCTCCAAAATCGATCCATTTTGTGCCACATTCGAAAGTTTTCACTTTCGTGGAGAAGAGTAGGAGGTTCCGATTTTGTGCGTTCCCTTTCGGTCTCCGACAATGTCTCCTCTGAATCTTCGCTTCGCAAAGAAAAGTCGGTTGGAATGTATTCGTTCAATGCCGGAACGTGCAATTCAGGATCCAGTTCTGCTGGATTATCCCATCGTTTCATTTGATCTTCGGTAACAGCGCTTTCGCGATAGATTGCTCCGTAGAGAGGTTCTACCATCCATTCGTCCGGAATTTCTTGTTCCAAATCAGAGTTCACAATATTTATCATACAATTTTGGGGGCGAAGTCGATCCATAAATGCTGCAGCAATCACTGGATCATAGTCTTCGTTCTTGGACCCAACCACGAGTATTTCTTCTGGACGAGGAGTTTCGAACATGAGATCCGATGCCGAAGAGCAAAAGTCCGTTGGATCTCCTTGCTCGCGAAATTTGAAGTTGGTCATACTAATTTGTTGAAGTTCGTCGTGATACTTTGACAGCAGTTCTGGTTGTTCGGTAGCAACGTTTTTAATCAGTGAAATCCACTGGAAAACCAAATCGAGAACCTCGTCCTTCGCTCGCATTCCTTTGGGGGTCAATGCCAGCGACACACTGAATAAGGAGAAATCAGACGCATCAAGTGCCGCACCCGAACTTAAGCCCGTCAGGTAGCCCCGCTTGTTCAACAAATGGTGCAAAGAACCAGGAGATTCGTGTCCAATCAAATGGGAAAGCACACGATGCGGTCTTGTCTTTCTGAGTACCGGATCATAAACTGGTGGAGTGACAAATTGAACTTTTAGAGTTCTACTTTCCAATAGCGGAATAACTTCACGAAACTTGCCTAGTTGATCGGTTCCGAACGCTGGGTTTTCCGGATCGTGCACCGCGTTATCGCGGGGAAACACAGGAGACTGAGGATTGATTTTTTCGCGACGAGGCGGTTGATCCGACGCAGCTAGTTCCCCAAAGGTTTCTTCCACTGTTTGTTGGAGAGCATCCAAAGAACTACAACCTACGACAGCCAGGCGCATATTCGATGTCGTGTAATATGTCTCCCAAAACTTTTTCAGTTCTTGTACCGGACTTCCGAGTGAACTCAATGTTTCATAATTTCCGCAGCCAAAGTTTGAAAAAGGATGTTTTTGATTTGAACGTGACTTGAGAAGTTGATAGTTGCGCCAAGAGTCACTTGTCTTCCCGTTCCGGTATTCGGAATCGATAGCACGAAGTTCCCGTTCTACCATGTCCTCGTCAAACGTTGGATGTATAAAAAATTGCGCCAGACGATCCAAACCGCCCTTGAGACCTTCACTTGTTTCATCCTTATCCACCTGTTGGCTCGTTACACTAAAATAATAGTTAGTATCTTCCATATCGGTATAAGCGTTGCAAAACCCTCCGTGCTTCGAGAGAAAACCTTCGTACTCGTCTTCGCCGGGATACTTTTTTGTACCCAAAAAGAGCATGTGCTCGTGAAAATGTGCCAAACCTGGAATGGTGTCGTCAAAATGACCAGCCTGCACGTGGATAGATGCAGCCTCGACCTTGGCACCACTGTTTTCATCATCAGCATTGGCCTTGTCGGAAGCTGTACTCACGAGCAGTACCTGCAGGTTATTGTGCAGTTTGATCCAACGATATTGAGACATATCTCTATCAGGTTTCACAAAGTCAGTTTCAGCAGCTAAGATTTCGGTTTTCCCCGATGTGGACAACAGTTCTTCGCTGTTTGTTGTGTTTTGTGCTTCTGCGATCAACGTTTCGACTTCGGCTGATCGAGCGGTGCTGCTCCAACTTGGATTGCGAAGACATATTGGAAGAGTACCCGCCGATGATTTGGACCTTGATCCCCCCTGTTTCCCAAACGACAGAAGAGAGGACCGCCTGAACGAAGAAGATTTGCGGTAATGATCGACACTATTTGCGAACATGGGACAACTTGTTTTCGAACGAAGAAACTGAATCGCATTCTTTGAGCCAACGACCGCGGTCCGCTTCACTACAAAAGACTGACTAGCCGAAACGAATAAGAAGAAGAACATCAATCGCATTGTGCAGCGTTTTGCCATGGCTGATGATGATGATTCGAGGATTGTAAGCACCGAAATAACGTGCCGATCAACTGATGGCAAGGAAGCACTTTCGAAGTATGAGGTCAGCGTTTGAGCAAGCTCGTTTCTTTATCTTTCCGCAGCTGTATTTGTGACAAAGGTTTGACAGAGATAAAAGTTTTCCTTTCTTCTGGCTAACGGCAGTCTTGCCTTTTCAGACGAAATGTGAGGTAATGAGGTAAGTGAGCGCCTTCCTGTTGTTGAATTGTGACGACGTGATATTTTTTGTAGAAAGAACAACCTCCTACTCGTACCTTAGTTCCCGAGGGTGCCTGCTCGCGTGCTTCGGGTGCGAACAGATTGCAATTTATTTTGGAGATTCTTAATTACCGTTCCTAGTACGTTTGAAAGTAACGGGCTGTGAGTCATTGACCAAGATTAGGTCAGTCCCGTAATCGGGGTTTGTCGTATGCCTCTAAAATAAGGTAATAGTAATACGACTAGTGGGTACGAGTAAGCGTGTAAATTAGGGTGACCGTTTTGAGACAGCTTTTTTTTTGGCCCCCCTCGTACACCCATAGATTTGGGTCCTGTTAGTCTTATTGATCTTACTCTCCAGCTGGAACTTCTTGACCAAAGCAATCACCGCGCCAGAATTGGCAAAAGCAAGAGCTTTCCATAGATACCCAATTTGCAGGGGTTGCGCGCGCCGGAACCCCTTCGGACTTTATGATTCTTCCGGTCAAGAAAATCACGAAAAATTATGAAACACTCCATTACCACACCCATCAGAATACCAAGTGGTCTAAACCAACCCATTCCTTAACCATAGCATTAAATCGACCCGCTACTTGGCATTCCCTTCCTTACACCAAGATCAACAAGACCTGCAAGTTTCGGATCAATTGGACGAGTCCTACAGGAGAAAAGAGCTTTAACAACAGCAACAACGGATCGATGAGGAAGGGCAAAAACTCCAAAAAATGCCCCCCCCTCCCCCCTGCATTGGAAACAAGGTCCCTGGAACGTTTTGCAACAACAACAAGCGCCGCTACAGGGTAAATCAATACTTATCAAAGAGAAGCAGACCCCCAAGTTGCGACTCGATCCTCCCAGTCGATTAAAAAAACAGCCACAGCCACACTGGCACCCCCAGGGGCAAGATTTTGAGGTGGAAAAATTTCCCCATAGCAGCAACAAGGATCCCCCTACTCGCGGCAACAACAAGCCAGCCCCACTACAGGTTAAATCAATACTTATCAAGTACAAGATGCCCCCCAAGTTGCAGATCGATCCTCCCGGTCGTTTCGAAGAAGAAAAAAACTCCAGCAACAACACCCCCCCCCCCCAAGGGCCAAAAACTCCCCCTACAGCAGCAACAACAACACACATAGTTGGCGTTGTGGCAAGGGGCGCCTCCCTTCCCCCGTGCAAGTTAACAAATAACGCGGCTGTTATCCATTCACACACTGGTACTATCACCACAGCGACTGCTGGAGGCGGAGAGCAAGAATCGGTCCCTACAGAAGATAGTATTGTGGAAGAGGGCAAAACTCTTGGAAGAACAACAAAACAAGAAGGCTGCCCCCCCTCCCCCCCCCATCGCCACCACCACCACCGCCACCACCGCCTGCTGTTGTTGTTGTTGTTGCTGGATCAAATGGTAGCAGCGTTTCGCCTGTAACTAATCCAAGTGGACTGTTGGACCCCCCCTCCGAAAAAAAAACGCCGAATAACAACAACAACAACAACAACAAAAGAGCCCATACAGCCTCAAGCAACACCAATGGAAGCACATTGTCGATGGCGACGACGGCAACAGGAGCAGCGCCAGCAGCGAGTACAGCAGCGTTTTTGGAAAAGGAAAACTCCACCCCCCCCCCCCCCCCCACCCACCTTGCAAAAAGAAGAAACTCACTCCACCAACATTGTTGTGTCTGAAACGAACAAAGTGGACTCCACACCAAGTCTTATGTGATTCAGCTAATGAGCAAGCTATCAGGGTTTGTTTCAACCATGCATGGAATGAAGCAAGAAGCAAATACAAGCACCAGGTGCAACTCCCAAAGGGTGTGGCTTGTTTGTCAGCGGCACAAATCTGTGACGGGGTAGATGAATTGTACGGTGTAAGTATTAACCCAAATACATTGCGGAATCAAGTTTGGGAAGGACTCATGGGTCCACCACGCAGGGGGCGACGACCGGTGCTTGCAGAAGCGGTGGAAGATGCAATTGCGGATGCAATTGAAACGTATGTTGCATTGACCGCAGCGGGGATGAAGGAGAAACCTGACCGGCAGGTAATCCTACAGAAGCTCACAGCGTGCATAACTAACGGTGTCATTCCAGCGCCACTGACTGATCCTGTTTTGTTATTCAGAAGGCTGCAACCACGGTTTGCAGATGGGGTGGAAGTATCTAACCTGAATTCGCAGATGGAGGAACGGCGTGCAACATACGGAACACATAAAAATATTAATGAATGGTTTACAACCCTAAAAGAATTTTTCCTCGAGATGGGCTTCGCACGGTTGCCGACGAAGGAGGAGGTCGCTGAGGGACACGAAGGAGAGCTGTATTTCCCCCCTGAACAACTTCAACAAATAATCAATGTGGATGAAACAGGGCTATCACTGGACACGACGACAACAAAGTCCGGCAGACATCCCGTCACCCAGTATGGACCTAGTAGCAGGGATCTTCCTGTGGGAGCAAGCCGTGCAAATAAAAGCAGTCACCGCATAACACTCCTCTGTGGTAGTTGCGCTTCTGGAGATCCCATCCCCCCCCCATTTTCAGTTGAAAAGTATGGCTAAAGATGATTCAAACAAGCGAATTCAGAATTCGTTTTTGGAAGAGCTCGAACATCATTCGGTCATTGGAACATGGGGGTTCAACAAACCAACCAAGCGGTGGACTACAGTGAATTGTAATGCTAGTGCGGGGATGGATGGTACTGAGTTTACGAAGGTAGTGAAGGATGCATACATGCCATTATTTCCGGATCTGGCCCCCGTACCTGGAAAGCGAGTAGTGATGTTGGTTGATTCGGGTCCAGGACGGGAGGACGATGAGTTGCAAATTATTACCGCCCCCGAAGGCCTCTAGTTACTTACTGGAGTTCCAAATACAACACATATTTGGCAACCAACAGACCAGAACTACGGACTGTTTAAAACTCTTTTCCGCAACAACAAGACGATGCTGAATGACTTGCGCCGGGCAAGAGAGCTTACCATGCGATCTCACGATATTCCGCGGCTTGTATTTGGGGGATGCGAGGCGGATGAGAAGGGACGTTATGTCACTTTGAACAGGGCATTTCACGACTCATTTTCTGTGGAAAAATCAAAGGCTATCTAGCACCACATCGGTATTGTCCCTTTCACACACAATTGTCTAGGGAATCGCAATGTAGCTCACGAGGTGACACTACGTAATGGTTCTGTAGACCTTGCAGCGGATCCAATGACGAGAAAGTTACTTGATCTCGAACTTTGCAACAGCAACGCAGTAAAGTACATCACCAAATACGGATTGAAAGAGGAAGCCTTTGCTGCAAAGGCGGCACAAAACAACAAGAAAGAGAAGATTGCATCTACTAAACCGGGTTCGAATGAGCGGATATTGAAATTGGCAAAAGCAAATACGGCAGGACAAAAATTCCGTATCACCGGTGGATTCGTCACTAACTCCAAGGACGTTTGGAAAGCAAAAGTGTTGAAGGAACGTATGAAAAAAATCGCGACGCTGAAGACTGCAAAGGCGCGCGCCGCTGCTTTTGCATAGAAGAAGGGAGCAGCTGAGGCCTTAGTTGCAAAGTGTGGGAGCGAATTTGCTAGACTAGCGGTGCAACATTTGAAAGTGATTTATGATTGGAAGTTTGCAAAGAAGGTTGCTGCTGGAATGAAAAAAGAGCAAATAGTTGCTGCCCTAGTTAATGCAAAGGATGATCCGCCAGTGGGTGTGGTGGAGTGGAGCAAGGAGCGCAATGGCGCTGAATTGCAGAGGCTGGAGAAAGCAGAGATCACAATGAAAGAAACACTTTTGGGGAAGGCTACTGGCAGAGAAATTAGAGAAGTGTGTTCAAACAATTAAGGAGGTGACTCCAAAGATGCTGGAGATAGCAGCCCTGGATGATGGGAAGATTGAATACATTAAAAGGATGCAAGCAACAAGGGGCGTGTAACCAATGTTATTTGTTTGTTATTCAGTGCTGTTAAAGTAGTTGCAATTAGATGGATTAGGAAGGAAAGAAGTGAGGAGGAGTTTCGAGTTTTTTTCGTCTCGGCGATTCAAATGAAAACAAAGAGAGAAAAACCCGATTCGAACGAAAACAAAGAGGGAAAAAACTGAAACTCCGAACCGATAGAGGTGCAGAATCAGTCATGAGACCAATTTAAATCATGAGTGTTATATTGAACATTTGGAGCTGGTACAAATTCTACGTAGCCCTACTTTGTCTCTTCGTCATTAACACACATACTCGTACTCGTACCGTACGTATGATTGAAATTTTGCTAAAACTAAGATTGTGAGCAAGCTCTGCCAACTACTCCGAAGAGGCGTTGAAAAGCTTGTCTTTATTTACTAAACAGTTGCAAAGGCGTTGGACTTGAAATTCAACGGTCTTGCAGCCACATAGAAGAATTAAGATTTGTAGATCATCCAGACTTCAATATTGAAGCCTGGCTGGTGTGGCATTGCTGCTGACATCAGATTTCAGATTTTCTTGAATCGTGGGAATTCAATCGTGAGGGTTTGAATACCACACTCCTTTTCTTCCCATAAAAGTTGAACTTGGTGGCACAGAATTCTTTGTGGTCACGTGCAACCAGTATTCCATAGATAAGAAATTTTTAATTGGCGTGAAATGGTTTGAGGTTCCAAATGTTCATCCGTTGGTCAACATGGTTTCCTAAGAGGAAGGAAACTGTTCCATTGGTGTGGATTTGCTTGGTGGTATAGGGGCCTTTGCTTCTTGCTTCAAAAGTGCAAGGAATTTGCTTTTGATTTTTCATCATAACTTGGTCTTCAACACTATAATCATGAAGCTTTCGACGGCTATTTTCTTTCATTGCATTCTTGTCTATCTGAGCTTGGCATTTGTTTCTGACCATGGCCAAGTCACTGATTACAGGAATAGGTAAGAACATATCCCAGTGGAATACAAGGGCGCCGTGTGTCATTCCAAAGGTCTTGTGGATAGTGGATCTAATAGCAAATTGAGCAGACGCAAAGACACTATTGATGATGCCGGTGGCTTCCTGCAGAGTCTGTGGCGGGTTGGTGTTGAGCTCTGTCTGCATTGCAGACTTGATTGTATTGTAAACTCTTTCAAGGAGAGCATTTGACTGTGGGTTCCAAACAGAGCAAACCTTGGCCTTGATTCCAAGATTGGCGAGGTGGAGTTGGAAGTCATTGCTCATGAAGTTGGTTCCTTGGTCAATGATGCAGTTGACTGGCTTTGGGTATCTGGAGAGCCAGTCATTGTCAAGGGCATGGACTGTCATTAGGCTGGTTGGGCTTACTTGTGGTGCTCTGATTATTTCATTGAGGTTGGTGTACATATCCATGATGGTTAATCCATTAAGGCAATTGTTCCATGGCCGGGGATCTTGATCTTCCAAGGACCAATTCCATCAATTGCAATGGTGTCCCAAGGAATGTACTGGTGTTCCTTGGTTGGGAGTTGGGCATGGCTTTGGTGGCTATTCTTGTATCTTTGGCAAGCATCGCAGGTTCAGTAGAAGGAGGTCATTTGGTCCTTCAAGTTTGGGGCGTATACAAATTGGCTGATGGTTCGATACAACCTTTCGGCGCCAGCGTGGTCATGCACATGGTGGTAATATTTGATTGTGGCTTGTACTCGATTTGGAGGGAGCACAATTTCTGTCAACCATTGGATTCAATAATTTGTAAGTTGGTGCCATTGAAGTTCTTGGTGGTGTATCTTGGATTGGTTGAGATATCGGCGCTGGCAGCTTGGTCTTCTGCCAGCTGAGCAAAGGCTAAGGGATACATTGGGATGTCTTCTGGGTAGTTGAGGAACAAGTCAGGAAGAGAGAGAACATCTGTTGGAGTGTCGGTTGGAGTGTCCGTTGGATCTGTTGGAGCAATGTCCAAATCTGTTGGAGGAGTTGGGGGTTCCTTCTTTTCCTCTAGAGATTGCTGGAGCGGGAGCCAGGAGAGCGCGTCGGCAATCACATTATCTTTGCCTTGGACATAGTACTTGAATACTGGAGAGAATTCTTCAAGGATCATGCACCAAGTCATAATCCGGTGGCTTGTAAGGTTCTGTCAGGTTAAGTTAATGTGGTCTGTCCATACTATGATTTCTGCATCCCAAAGAATGGGTCGAAATTTCTTGAAGACTTCAACGATGCAGAACATCTCTTTGTCAACGGTTGGGTATTTCCGTTGAGCAGTATTGAGTTTTTGAGAGAAGCAGAGGATAATTCTTCCTTCTTGGATTACCACATCACCAAGCTGGTAGTCAGAAGCATTGGTGTAGATGTGGAAGGGCTTGTTTGGATCAGGGAAGGCAAGCAGGATATATTTTGCAATGAGGGCCTTGGCTTTGTTGAAGGCCGCGATGAGCGCTGGAGTTGGGGATAGCTTGCCTTTGGATCTACCAGAGAGGTCTGTAAGTGGGGCAAGGACTTCAAAAACGAACTTCGGATAGAAGTTTCAATAGAAGTTGATCATCCCAACAAAGGATCTAAGTTGGGTTGTTGTTGAGGGAAAGGCCAGTTTCAAGATGGGATCTATCTTGTTTGGATTGGGCCGGATTCTATCTTTGGAAATAATGTAGCCAAGCCAAGGCGCCTGTGATTGGAACCAATGGCACTTGGAGGGCTTGACAGCAAAGTTGTGGGCCTTGAGCAAGGAAAGAACAGAGGCAACAGATTTGCAGTGAGATTCAAGGGTGTCAGAGAAGATTCCAATATCATCAATGTATACTTCAATGTCTTTCAAGTGCAATAGCATCTGTTCCATGCATCCTTGGGTCAAACTTGGAGAGTTGAGGAAGCCCGTTGGCAATCTGAGAAGTCAGAATTTTTCAAACGCAGTGACTAGGACACAAAGCCAAGTGGAGGCTTCGTTGAGTTTGAAGGTGTGGAACTGCATGCTGGCATTGATAAGGGTCACATATTTGAACCCTCTTCTTCTGTGGAAGATGTCTTGGATCTTTGGAAGTAAATAGTGGAGCTTTTTGGTGACTTTGCTGAGCTCTCTGAAGTCACTGATGAGCCTACAAGAACCATCAGGCTTGGAGACTACAAATGTTGGCATTCCCCATTTGGTCGCATAGCATCTTTCAAGAATGCCAAGTTTGACTTGACAGTCTATTTCCTTCTTTATGGTGTCTTGTTGGTGGAGTGCAATTGGATATGGTTGTTTGATGTGGTTTGGCGTTGCATTTTGCTGGAGCTCAATGTGGAACTCTTGATTAGGGAAAATGCCTAATTGCTTATCATTCAAGCCTTCAAAAAGTTCTTCATTTTCAAGAAGTGTTGTAACTCTAAAAATCGACCAAAAGGTATATGATTTTAAAATTTAAAGAGAAAGTGAGCTCGTGGAGACGCTCTTAGATTTACTGTATTTTTACTGTGTTGGGGCTCCCTGCTGTATTTTTACGTGATAGAGATCTTCCCCGGTTATTTGTTACCATTCTCGTACTGATACTGTCACTGCTGTTTCTGTGTTAGTGTCCATCTTACCGTATCAATCATTCAATAGTATTGGTCATTTACGAGGTTAAGTGTTTTGTTCCATGGGCCATGTGCTTGTTCGTAGAGTAGGTAGATGAATGAGGACCATTCGGAATTGGTATTGGTTTTCATGATTGCAATAAGTAATTTCCTCACGGGATGTTAAGTGTATCCATTTTGAATAAACTTAAGGATTCCAAGTGTTTACTTATCAATCAGGTCTTTGGGGATGTCTTGTTTCTAACCGATTAACCTCTTTTGTTTGTAGTCTTAAGTGATATCATTTTTACCACTTAAGGATTTCCAAGTAGTGGAGGTGCGTTTGATTCTAAGACGCGATCACCAAAATAATGGTATCTCTGTTACTGTATCTCTGTTACTCCGTGTTAATATTTTACACCTTGATTTGTCGTCTTTTTGTTTGAATCTGATGCAGACAATGTCCGTATTTTTTTGCTGACAACACACCCCTTGATCCAACATGCTCACTTGATGTTGGATTACTGTTGGAGTATATTTTGCTTTTTGTGATTGGGTCGCCAATCGAATCGAATTGTAGGAACATATCAGCGATTCGACTGATCCGGTTGTCAATCGAAGCAATCATCGAATTGTGGACGGTTGAATGATCTAACCTGGCTAGTGTCCCATGATGTATCTTGCATGTCGGGCGTGCAAGATCCATCCCAATGGTTTGGTTAGATCATCAGCAGGGTTGATAACTCCAGGAATATGAATCATCTTGATTTCTCCATTTTCTTTCCATGCTTGGATTGCAAAGAACCTGATTTCAATATGTCTGGCTCTTTCAGTAGGCTTTTGGGTATTGATGATTTCGATTGCAGAAGCGTTGTCTTCATAGATTGGAGTTGGACCAACTTGCACAAAACCTAGTTCCTTGAGTATAGATATGAGGTATCTCACTGTTTTGGCTGCTGTGACAGCTGCGATGAACTCGGCTTCCGTAGAACTCTGTGCAGTGAGTGATTGTGCTTTGGATCTATAAACAATTGCTCCGCCAGCATAGTAAGTGAAAACATAGCCTGTGGGGGACCTTCGATGTTTTGGGTCATTTCCATATGCTGCATCAACAAAACACAATAACTTGCTTTGCTTGATATCTTCAGGGTATTTGGGGAGTGATGCATCTTGGACTGAGTCGTCATATGGCACCCCTGTAGGCAGGGATGGTTCAGCATTTGGTCTGTAGAACCTAATACCCCAGGATCTTGTTGTTCTGAGATATCAAGCTATGTTCTTCAGGCTGGAATAGTGGAATGCAGTGGGGTTGGAACACTGGTTTTGAAGTTCAGCTTTGACACGTCTTTTCATTACCTCAATGTGAACCTTGTATTGTGAGTCATCCTCAAAAACATCAGACGGTAAAGTAGAATGGCGTGCACGAGCTGGAGTTACCACTGCTGTTGGAACTGCACAGTTTTGTGCTTCACCTCCACAAGACGACGTAGCTTTGGATACGGATGCAGCTACATGTGCTAAAGTGCAGACCGGTGTGGTGGGTGCAGCTGTGAGTGTCAATGGTTTTACAGGCACAACATGTACACCTAGAGTTCCAGGAGCAGCAGCGTATGAAACTGTGGGTACCTCGGCTGTTGGAATCACGTCATTGGGTACGGTTGCAGGTGGATTTTTGGACACAAAATTCTTAATTTAGCTGTGGCTGCGGATTTGGGTGGAACTTTTCTAGAAGAAATTCTTGTTTTGGCTGCAGATGCGGATGCAGGTTGAACTTTAGGAGACAAAATTCTGGTTTTGGCTGCGGCTACATTTGGAGTTCCAGGAGCAGCAGCGTGTGGAACTATGAGTACATTGGCTGTTGGAATCACATGGTTGTGTACATATGCCTCTGCAACTTTTGGACATGAAATTCTTGTTTTGGCTGTGGCCATGGCTATGGCTGCATCTGCATCTGCTGGTGGAATAGTATTGTTTTGTCCACCCACTTGATGGAGCAGTGGAACTTTTCCAGATGAACTTCTCATCTTTCTTTTCGCAACTATGTGTACCTCAGCTATTGGAATCCCGTCATTGGGCACGGATGCCTGTAGAACTTTTGGAGGTGAACTTCTTGTTTTGGCTGCAGCTGCAACTGTGGCTGCATCTGCATCTGCATCTGCTGGTTGAATAGTGTTGTTTTGCCCATCCACTCAACGGAGCCACTCAACGGAGTGATGGAACTTTTGGAGACAAATTTCTCGTCTTTCTTTTCATTGTTTCTGGCATTTTTTTACTGACAATTTATAGAACACCATTAATAAGTTGTGTCAAAGCAATCAAAGTTGCTACAATTTGGTAACAGTAACTTCGCACATAACAAATCAGATAACACAACAAAATAGACATAGGAAGACATCTCAAACTGATGAAAGGAAAATGCATTGGAGTAAACTTTCAACAGCAAAACCTGAAATGCCGTTCCAGCACAAATGTTGAAAAAATGCAAAAATAAAACAGAGGGCAACTGAACATCATGCAACACCTTCAAAAGGTTTTGAGATTTTCCATCCAATATATGACTGTAAAATTTAAAAGTTTCAAGGCTGTTCCAAAATAAAAGTTTAAAACTAACAAAAACAAAGCATAACACAATCAAATGCCGATGCACAATTTTGAGATTTTCCATTTGCAAATTTGAACAAGTTTCAAACAGAAAGCCTGCAACGCTGTTCAAGCACTATACTTCTACAATGCTGTTCCATGATTATTGTCATGAAATGTACAGAAATGAATTCACCCCTCCAACATAAGTTCTTACTGTAATACATTACTACTTTCATCATCCAGACTCATGAGATATTACTATGCTTGGGCTAAGACTATAAGGGTGGAACATACAATTGATGGGGTAGGGTACACAATAGTATTGTGCTCCACGCTAGGATTTTGGTTTGTGCCATAATTTTTTGGAAACCACATTCTAGATTGTCAGGGCACATGTGGACTAAGGGTAGGCAGGCATCAGTACAACCCCCCTCACAAGTGCAACAATACAAAAAATAGTAGTGATACTGAGCTCCTTGTGACACAGTAAATCAAGCACCTACAACAATTAATAATTTTAGCATGGTGCGGCAGTGTGAATGACAACTAAAAACCACATACTCCAAAACAGTTCAACTCCCATAAAACTAGCGTGCCAAAACACTGAACAGCAAACTTGGTAAGTTTATATTTGTGATTTAACAAAGAAATAATGGTACAACAAATTTGCAGTCCGCTTCAGGGTACAACAATTGATACATATAGAACAAACAGACCAGCAAGCAGTGTATCGGGAAGTGATCCAACAAACATGAATGATAACCAAACAGACAATACAACCAATACCAGTACCAACAGCAATGCAATACAGACAACTAAAGATTGTACTGACAAAAACATTAAAGAGTGCATTACTGCCTACATCAAGGAAAAAACATTCAGGATGATCAAATTCCCAATAATTACCGGCCAAGGTTCACTCTACATAAAGACGATGATTAACAAAATTGTAAAATTGAAAAATGAAAACAAAATACCAACAACAACAAATGTCCATGCACCAAAGTGCACTGGGATTTTCTGCAGAGCAATCACTACATGTAGGCACAATGCTCAGATTCTAGCCAGGAAAAACTATAATTTTAAGAACCGACAACAACTAATAATTTTAGCACAGTATGACAGTGTGAATGACAAAAAATCTGCATTCTCCAAAACAATTCAACTTCCATAAAACTTGCATGCCAAAACACTGAATTGCAAACACGATAAGTTTTTATTTGCGATTTGACAAAGAAATAATTGTACAGCAAATTTTCAGTCCGGTTCAGGGTACAACAATTGAGGCATATAACAAACAGCCCAGCAAGCAGTGTATCAGGAAGTGAGCTGACATACAATACAGACAACAAAAGATTGCACTGACAAAAACATTAAAGATTACATTACCGTGTACATCAAGAAAAAAACATTCAGGATGATCAAATTCCCAATATTTCCCAACCAAGGTTCACTCTACATAAAGATGATGATTAACAAAATTGTAAAATTGAATAATGAAAACAAAACACCAATGGCAATGAATGTCCATGCACCAAAGTGGACTGGGATTTTCTGCAGAGCAATCACTACATGTAGGCACAATGCTAAGACTCTAGCCAGGAAAAACTATAAAGGTAAGAATGGACAAGAACATCATAGTTGCCAGTATACAAATTTGCATCATTTCTAACCATATCGTCTTATTAACACTGATGCATAGACAATAAATGGAACAAACAGATACCAGATAGTTTCCCAGGAACAGTTCTAATCACGGAAAATGAAAACACAAACTCCAAAAATAAGTACAAATTACACAAAGACTATTAAAAAAAATCACCTGAATTCCAATACTTCTTCAAAAGAATTCTTGGAGCAGTGTCGCCAAAACAGACAGAATTCAAAAGAAAATCAGTACAAACAACAATCAGTAACATTCTCACCTCAGGCAATGAAGCATTTGCATTGCTTTTCCTTTACAACAACTATAAATTGTGGCTAAACACAACGAAGGGCACAAGGAAGAAAAAGAAATTCACTGACAGTAAGTCAGGAAATAAGGAGGGATGGAGTGACGAGGGAAAAGAGCTTTGCGCATATGTCAAAAGTGAAATAGAAAAAGGAAGGGAGGAACAACAGACAAAAGAATTAGAGATTGAACTACTGCATAAAACATAGTACCAATAGCAAAATGGCAATCGTACACAACAAGATCAGGAGGACAAAGAAAATAGAAAGGAGCAAAGATGGAAGCAAAAATATGGCATGATGGAGACTCTTGACAAGGAGGATGACAAGGACTACAAATATTACATCAAAAACATGAAACATTTATGAAAGTAAATGGTGGTAACAATACTATAGTACTGCAGTTAGTTCAATATAATGTTTTGTCTGTTTCACAATATATTTGTCTGTTTTTAATATTGAATAGTATAAAGGAGATTATTGCAAATGCGGATAAAATACATCTTTCTGCTTTGTACAAAAATACGTTTGTTGGCTTTTCTTGGTATTCAATATTCATAGTGTGAGTATTGTGAAATGGACATAACATAATAGATTGCCGATTTTCAATAAGCTAATACAATTGTGAAGAAATTTGTAATAACGCTACAACAATATCATTACACATAGAGGATAATGAGTGATTCCCAGCAATAATAAAGTAATAAAAGTTTGCGACCAAAGTAATAAATCTATTCATATAGTGCATAGATTTATTAACTATTGAATACAATTCAGCAGTCGTGACTGTCTCTACTTTCAAAACTTTATTAACAGAATAAAAACAGAATAAACTCAAACGGAATCACTAAAATCAAATATTTTAGTCACCCAACGCATGTGCACCTCTTGCACCTCCTTTGCCGGCACGCGTTTTTGGTGATCATCGCCAATTTTGCTGCGCTGAAAAATTGCAGTCCGGAAAGAAAACATTTGCAGTCCGGAAAGAAAAGAAAGTCTGGAAAGAGAAACTAACAGCAACAACAGTACGGCTTGTTGTCATCTCTCCACCAGCACATTAGACAGGGCACCACCGATGTCCTCCTACACCACTACTACTATTGCTGCTTTTGCCGCGCTTGCTAGATTATTACTAGACAATTTGTCAGTAGAGGATCATGATCAATTGTTGGATGATGATTTCAAATGTTCACATAAGAAAGAAAAGACAACACATTCAATACCATCGATCGTAACAATCATGCCCTCCACCAGAGGCCGAAAACCCAGCATCGGCAACTACACCAAGGTCGAGTTGGAGAACATGTTTGCTGCCATTAGAGCTATAATACCATGTGGAAGAGATGACTGGAATGATGTTGCAGACCTACACGCTAAAAAAAATCCTGGAAGGGATGCTGACTCCATTCGCAACAAATTAAATCCATTGCACCGGAAGAAGGCGCCAACAGGCAATCCAAACATGAGATGGGACATTAAAGAGGCAAAATAACTCTTCCAAATGATAGGCGACAAGGCATGCATTGGAGATGGAGAAGATATGTATGAGGTTGAAAGTAATGAGTTTACTCCTCCTTGTCCTTGTCCTTGTCCTCCTCCTCCTCCTCCTCCTGATGCTTCAACTCAACCGGTACCACTTCAGTATGGTGTTGATTCCAACCTTAGCTGTCTGGAAGTTATACAACAACACGACAAGCTTCAGAATGATCCTCCTGCCTCCCGTTTCTTCCAGCAACATGTTATCTTTGAGTCTAGGGAGCCCACCTTGGATCTGTCTCATCCCCCATTCCGACATCTTTCTAACGCTAGTTGCATCTCTGTTCACTGCAAAAGCCTTGCAAACAGCGCACTGCTTCATTGCTGTGGCCTCCTTGATAGGTGTACCCTCAGGTATTTCTACAGGAGCTGTCAGAGGGTCATATTGACTACTTCTAAGGAGATAGCTGTTTGCAGATAGCTCAAACGCCAAATCAACAACAACCTTTGCCGTATACAGCTCGTAAATAAGCTCCATCTTTTCATAGAGCCCATAGTCGGCCTGAGTACTATCATGCCAAGAACCAGGAACATTCAAGACAAAAGCGCGGATCCTCCTGTCAGGGCAGAAAAGGAAGACACTATTCACATATGTACCACTCGTCCAACCATTGTAGTATTGGTTCTGTTTGGTCCAGTTGCTAGACTGTTGGAGATGCAGTTTAAGCCCATCACAAGCACCCCACACTCTGTGTGGACAAAGAGTTGGATACTTTGCAGCAATAGCATCGATGTATTGTTGAGTCTCTTCTTCATTTGGCAAACAAACCTTTGCAGAAGGATGGTCTTGTAATGCAGCAAGAAGGACCTTGTGACCAAATTTCAGCCATCTGTACATAGGAGAAGCCGTTAATCCAAATGCTAGTATAGCAACTGCTCTTGCCGCTGATCCTCTGGTTCGGAACCAGAATAAGATAAGAGCAAGACATCCAGTGCCATCAAACTCTCGCCGACGAATATAATTGTGTTTCTTGTATTCCTTTAACTTTCTAATCAATCCAGTCTTCTCATCATACATGTATTGATTGAAGAATGGTTCAAATATATATAGGAGCTTGCTGAATACTACATGGTCGACTCCACAGCAATTGAGAAGTGCTTGATCATTGCCAGATCAATAGAGATACATGAAAGCAGATTGACTGTATCTCTTAATCGCTATCCTAGGAGTTCTACAATCCCTTCTTTTCTTATCTTCCTCCCCAAGCTGTGGATTGTTGTAATTGGGGGTTAAGTAGTTATCATAGTAGTCTCCGATTAGTGCTAACTCCAGGGCCATGGTGATGATTGTCGATTAGTGTTTCGGAAGAGTGTTTTGCGAAAGAGTGTGGTTTCTTCTTGCTGGAGAGCAACGTGAGTGTTTTAGCGAGGATAGCAAATTAGCCAATCGTACGGTACATGAAATTCTCAAATTTTCAACTGCCGGTCATCCTTGAATACTTAACAGGCTTGCTTGCCAAAATAGGCCGGTAGGTGGTGGCGCGGGTAGTGATTAAACAGACGTAAACAGACAGTTAGTGTTTTGTACTTAGAGATTCCAAATTCCAAATTCCAAATCCGTCAGTTAATAAAAATATTTGGCGGTTGGGTGAACCAAAAAATCTATTCATCTATTCACTCATGAATATATTTTTATTACTTTGGTCTCTTATTACTTTATTATTGCTGGGAATCACTCAATATTACAAAAGATGAGTGTCGTGAGAAAAAAGCAAAAATTGAGTGGAGAATAAATTATTATTGGGGTAAGCATGAAATGAAGTTGTGCCAGTAAAAATTGTGAAGCAACCGTAACACTAAGGCCAAAACTATGAGTGCCAAAATAGTCCTCCTTGAATTTGTTGCATGCAAAAATACATAGAGAATTATTTTTCATGTGCGCAACAAACAATTCCAAATTTTTAAAATAAATTTCACGAATTTGACACAAGCATGAGCATCGTTTAAATGACGAATTAGTAGTAGTAGTAGTACTACTACTAATCAGCAATGATGTTTGCTTCCCCTTGTTCCTCAAGAAACTCCCTGTTGTTAGCGGGTTGTACACTATGAGGAGGAGCTTATTCTTAGTACTTGACAAAAGGATAGGAAGAGCAACAGTAGCAGCAGATTGGTTGCAGTACTGTTAAGATTGTATTGACTCAAGAAACCAATTGCTACAATGACTGAGCACTTGGACCAATCAGATGAAGTCCAACTACAAATTAAGTGGCGCAAACAGTTAGATGCTAGGACTAATACTGTATGTAATAACCCCTCCTCCATTTTTGGTTGGCACGTGCCCCCCCTTTGATAAAAATACCTAACGCTCATCGATGTTACTATGCAGTTCCACACTTTCAAACGTCACATAAACGATGCTCGTGCTTTCGTAAAATTCGTGCGATATTTTAAAATATTCCGAAACATTTTGTTGCGCGCACAATAAATAATTCTCTACCTATTTTTGCACGCAACAATTTCAAGTAGGACTATTTTCCTATCCATATTTTCACCCCCTATTTCATGGTTGCTTCCAAATTTTTCTATTCTACAATTTTGTTTCATGCTTACCCCGTTAATATTTACTCGCCATTGAATTTTTTTTATTTTCCACACGAAACTCATCTTTTGTAATAATATCCTCTATGTACACTGATATTGTCGTAGCGTTGATACCATTTTCTGAACAAATATACAAGCTTCTTGATAACCAGCAATGTATTCTGTTACGTCACTTTCACGTTACTCACACTATCTTTTTCGAATATCAAAATCGAACAACCATATTTTTGTACTAATAAGAAAATATTTTATCCGCATTTGCAATACTCTCCGACATTTTACAATATTCACGCTACGCTTATCAAATACGGAAATACAACAAACATATTTTGTAACAAATACGAAAGTATTTTATCAGCCTTTGAAATTGTCTTGTTTATTGTATTATATTCGAACAGAAGACCCGGAACAATATTGTGCAAACCATAAAATAATAATGAACTATCCGTTCTACTATTGATGTTGATATCATCCATTACTCTTGTTCGTTTTTATTGTATTCCATGAAAAATTTGTAGTCCTCATCATCTTCGCCTAGAATCTCAACCAAGGTACGTTTTCGCTTCCGTGTTTTTCCCTCTTTGTTCTCCTCCTTATCTTGTTGTTTACGATTGCCATTTTGCTTTTGGTACATTTTAAGTATTTCCGTCTCTAATTCTTTTGACTGTTGTTCCTCCCTTCGTTCTTCTAATTCGCTTACTAGGTATTCGTAAAGATCTTGTCCCTCGTTACTCCACCCCTCCTTATTTCCAGACTTACCGTCAGTGAATTTTTTTCTCAACCTCGTGCCCTTTGTTGTGTTTATCCACGAGTCGTAGTCGTTGTAAAGGAAAAGCAATGCAAAAGCTTCATCGCTTGGGGTGAAAATGTTACTGATTGTCATTCTGACTGATTTTCTTTTGAAGTCTGTCTGTTTTGGTGACACCGCTCCAAGAATTCTTTTCATGAAGTATTTGAATTCTGGTGAATTTTTCCGCCGATAGTCTTCGTGCAATTGGTACCTATTTTCTGAGTTAACGTCTTGTGTGTCCGTGATTAGAACCGTTCCTGGGAAACTATCTGGTATCAGGTTGTTTCTTTTATCGTCTACGTGTCAGTGTTCATAGGACCAAAATGTTAGAATGGCTTATGAACGATTGCATGCCGGCAATCATTTTCTTGTTGGTTGCGTACCTTTGTAGTTTTTCCTGGCAAGAGTTTGAGCATTGTGCCTACACGCAGTCACTGCACGGCAATAAATTCCACTCCACTTTTGGTCTTTTATATCAATCGTATTTGGTATTTCATTGTTATTCGCTTGTTTTACAATTTTGAATATCGTCGCCTTCACGAATGTAATCTCTGGCGGAAATTTAAATTTCCTGAATGCTTTTTCTTTGACGTGTTTGACAATGTTGTTTTCCAAGTTATCGTTATCGTATTGTTTTGTTGTCTGTAGAATATTTCTGTTGCTACTGTTGGTGGTTGTATATGTTTGGCTATCGTTTGTGTTTGTTAGGTCACTTCCCGATACACTGCTGTTTGGGCTGTTTGTGTTATTGGTAACAAAGGTTCTACCTGTCACCGGACTGCAAATAGTACTCAGTTCCACCATCATTTTTTTGTTAACTCGTGCACATAAACTTACCGTTTTTACCTTTGATTGATTTGGCGCGCTATTTTTATGATAATAATGTTGTTTGTAGGCATCGTTTGGTAATTTTTTTTCATTCCTACTGTACACACTGTAAGCTCTTGATTTACTGTCTCCAAGGAATAGCTGTATTTCAACTAATTGTACTATCTGTGAGTGTTGTTCTTGTACTGTCGCCTGCCTATCTTATTTTCGAGCGTGCCGTGATATTCTGGAATGTGGAGTCCTCAAAATTTTGGCGCGGACCCGAACATTTTGTTCTTCCCTACCCTACCGTACTTACCCTACGGTACCATATCATTCCATATTTATTTATCTACTTATTGTTTTTCAATTTTCTGCAACGGCGTTGCAGTAAATTCTATATTTTGGGTGGTTGACACTCCCCCCTTAATTAATTATGGATTGGATCACAATTTGTAGGTTAAACGGATGGAATTTTGTTGTTGTTGTTTTGTTGCTTTCTGATGAGTATTTTTTTTGAATGTATATTTTTTTTAGGTGATATTTTACATAATTTCCGTTCTATTTTTTGCACTTAATTTGTACCGGCGATACCTTCGATATTGTCATTGTTTTTTTTGTAATGGAATCCTTACAGAGTTGCAGAGTTAGTGTTTCACGCGTCCCCATGCTCCACAAGGAACGGGATAGTTGTTATATTCCTCTAAATCTTCCGGCGAATTCCAACGTTTTTCGTAAAGACTTAGCCATTTCTCAATTTTCCACTCGTTTTCGTCTTGTTCGCTCTTTCCCCCCCTGTTTGTCACTTCTTTTACCTTCCGTTTTTTCTTTTTTGACTGTTTTCTTGCTTTGTTCATGAACGAATCCCACTTATGTTTGGTACATTTTTTTTCCGTGTTTTTGTTATTTATGTTCTCTTCTTTAATTGGCGGCAATATTTCTTGTGTTGAGTACCACTCGTTATCGTCTTTTGATCTGCAATACCATTCCAATCTGTCAGTTTCGATGATTGCCTCATTCGTCATTTTGCGCCAGTTGTTGAACCAAATGTACGTCATACAAGGACGGTTCCCAGGGTGGTAATGTATACATTCTTTTATGTGTTCTCTTGCCTCCGGTGTCAGATTACTCCATTTTTTTGCCGGGAAAGTACGTCTTGTATCATTCTCTCTCGTTCTATTGATTTTACTTCCGGTCCAATACCCACGTTGTCGTAGCACTTAATGTCTTCCGATGTTTTCAATGCGGGATAACCACATGTAATGTATGCAAGAATGACTCCCATTGCCCATACATGGTCCATCCCGTCAGTGTTCCCTTCTTTGTAGTCGGGAAATACTTCCTCGGTTATGTACTTGAAGCATTGTTCCCAAATGTTCAAAGCTTCGTCCTCCTCGAAATGTCCTTTTTTGCTGTTGAGTCTTTGTCGCACTTCTTCTAATTTCTGGCATCCACTAAGGATTGTGTTAACCAAGTGTCCGTTTTTGGCACACAAGGCATCAAATCCTGTTTCGAAATGATATAGAAACGGGTTTCCGTCGTTGTTTACATCATCGTGGTTTAGCTCGTGCATCTGTTTGTTGTAATCCTTGGAGAAGACAGTACCCCGGGTTGGCACAACTGTTGTTCTGTGTGTCGGTTTCGGTGTTTTGCTTTTCATTTTCCTGTTATTTCCCATTTGTAACGCAGTCATGCACCTATTTGTACCACAGTACACCTAACGTTTGTACTCCCACGCCGCATCATAAAGTTGGTATTTGTTGTTTTCTCCAGGCGTTGTAACTTGCAGTTTTTGGTTGTGGCTGCTTTTTCCCGTTCACGCATAATTCTTACTATTTTTACGTACCCGTACCAACACTACGACGGTGCACGCAAATAGTCTGATTCAAAAACAGACAAGCTTCTTTAAGTAATGTAACTATCCTCATCTGCATGCGATTGGTTCTTGATATATCGTTGAGATGAACGTGTCCGGTGGATCGATACCTCCATAGAGATGTGTACAAGATGTATTCTTCGTACTTCCTTGGTACTATTTTTTTAATATGGTATTGGTACGACGCACATAAATTGTCTGACTCATAAACAGACTAGCGTTAAGTAGTGTAACTTTTCCTATTTGGATAAGATTGGTTCTTGATATACCGGTAGAGGTGAACGTGTCCATTGGATCGATTCCCCCGTAGACATATGTCCGAGGTGTGTCCTACGTATTATTTTTGTATAAATTATTTATTATTGTAGTATTGGGACGGTGCACACCAATTATATGGTTCAAAAACTGACTAGCTTTATGTAGTGTAACTTTTCCCGATCACGTATAATTGGTTGTTGATATAGTGGTGAACGTGTCCAGTGGATCGATTCCTCCGTTGAGATCTGGTGTACCTTGGGTAGTCTCCGTAAATTTTGGTTATTAGTTTTTTGATTTTTGTATGAACAAGTAACCAAATTAGTGTTTCTCATATACTTTTTGAGTGTCAAAGTGTGTTATTTTCTGAAATGTTTGGATGAATATTGCTCATACTATGGATTGGGGAGACTATGAAACCATATTGAGAAGTCACAGCCTTATATTTTAGTCATTATGAATTTTCTAATAATGTTTGTCCCTGGCCATGCATGTACCAAAATAGTGAGTCCTAGTACTTATTTTTAGAGTGGAAATGTGTTGCATTGACTGCAATTTCAGGATGAATAGTGTTCATACTATGGATGGGGTACACTGTGCTGAAACAAACTGGACAAGAAGCAGGCTGATACTTTAGTCAGTATGAATTTTAGAATAATGTTTGTCCCTGGACATGCATGTACCAAAATACTGAGTCCTAGTCAGTTTTGAGTGCAAATGTGTGGCATTGACTGCAATTTCAGGATGAATATTGCTCATACTATGGATTGGGTAGATTATGAAACAAACTGGACAAGAAACAGGTTGATACTTTAGTCAGTGTGAATTTTAGAATAATGTTTGTCCCTGGACATGCATGTACCAAAATAGTGAGTCCTAGTCAGTTTTAGAGTGCAAATGAGTGGCATTGACTGCAATTTCAGGATGAATATCATTGCTCATACAATGGATGGGGTAGACTATGAAACAAACTGGACAAGAAACAGGCTGACGATACTTTAGTCAGTATGAGATTTAGAACAATTTTAGTCCCCTCTGGCATTGCTGCATGTACCCAAATAGTGATTCCTAGGCAGTTTTCGAGTGCAAATGTGTGGCATTGGATGCATGAAACAGAATTGACCAGAAATCTTCTACTTATACTTGAGTCAGTTTTAAAATTTATTAGTCCTAGTAATATTAGTTAGTATGTTTATGATTGTGCGAATTAGGCTGCAATTTCATGATCAATATTTCGCATAATATTGATTGAATAAAGAACTATGAAGTATAATGGATAAGTTACAAACGGATGCTTGCATTTGGTGTAACATAGTATGCCTCACTCATCCAATCTTGGATGATTTGGTGGAACTGGTGCTGTACTCTGACACGGTTGTGGTTGTGTCAGAAGATGAATCGGATACCTCCTCACTTCCATCCGTCGGGTCACGAATCCCAACATCCTTGCTGAAACATTTTACTAAATCCGATACTTTTTTAATGCGTCGAGGGTTGGTTTCTTTCAGGCCGGAAATCTGAAAGTATGGGCAAAATTGTCGTTTCTCCCCCACCTTACGTTTGTGGAAAGTACATATATAACCCGCCACTCGTTCATATTGGTCGTAGTCTCCGAAAACGTACCTATAAACTTCTCCAATTTCAACTGGTCCGTTTTTTTCTGGAGTATAACGAACTTGTTCGTTTACTTCGTAAATAGGAAACAATATCTCTGGATCCTGATCTTTCAACAGCACAGAACATTGGAATTCACGTTTGGTTTCCTTCTCATTGATCTTGATAGGATAAACTTGCAGTGTTACAGTGGCGTTAAGATGATTTTTTGCAACATCTATAATCATTTCTTCGCTTTCATTTGAACCCTTTTTTTCACAGGTTTTAGTCGTTGTGTCAGTCAAACCAGTATCCTTGGAATTACCCTTACTTGTGTCAATTCCCGATTCTTTAGATTCGTTTGGCTTATTTTTCGAACCCTTACTGGTTACTTTCGATCCACTGATGTTCTTTCTCCCATCGTTGATATTGTTCGTCTTGCCAACATTGTCACCGTCAACGTTATCATCCCAGGGTGGTATGAATCCACGCTTGGAATCATTTGTCGTATTGAGATTGAAAGTAACCCATCCTACCCGGTATGTGTTATTTGATTTGTTGAACTCATTGATTTGAACCTTGGATCTTTTGAAGCAATCCCAAGTTAGAAAGTCCGATGGTTCGTAAAAAACAAAGTCACGACCCTGGATGTGTTCGAATGCCAGATTCAATTCTCCCTTTCCCTTTCCATAATTGTTGACAACCTTATCGTCCAAAAATTGAACTACAATGTTAGCCGATGATAGATCATCCGACTTTTCCAACAAATATATTGCTAGTTTTTCTGTCAGCGGGGTAAATATGGTACCCATTTCTGGGAGGTAGCTATACTGAATGAATTTTTCCACCCAAGTATGACGTTGGAGAACTTCCGGATCAATTACGAATATCTCACGGAACACGTATGGAATGTGTTCCATAAAAACTCGTTGGTGCACCTCTTGTTGTGAGTTAACATCGTATTGAAGGAATCTTGTAACACAAGTTTGATTCTTATGTTGTTCTTCCAATCCGGACAGTTCCAAAATACCTGTTACAAGTTCTTCTGGTTTATCGTCAAAATTGACATGGGCAAATTTTGTCTTACTCAGAACACATGCCGTTGGGAAAATGTACAATCGATCATTCCTTTGAAAATACGGAACACTTCCCTCCGTCGATTCGGTGACCATAGCTCCTTTTAGAAAATTCCTCTCGGTCAATACCAAATCTTCAATGGTTTCCATCACATGATCGTAACTGACAAATGATTGGTTATTGGTTTTGAAGACTTTTGGTATCATTTTCTCACAAACATTGTCAATTGAACAATCAAAGGACGAACCAACGCCGTCGACTCGAATCATTGATGCACATAGTACTTGAGAAATGATCAAATTACATGCTGTTTCCAACGAATCGACCACGTTTACCCCAATCTTGTTCCCATGTTGGACAAATTTTGTTATAAGCCATTGATGCACCAAATATAGGATTCCTTTCGGCACCTTGAAATATGCCAGATCTATTTTTCCGGTTCCATGTTTGCATGGCGACAGGGTGACAAGGTCCTCATCATGATCGAAATGTATGTTGTAATATTTTGTGACCGTGTGCTTGTAGTGGATGACGTAGTGGAAAACCAATTGAGTATTGAGTGGTAATAACACTTTACCTGTTTCCGGAATTTTCGTGTCCCCTTGTCGATGAAATCCTACTGGAACCCACTTCTCCCCAGAAAGTACCGTGGTGCCCAAGACGAATGAATTGTTAATTAATTCGGGTAAGTAATACTGATAAAAACCTTCGTGTGTCAATACTTTGATGTCGACGTGTCTCATGTCGATGATGGTACAAATGGTTTTCGCCTTCCCTTGAAAGCGTAACCAATGTTCACGAATGAGCTCCTGAAAAGCAGTTTCTCGTTCCGTTATCTTCATCAACTTATTGTTTGACACAATAAGTTGTTTAAACTCGATGTTTTCTGTTCGTAAGGATTTTAAGCATTCAATACGCTGCTTCTTGAAATGTTTGTCTAAGTCCACCTGATTGCAGCTATGAGTCATTGAAACACGTAGAGAGGTCTTTGCCATAAGGCAGTCCAAGAAGTTCCTCATTGATCTGACGTATCCTTTCAACTGACTGGGAGAACAATTGTCGCCTTTGGTATGGAAACACAAATCCTCAGACGAAATATCCGACCCAGGTGGATACTTCACATTCTTCATGTACCAAACCAATATCTCACGGTACATTATCATGTACTTCTTCATTGTAACGTAGTTGACGACGTTGCGCCCATAAATAGCATCCACGCCTGATGTGTCGTTAACATTCTTCAACAGTGACTCGAACCTATCCCACTTGTTCGCCATGTCGTAGTCATTGAATCGATCGGTTAATTGCTTCCTGCTCAAAAATTTCAACACTCCAGTCATACCGTTGTCAATTTCAAACAAAAATAAATCCACCATGACGTTTATTTGATGGGGAATAGGCCCTAAGTCACTTAAGGTTGTATCGGGTTTTTTCTTCTTTCCCTTCCCCTTCTTCTTTTCCGCAGAGTTAGTAGTAGACATTGACTTCGTGAAATCTGGTGTAGGTTCGGATTCAATAATTTTTGATACAAGGTAAACCCTCGTCAACAATGCAGTGAAACATATTGTAACCTCAAGACTGAGGTTCCTCACAAACTCCTCTGTTCCATATGACTCACCCTTCAAAGCCTTTGTAAGGTTATTAATTACTGCCTGTCGATGATCTCTTTGATCGGTATCATGTTTGTCAAGACTATTGGTTGGTGGGTCTTTCAATCTACCCTTCTTACAACTTGTCGTTTTCTCATTTGAATTTGGGTTGGCACCGCGCTTGCGAGCACTATTAGTCGTAGGCGTTTTCTCATTTGAATTTGGGTTGGCACCGCGCTTGCGAGCACTATTAGTTGTAGGTGTCATTGGCAATGTAAAATGTTATCAGTATTTGAGACAATCTTTTTATTGTTTGAAAACAATGAGAATCACTGTTGTGTGAATCTAGTTTACCTGAGTTACGAGCAAACATTGAATGAAAGAAGGATAGTAGTACAACTTGAAACTTCTTTCACCAGATATCACCACTCACGTAGCGACGCGACAGTGGTAATCATGTCTCAAAAACCATTTCTCAAAAAATCGAAAACGTAGAAGGTGCCCGTAAACGTGTCCTGGTTCTCGTAAAGACGTTCTACCACTAACCTGAGAAAGAGTTAAACAATATCGTCGCAATAATTGGACAAATAAAACCTGCAACGACGAATGCAAGGGCGGGGATTTGTCTGTGAATCCGTTGGGATCAAAAAACCATTTTTTGTAACTGGAACCGCCGTTCCCGAAAAACGGAAAAAAGGGTTTTTTGGGTGGAATGAAAGGTGAGAAGAAGAAAAGATAAAAAGGAACATTTTCCAATTTGGAAAATGGCCCCATCGCTGAATTGTTCCATTGTGTGTACAAAAGTACAGTCATATGAACACCTAGTAGCGCTAAATAGGGAAAAGGGCATTGGTTGGTGTAACTCCGTTGCCAAAAAACAAATGATCCGATCGCTGAATTGGTGCAATTTGTGTAGAAACGTACAGTCGTATGAAACTTGTCACGCTAAATACTAAAAAGGGCTTTTGTTGCAACGCCGTTGTCAAAAAAAAAAAATGGTCCGATCGATGATTTGGTGCATTTTGTGGGGTACAAAGGTACTTTGGTATGACCAGTACTATCGTATGAACCATGACGCTAACTACGTATGAACCATATCACGCTAAATAACAAAAATACCATTTGTTGCAACGCCGTTGCAAAAAAAACAAAAAGTAAAATACTTAACGGACCAATGTAATTCTGACGTTCGAAGTTTGTTGTACTGTTGTATGATCCATATCACGCTAAATACCAAAAAGACCATTTGTTGCAACGCCGTTGCAAAAAAAAAAAAGAACATAATACTTAACGGACCAATATCATTCTTACGTTCGAAGCCGTTTACTTAGCAGAAAATGTATGGAACTGGTGGTGTCATTCTTATCACGCTAAATACCAAAAAGACCATTTGTTGCAACGCCGTTGCAAAAAAAAAAAAGAACATAATACTTAACGGACCAATATCATTCTTACGTTCGAAGTTGTTTACTTAGCAGAAAATGTATGGAACTGGTGGTGTCATTCTTATCACGCTAAATACCAAAAAGACCATTTGTTGCAACGCCGTTGCAAAAAAAAAAAAAGAACATAATACTTAACGGACCAATATCATTCTTACGTTCGAAGTTGTTTACTTAGCAGAAAATGTATGGAACTGGTGGTGTCATTGTTACGTTCGAATGTTGATACTTGATCTATCGAACCGATGTCGTCCTTACGTTCGAAGTTTGATATAAGTACTTTGTACGTAGTAGTTAGCTTACAATGAAAGTATGTTGCTCACTAACTTCGGTCACTTTTTTTCACTTTCCGACAAACATCAATTTCCAACTTATCTGAGTAGAGTGTTGTTTCTTTCCAACAACACTCCGTCCGAGAACGTGGGATCCGACCCTCTTCGTCACATGCCTTAGGGCGACGATGTCACGAGCACAACGATCCGTTCTCAGGTATTTCAGTCCGATATAACAGCCTTGTACTGCAAAAGAAGTAGAAAGCATTCGATTAGGGATTAGTTGCTGGAAAGATATTCTTGTTTGGACGGCCGCCTTACATAAACATCTTGAAAGCACAAAATCTGCATCAATTGCCTATATATCAACAGGAACAAGTCCCTGTTTTTCGTGACATAGGAATTACTACAAGTCTGCAAATCAACGGCAGCAGAAAGAACAACGACAACGAATAACAACGTATCGGTGACATCAACGGTAAAACGAATCAGAACAAGCAACGGTACGAATGAGATAGACAACAATGATAATACTTCCTCGACCGGCATTACTGATAATGTATTTCCTCACTTATGTTTTTCTTCCTTATTTCATAGGACCGGAACGGAATAA
This sequence comes from Pseudo-nitzschia multiseries, assembly GCA_037355745.1. NCBI lineage: Eukaryota > Bacillariophyta > Bacillariophyceae > Bacillariales > Bacillariaceae > Pseudo-nitzschia > Pseudo-nitzschia multiseries. Next base: position 10,290,119 of record CM074783.1, read on the forward strand.
CAGATTGGAAACAACAGATTAGAAATTGGCAATCGCAACGGTAAGAATGAGAGAGGAGAAAGACAATGATCTTACTTCTTCTGGCATTCCTGATAATGTATTTTCTTCCTTCTCTTTTTCTTCTCATTTTCATAGGACCGTAAGGGATTGGAAACAACGAATCGGAAGAACCAATCTTTCCTGGTGTGGCAAATCTTTCCTATAGGTGCAAAGGATACAACAAATCGAACGCGACACTGAATCGAAGTCAACACAGAATCGAAGGTAACAACAACGGCAACAACACAGCAACAACACCAATCAACAACAACAACGAAAGGAAGCAAACGGTGTACGTTGGTAGCATGTAGATTATATTATTCTGTTGTTATTATTTACTGTACTACATCAATAGATACTCACCCATTTTGTTCAATTATCATACCAAATATTCCAATAAACTCGTTGACAACGTCAACAACTCGTTGAACCGCAGATAGCAACAGCGGCAATTGGCAGCAGCGAGAGCAACAGTGGCAATCGGCAGCAATAGCCACAGCGGCAGCGGAAAGCAGCAGCGAGAGGAACAGCGGCAATTGGCAGGGAGAGGCGCAGCGGCAGCGGCAAGCGGCAGCAAAACCAACAATAGCGGCAATTGGCAGCAGCGAGAGCAACAGCGGCAATCGGCAGCGACAGCCACAGCGCCAAGCAGCAGCGAGAGCAACAGCGGCAGCCACAGCGGCAGCGACAGCCACAGCGGCAGCGCCAAGCAGCAGCGAGAGCAACAGCGGCAATCGGCAGCGACAGCCACAGCGGCAGCGCCAAGCAGCAGCGAGAGCAACAGCGGCAATCGGCAGCGACAGACACAGCGGCAGCGCCAAGCAGCAGCGAGAGCAACAGCGGCAATCGGCAGCGACAGACACAGCGGCAGCGGCAAGCAATCGGCAGCGACAGCCACAGCGCCAAGCAGCAGCGAGAGCAACAAAGCGGCAATCGGCAGCCACAGTGGCAGCGGCAGCGCCAAGCAGCAGCGAGAACAACAGCGGCAAGCGGCGGCGACAGCAACAACTAACGGCAACGAATCATTGGCTTCAAATTGCTACACGTACTCCAACCATGACAAGAAATCAGTTCTCGGACCGGGCTATGAAGCAAAAAAGAGATAGGAAACATGAGAAAAGAAGAAAGCAGAGAATGTCATCGAACTTTCTTAGGATTGCATCACCGGTGTCAACGAGCCATAAAACTTATACAAAGTTGTCCGACATAAAACCAATGAAGAAGGAAAGGACAAATAGGCATAGTACTTGCAAAGATTGTGTCAGTACAATAGCGTTGAAAAACAAAGACAGAACAACTGTGGTCAAAGGAAAATACATGGAGACAAACTGGGGTGGCAAAATAAGAGGAAAGAAAAAGTATCAACCGGAACAGGCTTTGTTGATAGATAAATTCGATAGATTGGATAGTAGAAACGACGAGCATATTGTTGCGTTTGACGAGAATAATCCGTCGTTGCGCATTTTCGCAAAAGTTTCCAGAAAATTTGCCAAGCGACACCTTGCTACGAAGAATAATATCAAACTGTTAAGAAAGTTTGCTCCGGAAATTGTTGGATCCAAACCGACAGTTGCCAGAGGTCAGAAGCGCGGCAGTATCAACGATGATTATGCTATCATTGGAGTTAGACCAGAAAGATTGTCTTCCAACAATGGTGAGTACGTGTTCAAAAGTCATGTGAAACCAAACATGAAACTGGAGCTGGAACACACGACAGTGAGAATTGTGAAGCATATGCATCATAGTTTAACACACATCGAACCATTTGTTGAGGATGAAATGGATGTGTTGTCTCAGATTCTGACTCGTACGCAGCTCAATGCCATTGGGAAACAGGCATTAGCTTTTTCGATTGGTCGAAATTACCATTCTCGATGCCATGTTGATGATGACATGTATTATACTCGTTTAACAGTCATAGCTCCGTCGGGAGTGCATGCTGACGAAGTGATTTATTATTTTGTCTTCCCAACGTACCGCATCAAAGTGCCGTTGCGTTCTGGGGATACTCTGCTCTTTAATCCGTTAGTGTTTCATAGCTGTTCGAATCCCAAATACGAAGGGTGTTATATTATGAGCGCCTATGTATCGCGCAAAACTATACTAAGAAGTAATCCATTATAATAATAACTTGATACTCATGACAAAAAATTTATGACTGTACCGTACTAGTACTATACCGTCGAAAATACAGGAAAAGGGCATTTGGTGCAACGCCGTTGCAGAATATAGAAAAACGCTAAATAAACATGAGAAGGGGGGTATGATTGTACCATACTAGTATACAATCCAAAAAACGGGAAAAGGGCATTTGGTGCAACGCCGTTGCAGAATATAGAAAAACGGTAAATAAACATGAGAAGGGGGGTATGATTGTACCATACTAGTATACAATCCAAAAAACGGGAAAAGGGCATTTGGTGCAACGCCGTTGCAGAAAATAGATAAACGCAAATTACACATGAAAAGGTGGGTATGATTGTACTGTACTAGTATACCATCCAAAATACGGGAAAACGGCATTTTGTGCAACGCCGTTGCAGAAAATAGAAAAACACAAAATATACAGGAAAACCAGCATCCAAAACACGGGAAAAGGGCATTTGGTGCAACGCAGTTGCAGATAATAGAAAAACGCAAAATAAACATGATAAGGGGGTATGATTGTATTATACTAGTATACCATCCAAAACACGGGAAAAGGGCATTTGGTGCAACGCCGTTACAGAAAATAAAAAAACGCAAAATACATCTGAGAAGGGGGGTATGATTGTACCATACTAGTATACAATCCAAAACACGGGAAAAGATAATAAACTTGTTCATTGAAGTCATGTGCTGTTTTCACCATCTCGTACTATTGATTGTAAATCCTTCTTTTCCAGTGAAGCCATTGTCTCGCGGAAATTAAACAACCATTGTTCACGATTACCCAGCACAAAATATTGGTCAGGACTACCATGGTTTCTAACAACGGCAGCTTCGGACTCAATGGCGTTGCAGTCGAACAAATACAATTTGTTCCGAAGCTCACCTAGCTTTACCAACGCATGATGGTGTTTTTTTCCTTTGTCCCTCTTGCTCGGTATGGGGTCTGCAGAAACAAAGCAACGAGCGACGGCATAATAACCATCGTGCACTAATTCGAAACCACTAACGGAGCTACCCACGGGGAACGGACCTTCGAGGTAAAGCAGGCACAGAATCTGACATGGATAAACTTTCAGTCCACGTCCATCAAGGAGGTCGAGTTGAAAATTAGCCCAATCGTACCATACATTGGACAATTGTCCAGAATCAGACTTAAACGATGGGTGGGCACGAAACAATAATTTCATCTCGCGAGATTGGTCATACCTCTTGTGCTCCGTGGTTCCAAAAACCTTGCTGCTGCCCACAGCCGGTAGGACCACGTCACAACAAAATTTGAGAACATCAGATGGAAACCAGGGTAAACTTGAGTTTTTTTTTTCATCCCACTTCATGTAAGGGAGACCATTCATCACACCAATCCAAAACGAAGACCCACCTGACCAACCACCCTCCTTAGGATGATTTGGTCCGGTTACGGGTCTATGTTCGAACAAATCAAATTCACGGTCAAGTCGATCAATAGTTCGATACTCCATCACTCGGTTGCAAGTTTGCTTGATAAGTGTGGACTTGTTTCGTTGAGTTCTCTTAGCAGGAGCCTTCACTTCAGTTTTATGATTGCTCTCACTCGCGGCAGAGTCCCACCCAGTTGGAGGACCAAATAATCTCATGTACTGTGATAAATGAAAATACATGTGATTCTTCACAAGATTGTTACCCTCTCCCTTACTTCGTTGAAGATTGTTATTTATACAGTTAATGAAAAGAACAACCATTTTGTCCACATTCAAAACACCTTTCTTGTCTTGTTTGAAAACCTCGTCGAACGTTCCAGCATACTTTAGGAACTCTTCCATACCCAACAACAACTCAATGGCGTAAATACGTCGGTCAATTTCCTCTTCACACTTTCTGCTCTTGTTCTCGAGATTGGAAGGAGTCTTTCGAGACAACAACAATTGACGACCTCCAGCAGACAGAAGTGACAGCATCTGAATATAAAGCATTCCAATGTACTGGTTACCCTCCTTCTTCGCTGTATGTATTGATTCTGAAAAATTGGTTCGTGGGAAGTCACGATCGGATTGCCTCTGGACAGCACCACCGTAGTAACTGGCTAACCTTTCCATCTCACCAATAAGCCGCTGGTTATTGCCTAAAAAGTCCTCGCGGAACGTCTCTGCTGCACGCTTTGCGCAACCAAGTTGGTGCATATGCAGTCTCTCTCCGGGAGACGCTAGATGAATATTATGTGGGTTTTCCCCAAAATCAAGATCATAAAAAGCATTGCCGTTATGTACACCATGGTGAGAAATGTTTTTGAAATACTGTTCAACATTCACTCCTTCGCCAACCATTGGAGCAGTAAAATCAGATATATTCCAGAGCCGAATGGATTGGTACTCATCCCCATTTTGGTGCTTAGACACTTGCATGTTACCACTTTTAAGTGAAACAGGAACCTTCAAAACATTCACACGAGCGTTAATACCAAGTGCTCTGGGACAATTGCAATGCCTACAGATCATCTTTGAATTCGACGTTTGATAATGACCACAAAGTTGGTCGTGCTGGGGAGTATCACCTATGAAATAAGCAACCGCAAATTTCATTCGAACCGACCATTTCTTCTTGTTCCACGGCAAATTAGACCATTCAATACCATCCGTTAGGTTGCAGGCATCTTTCAAAGATGAAAGAGCCAAACGAAGGCCAGAGTGAAGATTGTTCACATTGTCAATTGATTCGGCACCTTTATCACCGGGACATGTTGGGTGATAGTATATAGCCTCCCACGCATCCGGCCGGGAGTTTCGAGTTAGGGTGTTGAATATGCCAAGAGTCATGTTCAGTGGGGTAAGAGTGGTTTGACCACTATTGTCAATTGCAATTCCATCCATGTAGAGAATAATAGGAACCAGAATTTCATTCGATCCAGATTTGCATCTCTTCTCCCAAGTGTTGATCCACCATTCACCGTGATGCAGTTCGTCAATATCAATATTCCCTTGAAGTAATGGATAACGGACTGGTAAGGTGGGGTCTTCAGCATGGGGGAATGACAGATTATCTTCCTTCACCAAAGTCACATTTGTTAATAGGGAATGAAGTGCTTTTTGGAACGACCGGACGTAGATTTGTTTGCGACTGGAAACATCAGCATTCTGTGATTTCTTAGAACACCAGTCAATAAGATGAGGTTCAAACCCATCGCCTTTTATTTCAGGCACAGTTGCGGAAATCTCCTTCATAACACTTGCCCTGGTCTTTATGAGATTGCCTTTAGTCCATGAAAATAAATTAAGCCGCTCCGATTCAATAGCCCATTCATACAATTCCTTCTCGGCAACTAAGGGTATGCTATGATTCCGCATGATTTTCATTAACTTGATCTTGACCTTCAATTCGTCAGATATGTTCCTCCCTACATTGGGTGTCGTAATTAATAGCGCGTTTGAAGCACGATGGGAATCGTCAACATCAACGTTGATGCATTCTTCATCATTGACAATCAAAGAGTGGGGGGCCTCTATGATCTCACTTCCTTCTTCCTCATCGTCATTGTTAGGAAAGAAAAAATTGTCATCGGAGACAGAATCATTGTCATCGTCTATGTTTGATAATTCCTGACCAATCAAGGCACGCCCAATCGATTCGACAGAAGGGTCATACATAACTTGATTGTCAAGCACCTCTGGTAATGCGCCGTCACTACTCTGTGGACCGTTACTGGTGTTCGTTAGACCTAATTGTTGACTAACATCCTCAAGCTTCTTCCTCTTTTTTCTAATGAATACGCAAGATGCAAAATCTACTATCCCCGAAGATTGCGTGAAATAAGAATAGCATGATGCGTCATTCACAATATGGTCCCGAAGACCGGGAGAAACAACTACTCCCGTTTTCTTTCTTCGTCGCGCTGTAAACAAGGGGGGTTTCTTCTTCTTGGTAACCTTCTGCTTTCCGTAACCAGTAGTGATCAAAGGAGAGTCACGGTAGCAACGTAAACAATATACCTGATATTTGGGAGTGCGGACCATCGTTACTGCTGAAGCCGTACGATAGCCAGTAATAACAATAAAAATGGAGAAACGATGGAGATTGAAAAATTGCGACCATGCACTGTTTGTTTCAGGCATAAAATTCAGTAACATGCCACTACTTCGGAAACAGATGCCAGTGGGGTAGGAAAATGAAATGTGCATAAAAATATTATGAGTTCGACATTAATTTTAATAAATAGGGTGAAATTACAAAGGGGGACCAGTGGAGTTCGACCCAAATATGCGCGTGATTCTGAAATAACCCTGAATCTCGTTTGTGTGACGAACTTGATGAAGAATCCAGTTGGAAGTGCATCCTTGTCACTCCTTTTGGCAAATTTTGTCTACTTTGTCTCATGTTGGGCCCAGGGTTGTATAGAACAGATGTTCCTTCACCTCAATCAAGTCAAAGTTTATATTGACGACATCAGTATCTTTTCTGATGAACTTAATTCTTGTTGCAAAACAGTCAATAAGGTTCTTTATCTACTAACGGCTCATAACTTCTCAGTCAAACCAGCAAAATGTCACTGGTTTCAAAGCTCTGCACCCTGGCTAGGACATATTATATCCTCAGATGGTGTCAGATCAAATCCTACCAAGATTGATCCCATCCTAAAGCTTATCTTCCCCAAGACGATTACCCAACTACGGCCCTTCATTGGTATGGTTAACTTCTATCGCAACTTCTGGCGCAGGAGGCATGCTGAAATCCTTGCTCCGCTCACAGCTACCTCCCAAGGGCAAGATTAAACCCAAGCTAAAACTTCTTGCAGCTTTTAATAATGCAAAAGCTATGATAGCCAAAGATATCATCCTCAGCTATCCTGACCCTAATAAGCCATTCCATGTCTATACTGATGCTTCTGATTATCAGTTGGGCGCTGTAATTCTCCAAGACAATCACATCATAGTCTGTTTCTCCCAAAAACTGACCAAGGCGCAAGTCAAGTATCCTACAATTGATAAAGAAATGCTTTGTGTTGTCAAAGTCTTCAAAGAATTTTGACCTATCCTCTGGGGCGCAGAAATCATTCTTGTATGGACTGATCACATCAACCTCACTTGCCAAACCTTCACTTCTAATCAAATTATGACCTGGCACATGCTCCTTGAAGAATTCTCTCCTGTCTTCAAGTACATCAAAGGCAAAGACAATGCCATTGCAGATGAACTCTCTTGTCTCCCTATCCAAGATGACAACAATGATCCAGCTGACACAGTCCCTGAAGAATCAAACTCTTTTATCAGCCCTCCTGCTCTCAAAGTATCTGATCTCTTCATCAATTATCCTGAAGCAATTCCCTACTATCCACTATTCTTTCCTCAACTAGCGCTTGCACAACTTATGACAAAAATATTACCCAAAATGAAAAGTATACAACTCAAAATTTCAATGGACGTGATCTCATGGTATTTACTAACCACTTTAACAAAACCAAAAATTTTCTTCTCAATAACCTAATACCATCAAATGGTACCACCATGTCCTTGGATACATTGGAGCCAAACACCTCACTAGCACCATTAATTGGTTCATCTATGCTCCTGGCCTCAAAGACGCAGTACTTCAATTCTGCCGAACCTGCAATTCTTGTCAACAACACAAAACCGCTCACCATCACCATGGACATCTAGCCACTTGCCAAAAAACTCATGTCCCTTGGGATACCATATCCATTGATGCAATCGGCCCAGCATGGTCCATCAAACTTCCTGGTCACCCTCAACCTGTCCAATTAAACGGTTTCACCATCATGGGCATGTCCACCAACCTACTTGGTATCATTTGATCTCCACAAGTCAATCCTACAAGTCTAATGGCTGTCCATGCCCTTGACAATGCCTGGCTATCTCGTTATCCTTGACCTAATTATTGCCAATACGATAGGGATCCTTGCTTCACAGGCAATAACTTCCGATTCTGCCTCAACTATCTAGGAATCAAGTCCAAGATCTCAACAGTCAAGAACCCACAGCCAAATGCTGTTCTTGAATGAGCCCATGACACTATCAAAACAGCCATGCGCATTGAACTTAACACCAATCCTCCTCAAGATCTACAACAAGCAAATGATCTCATCAACAACATCTTGTTCTCATCCGCTCAATTTGCAATGTGTTGCACTGTCCACAAAACATTTGGCATCACTCCTGGCCCTCTTGTATTCCATCAAGATATGTTCCTCCCCATCCCAATCATCACTGATATCAACATCACCTGAAACAAACACCAAAATGTCATCAGCAAAGACATACTTCTTGAAAACTCTCATCGAAAACAACATAACTATGCTGTCAACGACCAAATCATGATCACTGAACCAAATGCAGATGCTTTTGTTGCCAAAAACATTGGCCCTTTTACCATTGATCAAATATTCACCAATGGCACCTTTTCCTAATGGAAAACGACACATCTCATTGAAAGAATCAACATTCATCACATCAAGCCTTATCATCCTACTCTCTGACTCCTTTTATGAGAAGGAGAAGAGTGTCGTATCCCGTCACTGTTGTCCGTTACACATCTATCCATCATCTGTTATACGATTGAATTGGAATCGGAATTTCAATCACATGATCCAATTCCAAGAACACGCCACTTTTGTATATGCATCACGTGAGAAGAAGCAGCTTCTCCCAATCCAAATACGATTGAATACAAAAGGCACCAGTACTATCCAAAAACATGTTTCCTCTCTTCAGATTCATTATCTCACAATCCTAAACAATTACAGTTCAAATTACCATACATATTATCTCTTTTTAGAGGCATACGGCATCGGGTGTGATGTTGAATAAGGGATTGTTCTATTGCAGCTGTGGCGCTCAGTAATCATTGCACCCTGCTGGGTCTGTATCAAGCACTCGTCCATCCTTTGACAGTCTACTACGATGGATAGCATTTTTCGAAATTCATTTTTGTCATCAAAATTGCCCGGCTCTGCGTAAATTGCAAACAGATCAGAAGTGTGCGATGAAACGAAATCTATCTTTCGAAACTTTGTTCTTGGCCCCAACAGGTGAAACCGACATGTACAAAATAGGATGTTAACGACTTTTGGTTATACCCCCGGTACCTGCAACCTAGCATCAATATACATGAACCAAAATGAACGATATTACTGAAACTTTCGACCTCCCGATTGTTAAAAACTTCGACAAGCTTTGTTTTGAATTTGGCGACCGAGATGCCATTCTCTCACATGGCACAGATCCCGTGTCGTACTTTGAGATACAAGAGCACTCGAAGGCACTAGCACATCAACTCTATTATCGGTTTGGGCGCCCTGACTATATATTATTGGACTGTCAGGAGCTACCAGTCGCTGAAGCAGTCGCTACCTTGGCGTGCATGAGAATCAACCGTCCCTTCGTTCCTGTTTCGAGCATGGACCAACACCGACCTGGACGAATGAACACAGTTGTGGATCTTCTGTCGGAGAAGGGTGAAATATATGCGTCTTCTGGGTGCGAGAAAGGCAAAGAAGGAAGTAAAAGAAAGACCTCCTGTCATTCACCATCTATAGTGGCCGTAGTTGTGTGCGAAAATGATCGCGAACCACTTCTTTCTGTTTTTCAACAAGCAGAGGTACATCGCATTCTTTATCTCTGTCCACACGGAACTATACGGGAATGCCTGTCAGTTCCAGAAACTCTACCGTTCGACTTTTCTAATACATCGCGGTCACATGATGATATGTATGTGATGTTCACATCTGGAACAACCTCAGCGAGTGAATCAGGTTCGACGTCGCAACCGAAGGCAGTGGTTGGCTCCCATCGTGCGACATACGCCCGTCTGAGTTGGTTTCTAGCGACCTTTGCCTCCTCGCCACGAATAGGACGGCGAACCAAATTGACTTTTGTAGATGGTGTGACGGAACTTTGGGGCGCACTCTTAGATCCCATGAACGTTCTAGTGTCAGTACCATCGATGCAACTCCGAGCGAGAGGTGTTGCAGCGCTAGTGGAGGACATGATGTGTACGCAACTGTTGCTTTTGCCAAGTCAGGCAACGCAATTGCTTCTCGCATCTTCAACAAATGATCTTCATCTTGACCTAGAAAGGGTTATAGTATCAGGTGAAGTCTGTTCTCCGGTTCTTTTGGAACGTCTACAGACTCGACATCCAAAAACGCAGGTAATCAATCTGTATGGACAAACAGAAACTACGGGCGATTGTCTCTGCGCTGTGTTGACAGAAATGGGTGAGGAAGCTATTGTTGAAAATGTTGTAGCAGTTGGAAAACCAATTGTACCCGGTGTTCAAATATCACTACTGGACGCTGATGAGAATGTCAATATTTTGGACAACCAGAAAGAGAAAATAGAAAACAAACAATTAGTGATCAAGGGATCCCAACTTTCCAACGGTTATTTGGGGTCCTCGTTGAGTTTTGATCAATTTCGTCCAGGAGACATCGGTTTTCATCGTAATGGAATTTGGTATGTTCGTGGACGAACCGATGATGTCCGAAAGGTAAATGGCATATTGACTTCGCCGTCGGAAGTAGAGGCTGCATTTTGCAAAACCTACCAAATTTCTGATTGCGCAGGAGTGGTTGCAGTCCTAGTTGATGATCAAATGCACTTACTCTGCACGAACCAAGAAGCGGTGAATCACTTTTCAAGATTGCACATGAACAATTCAGAAGGGATTCCATTGAATTTGGTTCCAAAAAGGGTCTTCTATGTGCACAAAATACCACGTAGCACATCGGGGGCGAAAAAGATTGATCGAAATGCATGCCTTAAATTGGTAGAAAGTCATATTGGAAGGGCGAAGGGGAAACTGGAACGGATAGAACTTGGTACTTCTAATGCCCATTCGAAACGAAAGTCCGAAGGTAATGTTCTTTCCATCATAGCCAACGTTCTCGGAGTGAATGGGTGTGAGCTAGATGAAAACAAATCCTTTCTTGAAATGGGTGGTGACAGTGCTTCTTCAATTACACTACTCTACCGCCTCCGACAAGAAATGGACCATCTATCCGATTTGAACGCCACAGACATCTTGTGGTCCAAAACTCTGCTCGAACTAGAAAACATGATTGCCGGGAAAGTTGACATGCCGAAGAGAAGCAAAAGAGAAGCAGACAAAAAAAAATCGACACCAGAATATTTGAAAAAATTCGTCGCAGAGAATGCATTCCAGGTTGACACTAGGCATCGTTCTATATCACTTCGGGCATGTGTGGATTCCACACCTCTTGTCGTTGGGAATTCCCTCGTAACGGCATGTCAAGGTGGCGTAATCATGAAGTTCAGCGCCGCTGATGGGACAGTAGAAGGTTCCCGTCATTACCCTGGCTGGATGTTCCAGGCCGATTCGTTGCCGCTGGGATCGAACAATTTGCTTCTGTGCGGTCACTCTTTATCTGAGAAAGGCATTGTAATTTGTCTGACGAACGATCTCAGAGAAGAAAAGTGGAAGACAGAACTTGATGGTTCTATCAAAAGTCGTCCGATTGTTCTTGGTGATAAGGTTTGGATTCTTGCCGACAAGAAGCTTTGCAGCCTTGACATTGCAAGCGGTCAAGTGCAAAGCAATGGGTTCGAATTGCCACGAGCGCCGTGCGTATCAAATCCCATCGTAATTGATACCGAAGAGGGGAAGAAATCCATTGGATTCGCGAGTTCCGACTGGGAGGGAGGGATAGTACTCATGACTCCCCAACATCTGAAGTCAAAGATCTATGTCGACTGTGAGGTCGGACCTGTTCACAAAGATATGACCATGACAAATGATGCCCTGGGAGTGCTCATGTCTGACATCTATGGAAGTCTTCATGTTTTGACAATCAAAACCATGACCATTGCAGCTTCTATCCAATTGTCGTCCAATCCTCTGTCTGCCGCCACAATGATGAATGAGACGACGATCATTGTAGGGTCCTATAATGGACGAGTGTATTGTGTAAAATACGACGAAAAACAGCGCCTGCTAGAAAAACAGTGGGAATGCAATTGTCATTCCTCTATTTATTCGAAACCACTCATTCTTAAGGACGGATCGACAGTTGTTTGTACCACAACCTCCGGGAACGTCGTTAAAATTTCCATCGAAACCGGGGAACTACTCGATCTCTACAATATTTCTGCCGAAATTTGGTCGTCTCCGGTACAGGTAGGTCGAACAAATGTTGTCGCTGTTGGGGCAAGAGACTCTAAATGCCATCTACTATCACTAGAAGATAATTAAACTTCCGGATAGATAATGAAGCTCTAAATTCATTTTCATGTTTGCAATCGTACTCGTACGGACGTCAAGCAAAACACACAGCACCTCTCTGAGCATGAAACCTGGTTGCTCTATGGAATATGGAATGCCTATTTGCCGTACATGCATAGAAATAGTGAGGGGAACGAGGCTGGTCCCGACTCCCGACAAACAACAACTTCACTCATAGCGGTTCGTACGTACTCGTACTCGCACCCGTACCTCGTATTCATACGAGTACCAGGCATAATACCCCGTAGCTCGGACGTACACGGAGTAATGATGCTGCATACTTTTTGGTGCACGTATTCTTAGTCGTACTAGTCAAATATCTGAAATAAAAATTGGCGCGAACAAAGTACGCCATAAATTTTGGCGCGAACAAAGTACGCCATAAATTTTGGCGCGCCTCGTTCCAGTTTTTGGACTTTTGCGTTCATCTACCGGTAAATATGTCCTCCCGCATAAGTGAATGCGGCATATTGTAAGGTAAATACGAGGCGCGTAAAGTAATTACGAGTACTTGTACGCATCCCACTACTGTAGGACGTTGAGGACGCAATTCCACCACACCAATGCTCGGCTACCGTCCCGGTACTACCTTATGGTAGGAAGCTCTTTGTACGATGTACTCCCTACCGGTAATTATGGATATTGTATGTCATGTAACTTACGCCATTTATTATTTCCATTTTCGACACAGAACCCCTTCAAATCCTCAGTTGCTGTTGTGAATCTTCGATCCAACTCAAACAAACCGAACAACGAAACAACCAATAATTGAAATAGAAGTAACTGGCAAGTACTCTTATCGATTTCGCCAGAATGGGACCCTACAACAATAAGAACAACAAAGGCGGTCCGGGGGGCAATCGTCTGTTTGGTCAGACGATGAAGAAGTCCAACAGATCGTCGTCGGTGTCTCGTTATCAACGACAGTTCGGCGCGGGGAACAGAAATCAACAGCAGGCTGATTCATCCACAGACGATTCAAGCAAGGCCGAAGAGGCAGCCGCTCGGCGGCGTCTGCGCCAAGAGCAGGGGGAAATCATCGATCGCAAGTTTGGATATCATCGTCTGGAGGATCAGTACCAAGAAGGACTTGCCAATTCTTCTGTGCTCGGAAGAGGGAGAGGACATCCCGAGGGCGTCGACAGATCATTACAACGTCGGGGTTGGCTGTTCAATGTTGCGGCAACAACGGTAAGTTCGTTTCGCAACGAAGATTCGAAATAAGAAGTTTTTGCACACGTTCGGAACCCGCAGTCGACGCCAACCTCAATCGAGTTTTCCTTGTGCCGTTGCCCTCGTTGGATTTTTTTCCGTATTGGGTTGCACAACAACATCTAAATATTCTTATGGGTCTATTCTCTAGAGAATTGATGCCAGCAGCGGTGACGAATTGTCGGGTTTAGATTTGTACTTCGTCGACGGTGATGGAGAAACCTTCAAAACAACGGTGTTGCATCGTCCATATTTTTTCGTCTTAACCAAAAAAGAAGACGAAACCTTGGGGCAGCTCTTGCTCAAAAAGTTTTCTGGAATCCTTGCTCACGCAGAGCAAGTGCCGATGAGGGATCTCGAACAACCCAATCACCTTTCGCCTAATCACACCCACCGGATGGTATGGAAACTCCTGTTTCAAAACGTTTCGCAGCTCATGGACGTGAGAAATCAGCTTCGGGATATGCTTAACTCGAAGAAAAACAACAGCAGTGACGGCAGTGATGCCGGTCATATCAACAACGTCAGCATGGACATTGACCACATTTTATCGGCACAAGACTCGCGCTGTGTCACAGATTCGTGGACAAACATCCAAGAACTTCGCGAATACGACGTTCCCTACGTTGCTAGAGTATGTATGGACCAAAACATTCGAGTAGGATCCTGGTATACAGTGACGTTGGAACAAACGGACGGTGCGAGCCCACCCCATCCCGTGTTGTCCGATTCGGACATCGAAACCAAAGCCAATCCTCGTGTCCTTGCCTTTGACATTGAGTGTAGTAAGGCCCCTCTCAAGTTTCCAAATGCTGATGTGGACGAGATCTACATGATTTCGTACATGTGTTCCGACGGAAAGGGAACCCCGCAGGGCTATTTGATTACTTCTAGATCCATCGTTTCGGAAAACATTGCTGACTTTGAATATACACCCAACGCAAAATATCCTGGCCCCTTCAAAATCTTTAACGAGAAAGACGAAGACGCCTTGATTCGACGATTTCTCATCGAATTTCAAAAGTACACACCTCAAATTGTGGTTACTTTTAATGGAGACTTTTTCGATTGGCCATTTTTACAGAAACGAGCAAAAACCTACGATATTGACTTGTGGACAGAAATAGGGATTTGCATGGTTGGCGGAGGTGCTGGATCCGATCAAGAGGGTGAATTTCGTGGGAAATGCTGCGTGCACATGGATGCGTTTTCTTGGGTACAACGTGATTCGTATCTTCCGCAAGGATCGCAAGGTTTGAAAGCGGTTACGAAGTACAAACTGGGGTACGACCCCGTCGAAGTCGATCCGGAAGATATGCTTCCCATGGCGCAAGAACGCCCCGTACACATGGCCACGTATTCTGTGTCAGATGCCGTGGCGACCTACTACCTGTATGAAAAGTATGTTCACTTGTTCATTTTCAGTTTGTGCACACTTATCCCATTTGGACCTGAGGATGTACTACGCAAGGGATCCGGAACCCTCTGTGAAATTTTGTTGATGGTACAGGCCAATGATTTGGATATTATATGTCCAAATAAACAAATCGATCCCCTGGCTAAATTTCACAAGGGACACTTGCTGGAGAGCGAAACTTACATTGGTGGGAAGGTTGAGTGTTTAGAGACAGGTGTTTATCGTAGCGATGTAGAGTATGAATTCGATTTGGTTCCCACTGCATTCCAACAGTTAATCGATAATATCGACAGAGATTTGTGTTTTGCTATTGAGGTTGAGGCTGGAATTGATCGCTCCGAGATAACAAACTACGAAGAAGTTCGCTCAAAGATCATCGAAGCGCTTGAACTTTTGCGCGATCGACCAAAGCGAGTGGAAAAACCATATATTTATCACTTGGATGTTGGCGCTATGTATCCAAACATTATTTTGACCAATCGACTGCAACCTAGTGCGATTGTTGATGACGCAACTTGTGCCGCATGCGACTTTAATCAAGCAAAGAATGATTGCAAACGTCGAATGGAATGGGTTTGGAGAGGAGATTACAGTCCATCAGGAAAGCTAGAATACAATCGAACCAAGGATCAGCTGTCTCGTGAGACAATGGCAGACGGACGTCACTTCAAAGATTTGTCACCTAGCGAGCAGGAAAAGATGGTAGCAAATAGATTGAAGGAGTACTCTAGGAATGTGTACCGTCGCACAAAGATTACGGAAGAAGTTACAAGGAAGGACATCGTTTGTATGAGAGAGAATGATTTTTACGTCGAAACGGTCAGACGCTTTCGTGATCGAAGATATGATTACAAAAAGATGACAAAAACGTGGAAGAAAAGAATTGGCACTGCAACCGATTCCGTATCAAAGAAAGAGGCCGAGGACAAGACGCTTGTGTATGACAGCTTGCAAGTTGCACACAAATGCATTCTCAATTCATTCTACGGTTATGTCATGAGAAAAGGAGCAAGATGGAGATCGATGGAGATGGCAGGAATTGTGACAAAAAATGGAGCTGATCTTATCACTCAAGCTCGAGTTCTCGTTGAGCAAATCGGCCGACCGCTTGAGTTGGATACTGATGGTATTTGGTGCATTCTACCGAAGAGTTTCCCTGATATTTACACATTCAAGGGACGTGATGGTTCCAAGCTGAGACTGGAGTATCCCTGTGTGATGTTAAATGCTGACGTTCACGATAACTTTACCAATCATCAATATCAAGCACTTAAAGATCCAAAGAAGGGGGTATATGAGACGAGAAGTGATAACTCTATCTTTTTCGAGGTCGACGGGCCCTATAGGTGCATGGTAATCCCTTCCAGCACTGAAGAGGGAAAGCTGCTGAAGAAGAGATATGCTGTTTTCAATTTTGATGGTTCTCTCGCAGAACTCAAGGGTTTCGAGTTGAAGCGACGTGGAGAGCTGGAACTGATCAAGACTTTTCAGTCACAGATTTTTGAAAGATTCCTTGATGGTAACACATTAGAGGAATGCTATGACAGTGTTGCTGAAGTTGCCAATCACTGGATTGATGTGATTGATACACGTGGGGAATCACTTGATAACGATGAGCTCGTTGATTTAATTAGTGAGAATCGTAATATGAGTCGTCAGCTTGAGGACTATGGGGATCAGAAGGGAACGTCACAAACAACTGCCCGTCGTTTGGGTGAATTTCTAGGGGCAGAAATTATCAAGGATAAGGGATTGAACTGCAAATTCATCATCGCTGAACAACCATATGGTGCGCCTGTAACCGAGAGAGCTATTCCAACAGCTATCTGGAAGGCAGAGCCTGCTGTCATGCGACACTTCCTTCGAAAATGGTTGAAATCACCCGGTATTGATGGTGATGGCTTTGATATGCGAAATATTCTTGACTGGGACTACTACATGGAACGTTTAGCGAAGAATATTCAAAAAATCATTACGATCCCAGCAGCATTACAAAAGGTTCGAAATCCCGTCCCACGTGTCTCACATCCAGCGTGGCTTCTCTCTAAAGTCCAGCAGATGAATGACAAATACCAGCAAAAGAGTATTCTGTCGATGTTTGGCAAAAAGAGTGTAACCAAAGACTTCAGCAAGAAATCAAGTGCATCAGCTATTCCGGTTCCATTGGATATTGAAGATATCGTAGGTACCACGGCACCCGCCAAAGTAGGTCGCCCCGTGGTGCATAGCACAAAGCGTCCCAATCAAGGAACCCAAATCCAAAAAATAAATGAAGATGGTGAAATGGGAGATATCAGAACAGAAGCCCGAGTGGAGCTCAGTAACGAACGGGATAAATTTAGTAGTTGGTTGGACCAGAAAAAGAAAATGTGGAGAAGATCTCGGCAGGAAAAGAAAAAGATCCGATCGCACGGTGATCGAGATGGGAAATCTAATCAAACCGGTACGCGTTCGAAGAACCAAAGTCTAGAAGACTTTGTCAAAAAAGCAAGCCTAAGCCTGAGTCAAAAAGAATGGCAAATAATCGAGCTCAGAGAGATGACATCCCATGACACGGGAAAGAAGAAGTCTTCGTCTGGTGAGTTTATCGCTTGGGTCATGGTAGGTGACTCTCTGAGAAAAATCCAAATTTCAGTTCCGAGAACGATTTACATATCGACAAATGAAGAAGTTACTTGCAACTTGCAAGAAAAAGTCGATTTCAGGAAGGTTGATAAGCATTTACCACACAGTAAAAATGCAAAGTTCCTTTACGAGTTGACGATGCCTGAATATATCTACAGACAGACGAATTGGACGTCAAGTATCATTCCTCTTCACAATCATATGGAAAACAGAAAAAGCAAGCTATTGAAAGAAGTATTTGAAACTGGTACCTCTCTGATGACGAGAATTTTGTCAGAGCTTGGCTCCATTTCAAAGCTTGATTCATCAAACGGATCCAAGACAAACCAAAAATCTTACAACTTGAGGGATTTGAAAATTATCAATAAGCCCAATGAGGGATTGTACCTGAATAGTACACTCACGTATAAGCGTTGCTTTCTCTACGTGAGAGTTAATCCGAAATCGAAAACAGGACTGGTAGCCTTGTTTACTATCAACGGAGGAAGTGGTAACCAGAAGTTCGCAGACAATGATCTTACGACACCTAGCAAATCTGGGCCAGACTCATTCGACATTAGTACCTCATGTCAGCTCTGGGTTGTGAAGCCCGGATCTAGCAAGGGACAAAAAAATGTATCCAAAAGGCAGTTTAGCGAGCTCTTCTCACAATTACTTGTGACGATTCACGAAGAAGCCGATTTCGACTCTGAGTACGCGTGTGTATTGAAGACAAGCGAATGCAATGTCACTGATCTGACTTTCGTTGATGACGAAAATAAAGGCTATTCTGCTGCCAATGAATCCATTAACAAGCATCTGCAGTCGAGTAGTGGTCCGACTTTTATGCTTGTAACCAGTAGCCGCTCATCCGCCCACCTACGAAGATTGATTCCTACTCTGAACTCGCTGCCAATTATTTCTTTACCGTTCCCTCCTGGACCGGAGCACAATCCGGTGACTTCAACGCTTCCGGCATTGAATTGGGAACAGCCGATTGTCCAACTTTGCCTCGAGGCTTACTTGTATACGAGTGTGGTGTCTTTCCCGAAACGAGTTGGATATGCGAGGTACGGAAATCTACCAATCGGTAACATTGGGGAAGAAGAAAATTTAACTCTCTATGATTTGAGTCTTAATCGTATGATAGCCAAAAATCGAGCAGTCTCGTGGGCAAGCTCTATGCCGGGGCAACCTGATTTGGGAGCTTCGTTCTTCCCCTCTTCTGACGGAAAATTCAGACCCTCGATTCAACTTGCGGGCTCTACCGGTGTGAATAGTGAAGACATTTGGAGCGATGACAATGAGTTACTGAGCCCGATTGTCCGCCGGCCCGGGTCTTATCGATCACTTTGCGTCGATATCGATTTGCATGATCTCGCAATTGCTGCGCTCACCGACACAACTAACCTGTCCACGACTTCGACTGGCAAGAAAGATGTTGGTTCTCCTACGAGTGTGATGAAGCTAGAGGGCTCCGCGGCAGGCTCTATGTTGTCCGAACCACTTGGTGATGAAATGTCAACTTCAACATCATTACCACTGATCAGGGCACTGGTAGGAATTTGGTTGCGAGATGCATTTACATCAAATAGTTCAGTCGCTGACTCTATGTTGCACAATGTCTATCGTCTCATCTCGAGCTCGGAAGCCATCATGCACGACCCGGCTTTGCACCGAGCTTTGCATGCTCTCATGCGAGGAACTTTTATGCGTCTATTGGTTGAGCTTCAACGCCTCGGATGCTCTATTGTCTATGCGAACTTCCACAAAATTACGGTCGCTACAAATAAGGCTTCCCTCGCGGATGCGGAAGAATACATTAACTTCGTTGTTTCAACCATTCGCAGCCAGGTTGGAGAGAATGGGGAAGACTTTTCAGGACTTGCGCGTGTAGCGCTTCGGCCGAAACAATATCATACTCACTTACTGTTTTTAGACGAATACAACTTCGGAACAATGCACTTGGAGCGTTGTCATCGAGATGACGTCGCTGGCGATTCCCTAATTGAAGAGGATTCTAACCAAGACACAGTCATCCTGCCATCAGTTGTTACAGCATGGAGTTTGATGAACTACATGGGAAGCGAAATCGCGGAGGAATATTTTAGAATCATCGTTGGTAGATTTTCCAAAGACGTACTAAAGAAGGAACGGGACTTGATAAGTCGAGATGGAAAAGGGGGCATGCCATCTTTTTTCGATATGGAATTGAACGACAAGGTGTTGGTCTACAAGAGGAAGATGATTGCGAAGCAATTTGCATCTACCCTGACACGAGCAGTCGGGGAAATTGCGAAAGAAGAGGAAGAGAATATGAATGATGACAATGACGCACGGCACGGTAGTCTTCTGACTTCAAGCGACTGTCCAATTAATTCTGTGTTGGAGTTCGTCAAGTCCGTCATCGTCATTCTCGAGCTAGATGGAGAAGTTGATAAGGAGGTTCATGTATTGAAACGAAGTCTCTTGGCGCAGATCGGTGTTGCAGAATACTCAAGTTTGGCGAAATGGCAGAACCCATGTCCCACCTTGATGCTCCCTGATTGTTACTGCAAAGAATGCCAAGAAAGTCGGGATGTCAATGTATGCTACATACCCCCCGTCGAAGAAGACGAAGGAAAGCAAATCCATTGGTTCTGCGAGAATTGTGGGGCGGAGTACGATGTTGCTGCAATAGAGCGTCGTTTGATAAACCAAGCTCACAAAAAGATGCTCCGGTATCAACTTCAAGATCTTCGATGCACGAAGACCAATCGTGTTTCTACTCGTTCACTGGCACGGGTGTCGCAATGCTCGGCCGATTGGAAATTGGACATTTCTTCAGAGCAAGGAAGATCCGGTATCGAAATATTATATCGATTGGCCAAATACCATCAACTCGAAGAGCTTGAATGGACCACGCAGGGGATGCTACAATCATTTCGGTAAAAAAATCTGAATCCGAAAGGTTTTAGTTACGACTCGTAACAACAGACGACTGGATGGTAAATGTTGTAATCAATAGCCTGAATTTAGGAAAAAAATAATCATTATTATGATACTCCAAAGTGGATTAGAAATCAGAATTTCGCAGAAATGACAACGTATCCATGTAATCTTTGTCCTGCCGATCCAAAATATCTTCATCGTCCTGGTTCGACAAGTCACTCATACGTTGTATAGGAATGTACTCCGGTATTTTCACAGCAGAGTCGCGATAATCGTTGGTAACGGCGAGAATATCACGCAAGCTCCTCTCCACAACGTCGAGACAATAGATGCACTCAAAGGGTTCTAGCATGCCAACTTGATATTCCAAGGCATCAATCGCCTCTTGGGCATCGCTCAGAGCACCACAATGTCGCCAGGAACAGCTTCCCCAGTCAAAACCAATTTCGTCTCTAGCTTCCCGTGTAAGAAAATTATCCGCTCGCTTAAGAACATAGCAAGCGTTTTCCAAGTCCTTTCGCAGAATACTTTCGTTAAGATTTGCTATTAGTTGATCCCACTCATAATTCTGTGCAAGCTCTTGGCAATCCAGTATCTGCAGCAGCGCAAGTTGAACCACTCGAACAGAATCAACGACATCCTTCCCCGAGGTGACCAAGCGTGCATCTCCCTCTTCAAAATTCCACAATGGTATCCTCTCCGTCCTATGTGCTAACATGACTTCATTATATGATGGCAAGTTCTTGTAAGTGCTTGATTCGAGATCTTCCGCTGTGGTAATCGCCTGCCGTTCGCGAACTCCAGAGGCCATGCCACGCACGGTTGAGCGTCCCCATCGCATAGAAAATTGCCGCTTTGGTGAAGAGGACGATGACGATAACAAGGCCGAAGATTCTATTCGCATTGGGTGCGGCATAGAAATATCTTCCCATGATATTAGAAGCACGCTCATTCCAATGGAAGCCAATGTCAGTTGAAAGATCAATCCTAATTCCTCTGTCAGCATGGCACCTTTTGACTTCGACTTTCGCCCCATCGTTGAAAAATGATCTTCTTCTCTCCACGAACCATTTTGTGCTCTTCCCTCCGACATTTTTAGAGTGACCTTTGATCGACAGAGTGGAATATTAGAATTAAGATTTGATGTTTTTCCCTCCATCAAGGGGTGGGCGTGTTGAATTGACAACAGCAGGACTCCAATCGTCAGGAGCAAACCACTACAGAGACGAGAGGGAAAGGTGCATCGCGGCGTTCTTGCTTGGGTCCGTATTGTTCTCCCATGTCTATTTGACGACTCCATTATAGTTCTTGGGAATAAATTTGATTCGAATTGAAGCTAATAATAAGGCACATACACATGATGTGTGAACGTTGCTGCTACAAGCGAGGCTTGTGTTCGGAATGATCAATGAAGTCAATATTGGTCGACGAAACCAGTACCGTAGGGTAATAAAGAACAGTGGCAAACAAAGATTTTGGCTTTTCTCGTTACCAACTCAAAAAACGTCAGTAAAGCTCTTTGAGTTTTTGTCAAAAATGTACAGATTATGATTTAGAAAATTGGCAAAAACGGTAGGAGCTCAAAGGGGGTTTGGCGCAGTTGGCAGCGCGTGTGCTTAGCATGCACAAGGTCGCCGGTTCGATTCCGGCAATCTCCATTTTGTTCTGATATGGCATCGCCGTGTCAACTCCACACCCTGTGTAATCTCCCCGTTTTTCTTCCTTTCAATTTGCTTCCAACAGCAACTTTACTCGGTGCACAAACCGGCGGCAATCGGACGACCCCTAGTCAATCTCCCTGTCAGCCACACAAACCTTCAGCATTTGGAAATAATAATAATACAGCTACCTTTGTATGTGGTCGTGTATTCAAGATTACTAGTACGGTACGTAGTACTAGCACCAAAACTCTTCTTGAATAACAGGGAGGTGATGTTGGTGCAGCGCCTGAAACAAACTACCTGCACATTGTTTGTTCATTGTGGACACACGTAGTGATAACAAGACAAAGAAGGTCAAGAGAAGAATATAAAACAAGGGCGCAACATCTATATGAGTTGCAACGCTGTTGTTGTTGAAACTGATCTTCTTAGAAGCATGATCTCCTTTTCGCTCCTCCTTCATATTGTCTCTACGTAATAAAGTAAAAAATCATGCATTTCATTTCTTGTTGTTGAAAGCAATGATGCAGACAAATTCTGATGACACATTCTTGTAGACGAGAGACGCATCGTGTAGTAATCCTATATATTACGATAATATTGTACACATGCATCAAGCAGTGGGGGTGACATATAATTAAAAATACTCAGCAAGAACTGAAGCTACCATCAAAAACTGCACATTTTCGCGAAGCAGAATTCAATTCAATTGCAAAGTTGTTGCAGCCCATAAATTTGATTAAGTCACTTAGTAGCCTTGCGCGTAACGAGTGTCTGTCCTAATCCGTATTAGAACGTAGTAGATCAAAACCCATGGCAGAAACTTTCATGCCACCGTGAAAAGTCTTGAAGGACGTTTTGAACGGGAAACGTGCTCCAGTCCTCAACAACAGTCCCGGATTGTCGGTCAACACAACACCACGTACCCTGCGATCGTGTTCCTGAACAAGGCACTCAACGTACTTCCCTAGACTTTGATACAAAGGCAATAGTCCTTTTGTTGACGATGTCGATTTCGAAGAAACGCGCCTTCCAAATGGTGGATTCGTTACAACCAGGATGGACTCGGGAGCAGACAAAGGCGTTTCAAACCATGTTTGACCAGACAGAGGCGCTGTTTGAATCGTGAGGGCATTCAAAACTCCCGCCCTCTCGGCATTGATTTTCGAAGCTTTCACGGCGCCAGCGTCCCGATCGGAGGCCGAGATCGAAAATGATTCATTGCCAACTTGTTGGCGGATACCCTCACTTGCAGCAAAACTTTTTCGTATTGCGGTCGACCATTTTTTCGAGTCTTCCAGTTTCGTCCCCTGAAATGGACTGTGATCCCTAAACCGACCGGGTGGCAAACCTAAGATCATTGCAGCACCTTCAATAGCGATGGTACCCGAGCCACAAAAAGGATCGACCAGGCCCTGCCATTGTTCGTTGGTAATATCTTTATCATCAATAGTCCAAGAAGGTGTCCAGCCAGCTGCAAACAGCATGGCGAAGGCCAAGTCTTCTCGAAGAGGTGCCTTTGCAAACTCTGTTCTGTACCCACGTCGGTGCAGGGGTTCAGGGAAGGCGTTTATGAAAATCTCAACTTGATCGTAATTTATGTGCACGTCCAATAGTATCTTTGGAGAACTATCAGAACCATGCTTGGTCTTTCTCTTTGAATTTTTTCCTTCTTTTTCCTCTTCCTTCTTTCCATCATTTTCGTTTGGAAGCCCATAATGCTGGTTAATTCCCTGCACGATACGTTCTCGAATTGCCCCTGTGTGGTATAATTTGCTTTTTGACGATTGAACTCGCACATCTATGTTATCGTTCGTGGAGACCTTGCCAAAAATCTCATTCCATGGAATTCTAGCGGTTTTGCGTTTCAACTCGGGCAGTCCACGTGCCGAAAACGACGCACACCGCAAACGAAGCTGGGAAGCACTTCCCAAATACAAGCAGCACCGAAAGAGATCATCGATGGACGAATATTTTTGTAGATAGATTTTTCCGTCCTTCTTTTTCGCGACAGATGACGGGACGGTGTGTTTTATACCAAGCATTTGCAATTCTGCGGACAGTACCAATTCGAGTCCTGGAAGACATGTTACAGTGACTTGATCGAAAAGAGAACCGAAACTAGCAGGACTACGCGACGAGAAGCTCGAACGCCTCGGATGGTGTCGAAAAAGGAATGGCGGTCTTTTCGGATGATATAGTCCAACGAGTCTCCTCGCTCTAGCGATCATTCCTTCCGTCGATTGTCAGATTTCGGTGTCTGCTTCTTTGGTTCGATTCGTTTGACGCTTACGTGTACTTGTTTCGCAGCGACTGCTTCGATACTGCTCAATTAGTGCTCAAGATTACGGCCCTTCTTTGTTTTGGAATCAGATTCCAGATTCTGTGATGAGTTTGCTAATCCAGACCCAGGTGAAGCACATACGGTAGGGGGGAAGATTTTAGATTTGTAAGATTTTCAATATGATGAAAATTGAAGATCGCAACGACTGAAGATAAAACATACGGAGTAATAATAATGGAAGAATTTCTTTTTCAATCGAGTTTTTCCGGTGCCGAAAGACAACTTTCATTCAGTCCGCAACGACATTGAGTCTCGGATGGATTCTCTGTGGTATTCCAATGCTCACGATTGAAATTACCCACGATTCAAGAAAATCTGAAAAGCAAGCCGGTCTTCAATATTGAAGACTGGATGAAGAACATATCCAAATTCTCCATATGCATCTCTATGTGCAATGTACGTTGAATTTCGATTCAACGCCTGTTTACTGTTACAAGCTCCCAACTGCTCCTCGGAGTGGTTGACAGAAGAGCTAGCTCACAATCTTAGTTTTTAACCACTACATAACTCAAACCTTATTTTAGTACCTTTTTCTAGAGGCATACGACACTGTTTAAACAGTCGAATAACTGCTTCGACCTTATTACTACTACCGGTAAAGACTACTTCAACTACTCGAGTAAACACTACTACAATAACTACTAATAAATAACCACCAATTGATCCTGAATATTGTCCAGTAAGAACAAGAGAAACAATGTCTTACTCCATCATCCCTTTCAAGTTTGACTTTGATCAAGAGTCTATCGACAAAGTGGAGTTCAAGAGTACACAAGAGTTCAATGGAATGCCTGAAACAACCAAGCTCAAGATTCCCTTGATTACTGCAGGATCAACCAAATTACAAATCCTTTTTACCATCAATGAATTCATGCTGTCCAAGAAGACACTCAACCTAACCACAGGTCCAAGACTCTACGACAAGTTTGTAGACCTCCTCAGAGACTACACTGACAAGAGTTGGTGGAATGACTACCTTGCAAACAATGTTCCTCAAAGAACTGTCGATAATTTCAGCACAACTGTACAAGAATTTGTCAACTACAAGTTTGACAACAACCTTGATGCCTACCAAAACCACCAAAGATTCCTCACCAATATCAAGAAAACCACCACTATGACAGTACACCAATTCATCTCACAGGTTAACTTCCACAACCATGTCATACTTCCACTACTCCCTGGACATCCACCAGACGATGCAGAAATCAAAGAGAGAGAGTTCAAGAATCTAATCTTCGAATCGATGCCTGAGGATTGGAAACACACCTATCAGCAACAACACTCCCCTCATAGGGATTCCCTCTCTGAAATGATGATGAGATTTGAAAGGTATCAATATGCACAAAACCGAAAGAAGAAACCATCAGATAATCCATCTCAAAACAACAACAATGGCAACAACAATGGTAACAACAACCGTAACAACCGGAATGGAAACAATCGCAACAACAATCGAAACAATCGAAACAACAATCGCAATCGGAACAATAACCAACGCAATAACAACAACAACAACAACAACAACACCAATAATCAACGCAACAACCAAGGCAACAACAAAGGCCCAACTAGAATCTCCAATGACTCACCATGTCCTATCCATCCGGGTACCAACCACACTTGGGGTCAATGCTACACCAACAAGTATGGCACCAACTCCAACCAGTCCAACAACAGAGACAACACCGGCTTGCATGTAAATGATCGCAGTTCCAACAACAGCAATCGATCCACTACCTCTTCCCACGGCAGTAACTACCATGAACCAGAACAACACATGTGTGTCTTCATCAATGAACCAGAAGAAACCAACATTCCTGCAGCCCCTTGGCCAGATCTCTTCCATGTAGACATGGATA
Source organism: Pseudo-nitzschia multiseries (assembly GCA_037355745.1). Taxonomy (NCBI): domain Eukaryota; phylum Bacillariophyta; class Bacillariophyceae; order Bacillariales; family Bacillariaceae; genus Pseudo-nitzschia; species Pseudo-nitzschia multiseries. Next base: position 10,316,564 of record CM074783.1, read on the forward strand.
TCGATGAAGAATATTACAACTCAGATCTTCAAAGATTTCCTTCTGAAAACATCAATTCCGACAACAACAGGCAAGATGTTGCTCCTAGCAACGACAATGTCGACATTGACCTTGCTCCAACCAAAGTAAGTGTCTGCAACTCAATCAATGGATCCCTTGGAAAGTACTACTTGAAAACCCTCTTTGATTCCGGATCTACCGACAATCTCATGGTGGAATCAGCAATTCCCTCTGGAATCAAGAAACACCTCCTAGATCAACCAATCCAAATGCAAACAACAAATGGCAAAACCACTTGCAACCACTATGTAACCTTGGAGAACACCATATTCCCAGAACTGTCCTACTCGATGAAAGTCCTACAAATCAATTGCTTTGTAGTCTCTCAGAATATCAACTACCACCTCCTTATTGGAAGGAAAACCATGAGAGACCTTGGGATAAAGATAGACTTCGAAACTTGCACCATAGAATGGTATGAGAAGACCATGGACTTCCACCCTCGGAACTACTTTGACAACAAGTCCTTGCTCCACAAGGTCATGTCTGCAGAACCACATGCCATTGCAGAAAGTTACTCCAACCAATCTATCCAACAATTGTATGTGGATGGAACCACCAAGTATGAGAAAACTGACCTCCACAAGTTAGTCACAGAACAAAACCATCTCTCCTACCATGAGAAACAAGCCTTGTTACCAATACTCCTCCAAAATGAAGAACTTTCCGAAGGATTGAATGACAAGGAATTAGGCATTTTCCCTAATCAAACCTTCCACACTGATCTCCAGCAAGGCGCAACTCCATATCATGTGAAACAACCCTATTCTATTCCACTGCACCAACAAGAAGCAGTGAAGAAAGAAATCGATCGACAAGTGAAACTTGGTATCCTTGAACGGTGTTATGCAACTGAATTGGGAATGCCAACCTTTGTAGTCCCAAAACCAGATGGCTCCTGTCGACTTATCAGTGACTTTAGAGAACTCAACAAAGTCACCAAGAAACTTCACTACCCACTTCCAAAGCTCCAAGATATCTTCCACAGACGAAGAGGCTTCAAATATGTCACCCTTATTGATGTCAGCATGCAGTTCCACACCTTCAAACTTGACGAAGCCTCCACCTGGCTTTGTGTTCTTGTTACTCCATTCGGAAATTTTCGACTGCTTTGATTGCCAATGGGCTTCCTTAACTCTCCAAGTTGGGCCCAAGGCTGTATGGAACAGATGCTTCCTACACTTGAAGGACATTGAAGTATACATCGATGATATTGGTATCTTCTCAGACTACACTCGAATCCCATTGTAAATCGGTCTCTTCTGTCCTCTCCTTACTGAAGTCCCACAACTTCTCTGTCAAGCCCTCCAAGTGCCACTGGTTTCAATCGCAAGCACCTTGGCTTGGCCACATCATCTCTCGTGATGGAATTAGACCCAATCCAAACAAGATTTCTCCTATCCTGAAACTTGCTTTTCCCTCAACAACAACCCAACTTTGATCCTTTGTTGGGATGATTAACTTCTATTCGCAACTTCTATCCCAAGCTGCGCTGAAGTTCTTGCACCCCTTACCGACCTCTCTGGAAGAGCCAAAGGCAAAATCTCTCCAACTCCAGAACTCCTTGAAGCTTTCAACAAAGCCAAGTCCCTCATTGCCAATGATATCCTCCTTGCCTTTCCTGATCCAAACAAGCCCTTCCACGTCTATACTGATGCTTCTGACTACCAACTCGGAGCTGACATCCTCCAAGATGGCAAAATCATCCTTTGCTTCTCCAGAAAAATCAATGCCGCTCAACGGAAATACCCAACGGTCGATAAAGAGATGCTCTGTATTGTAGAAGTCTTCAAAGAATTTCGCACCATTCTTTGGGGTGCTGAAATCATTGTATGGACAGACCATATCAACTTAACTCCCCAAAACCTCACAAGCCATCGAATTATGACTTGGCGCATGCTCCTTGAAGAATTTTCCCCAGTATTCAAGTACATCAATGGCAAAGACAATGTCATTGCTGACGCACTCTCCAGGCTCCCCCTCCAGCAAGACACTCCCGAGAAGAAGAAGGAGTTCTTCGGTCCTCCCACTCCCAACACCGATCCAACGGATGATGATTCGGACCTTGAAACTGACTCAACGGACTCCAACCTTCTCTCTCTTTCCGAAACTATTTCTTAACTACCCAAAAGACATCCCCATGTACCCCTTAGCCTTCGACCAACTCGCCCAAGACCAAGCAGCCAATGTAGATATCTCTACCAATCCCCGGTACACAACTGAAAACTTCAACGGCACCGGCTTGAAAGTTGTAGACTCCAACAGTCGACAGAAAATTGTACTCCCTCCAAACCGAGTGCAAGCCACAATCAAATACTACCACCATGTTCTTGGCCATGCCAGCGCAGAAAGATTGTATCGAACCATTAACCAATTCGTATACACCCCAAACTTGAAGGACCAAATCAATTCCTTCTGCAAAACTTGTGACACGTGCCAACGGTACAAGAATAGCCACCAAAGCCATGGACAACTCACTACCAAAGAACACCAATACGTCCCTTGGGATACCATTGCAATCGATGGAGTAGGCCCTTGGAAAATCAAGATCCCCGGACACGGAACAGTCTCCTTCAATGGCTTTACCATCATGGACATGTGCACCAACCTCCTTGAAATCATTTAAGCCCCACAAGTAAATCCAACCGGCCTCATGGCAGTCCATGCCCTCGACAACGGCTGGCTCTCCAGATATCCAAAACCAGTAAATTGCATCATCGACCAAGGAACCAACTTCATGAGCAATGACTTCCAACTCCACCTTGCCAATCTTGGAATCAAAGCCAAAGTTTGCTCTGTCCGCAATCTGCAATCCAATGCCGTACTAGAAAGAGTCCATGATACAATGAAGTCGGCAATGATAACAGAGCTCAATACCAACCCTCCGCAAACTCTTCAGGAAGCCATCGACATCATCAATAGTGTCTTCGCATTGGCTCAGTTTGCCGTTCGATCAACCATCAACAAGACCTTTGGAATGACGCCCGGAGCCGTTGTATTCCACAGAGACATGTTCCTACCAATTCCTGTAATTACAGACTTGGCCATGGTCAGAAACAAACGCCAGGTTCAAATCGACAAGAATGCTATGAAAGAGAATAGCCACAGAAAGATTCATGATTATCGTGTAGGAGACCAAATTATGGTGAAAAATGAAAAGCAAATTCCTGGAGCTTTTGATGCAAGATGCAAAGGCCCGTATACTATCCAGCAAGTCCACACCAACGGTACAGTTTCCTTTCTCTTAAGAAATCACGTTATCCAACGCATGAACATCCGAAACCTGAAACCGTATCACACCAATTAAAAATTTCTTATCTAAGCAATACTGGTTGCACACGACTAACAAAAATTATGTGCCACCAATCAAACTTTTACGAGAAGGAGAAGAGTGTGGTATTCCAACGCTCACGATTGAAATTACCCACGATTCAAGAAAATCTGAAAAGCAAGCTGGTCTTCAATATTGAAGACTGGATGAAGAACATATCCAAATTCTCCATGTGCATCTCTATGTGCAATGTACGTTGAATTTCGATTCAACGCCTGTTTACTGTTACAAGCTCCCAACTGCTCCTCGGAGTGGTTGACAGAAGAGCTAGCTCACAATCTTAGTTTTTAACCACTACATAACTCAAACCTTATTTTAGTACCTTTTTCTAGAGGCATACGACATTCTCTGTCTGTGGTATTCCAACGCTCACTATTGAAAATTACCCACGATTCAAGAAAATCTGAAAAGCAAGCCGGTCTTCAATATTGAAGACTGGATGAAGAACATATCCAAATCTTCTATGTAAACTGTACGTTGAATTCCGATTCAACGCCTGTTTACTGTTACAAGCTCCCAACTACTCCTTGGAGTAGTTGACAGGGGAGCTAGCTCACAATCTTAGTTTTTAACCATTACATAAACCTTATTTTAGAACCTTTTTCTAGAGGCATACGACACTGTTTAAACAGTCGAATAACTGCTTCGGCCTTATTACTACCGGTAAAGACTACTTCAACTACTACGTGAATAAAAATTACCACTACATCTAATAAACAACCAACTGATCCTGAGGATTGTCCAGTAACAAGAGAAATAATGTCTTACTCCATCATCCCCTTCAAGTATGACTTTGATCAAGAGTCTATTGACAAGGTGGATTTCAAGAACACACAAGAAGTCAATGGAGTTCAAGAAGTAACCAAGATCAAGATCCTCTTGATTACTGCAGGATCAACCAAACTACAAATCCTTTTTACCATCAATGAGTTCATGTGATCCAAGAAGATGCTCAATCTAACCACAGGACCAAGACTCTATGACAAGTTCGTAGATCTCCTCAGAGACTACACCGGCAGTAGCTGGTGGAATAGCTACGTATCAACCAATGTTCCACAGAGAACTGTGGATAACTTCCAAACCACAGTAGAAGAATTTGTCAACTACAAGTTTGACAACAACCTCAATACATACCAAAACCATAGAAGATTCCTCACCAATATCAAGAAGACAACCACCATGACCGTACACCAATTTGTCCCACAAGTAAACTTCCACAACCATGCCATCCTTCCACTACTCCCCGGACATCCACCGGAGGATGCAGATATCAAGGAGAGAGAGTTCAAGAATCTAATCTTCGAATCGATGCCTGAGGATTGGAAACACACCTACCAGCAACACCACTCTCCTCATAGGGATTCCCTCTCTGAAATGATGATGAGATTCGAACGATATCAATATGCACAGAATAGAAAGAAGAAATTAGATTACCCATCTCAAAATACCAACAACAGCAACAACAACAATGCCAGCAACAATCGTAACAACCGGAATGGAAGCAACAATCGTAACAACCAAAACAATCGCAACAATTGCAACCAAAACAACAACAACAACAACAACAACCAACGCAATAACAACAATAACAACCAACAAAACAACAACCAAGGCAACAACAACAACAAGGGCGGAACAAGAATCTCCAACGACTCACCATGTCCTATCCATCTAGGTACCAACCACACTTGGGGACAATACAATGCTACACCAACAAGTATGGCACCAACTCCAATCAGTCTAACAACAACAGAGATAATACCGACTTGCATGTGAATGATTGCAGTTCCAACAACAGCAATTGATTCACTACCTCCTCTTCACACGGCAGTAACTTCCATGAACCAGAACAACACATGTGTATCTTCATCAATGAACCAGAAGAAACTACCATCCCTGCAACTCCTTGGCCGGATCTCTTCCATGTAGACATGGACACCGATGAAGAATATTACAATTCGGATCTTCAAAGATTTCCTTCTGAAAACACCGATTCCGACAACAACAAGCAAGAGGTTGCTCCCAGCAATGCGGATGCCGACCTTGCTCCAACCACAGTAAGTGTCTGCAACTCAATCAACGGATCCCTTGGCAAGTATTACTTGAAAACTCTTTTCGATTCTGGATCAACCGACAATCTCATAGTGGAATCAGCAATTCCCTCCGGAATCAAGAACAATCATCTAGACCAACCAATCCAAATGCAGACAACAAATGGCAAAACCACTTGCAACCACTATGTAACCTTGGAGAACACTGTATTCCCAGAACTGTTGTATTCAATGAAAGTCCTACAAATCAAGTGTTTTGTAGTCTCTCAGAATATCAACTACCATCTCCTCATTGGAAGGAAAACCATGAGAGACCTTGGAATGAAGATAGACTTCGAAACTTGCACCATCGAATGGTCTGAGAAAACCATGCAATTTCACCCACGAAATTACTTTGACAACAAAGCCTTGCTCCACAAGGTCATGTCCGCAGAGCCGCACTCTGTAGCTGAAAGTTACTCCAACCAAGCAATCCAACAATCATATGTCGATGGAGTCACCAAGTATGAGAAAACCGGCCTCCACAAGTTAGTCACTGAACAAAACCATCTCTCCATCCATGAGAAACAAGCCTTGTTGCCAATACTCCTCCAAAATGAAGAACTTTTTGAAGGGTTGAATGACAAAGAATTAGGTATTTTCCCTAATCAAACATTCCACATTGATCTCCAGCAAGGCGCAACTCCATATCATGTGAAACAACCATATTCCATTCCACTGCACCAACAAGAAGCAGTGAAGAAAGAAATCGATTGGCAGGTGAAGCTTGGCATCCTCAAACGGTGCTATGCAACTGAATGGGGAATGCCAAGAACCTTTGTAGTCCCAAAACCAGATGGCTCCTGTCAACTTATCAGTGACTTTAGAGAACTCAACAAAGTCACCAAGAAACTTCACTATCCACTTCCAAAGCTCCAAGATATCTTCCACAGACGAAGAGGCTTCAAATATGTCACCCTTATCAACGTTAGTATGCAGTTCCACACCTTCAAACTTGACAAAGCCTCCACCTGGCTTTGTGTCCTTGTTACTCCATTTGGAAAATTCTGACTGCTTCGATTGCCAATGGGCTTCCTTAACTCTCCAAGTTGGGCCCAAGGCTGTATGGAACAGATGCTTCTACACTTGAAGGACATTGAAGTATACATCAATGACATTGGGATCTTCTCGGATACTCTTGAATCCCATTGTAAATCGGTCTCTTCTGTCCTCTCCTTACTGAAGTCCCACAACTTCTCTGTCAAGCCCTCCAAGTGCCACTGGTTTCAATCGCAAGCACCTTGGCTTGGCCACATCATCTCTTGTGATGGAATTAGACCCAATCCAAACAAGATTTCTCCTATCCTGAAACTTGCTTTTCCCTCAACAACAACCCAACTTTGATCCTTTGTTGGGATGATTAACTTCTATTGCAACTTCTATCCCAAGTGGGCTGAAGTTCTTGCACCCCTTACCGACCTCTCTGGAAGAGCCAAGGGCAAGAAAATATCTCCAACTCCTGAGCTCCTCCAAGCCTTCAACAAAGCCAAGTCCCTCATTGCCAATGATATCCTCCTTGCCTTTCCTGATCCAAACAAGCCCTTCCACGTCTATACTGATGCTTCTGACTACCAGCTCGGAGCTGTCATCCTCCAAGATGGCAAAATCATCCTCTGCTTCTCCAGAAAAATCAATGCCGCTCAACGGAAATACCCAACAGTCAATAAAGAGATGCTCTGTATTGTCGAAGTCTTCTTCAAAGAATTTCGCACCATTCTTTGGGGTGCTGAAATCATTGTATGGACAGACCACATCAACTTAACCCGGAAAAATCTTACAAGCCACAGAATCATGACTTGGAGAATGCTCCTTGAAGAATTTTCCCCAGTATTCAAGTACATCAAGGGCAAAGACAATGTCATTGCTGACGCACTCTCCAGGCTCCCCCTCCAGCAAGACACTCCCGAGAAGAAGAAGGAATTGTTTGGTCCTCCCACTCCCAATCCAACGGATGATGATTCGGACCTTGAAAGTACCGGCTCCACAATTGACTGTGACTCAACGGACTCCAACCTTCTCTCTCTTTCCGAACTATTTCTTAACTACCCAAAAGACATCCCCATGTACCCCTTAGCCTTCGACCAACTCGCCCAAGACCAAGCAGCCAATGTAGATATCTCTACCAATCCCCGGTACACAACTGAAAACTTCAACGGCACCGGCTTGAAAGTTGTAGACTCCAACGGTCGACAGAAAATTGTACTCCCTCCAAACCGAGTGCAAGCCACAATCAAATACTACCACCATGTTCTTGGCCATGCCAGCGCAGAAAGATTGTATCGAACCATTAACCAATTCGTATACACCCCAAACTTGAAGGACCAAATCAATTCCTTCTGCAAAACTTGTGACACGTGCCAACGGTACAAGAATAGCCACCAAAGCCACGGACAACTCCCTACCAAGGAACATCAATACGTCCCTTGGGATACCATTGCAATCGATGGAGTAGGTCCCTGGAAAATCAAGATCCCTGGCCATGGAACCGTTTCCTTCAATGGCTTTACCATCATGGACATGTGCACCAACCTCCTTGAAATCATTTAAGCCCCACAAGTAAATCCAACCGGCCTCATGGCAGTCCATGCCCTCGACAACGGCTGGCTCTCCAGATATCCAAAACCAGTAAATTGCATCATCGACCAAGGAACCAACTTCATGAGCAATGACTTCCAACTCCACCTTGCCAATCTTGGAATCAAAGCCAAAGTTTGCTCTGTCCACAATCCACAATCCAATGCCGTACTAGAAAGAGTCCATGATACAATGAAGTCGGCAATGAGAACAGAGCTCAATACCTACCCTCCGCAAACTCTTCAGGAAGCCACAGACATCATCGATAGTGTCTTCGCATTGGCTCAGTTTGCCGTTCGATCAACCATCAACAAGACCTTTGGAATGATGCCCGAGCCGTTGTATTCCACAGAGACATGTTTCTACCAATTCCTGTAATCACCGGTTTGGCCATGGTCAGAAACAAACGCCAGGTTCAAATCGACAAGAATGCTATGAAAGAGAACAGCCACAGAAAGATTCATGATTACAGTGTAGGAGACCAAATTATGGTGAAAAATGAAAAGCAAATTCCTGGAGCTTTCGACGCAAGAAGCAAAGGCCCGTATACTATCCAGCAAATCCACACCAATGGTACAGTTTCCTTTCTCTTAAGAAATCACGTTATCCAACGTATGAACATTCGAAATCTGAAACCATATCACGCCAACTAAAATTTCTTATCTAAGCAATACTGGTCGCACACGACTAACAAAATTATGTGTCACCAATCAAACTTTTACGAGAAGGAGAAGAGTGTGGTATTCCAACGCTCACGATTGAAATTACCCACGATTCAAGAAAATCTGAAAAGCAAGCCGGTCTTCAATATTGAAGACTGGATGAAGAACATATCCAAATCTTCTATGTAAACTGTACGTTGAATTTCGATTCAACGCCTTTTTACTGTCACAAGCTCCCAACTGCTCCTCGGAGTAGTTGACAGGGGAGCTAGCTCACAATCTTAGTTTTTAACCATTACATAAACCTTATTTTAGTACCTTTTTCTAGAGGCATACGACATTCTCTGTGTGGACGACGGACCGGGGTCAACTTTACTCTTTCAAAAGGTACAAACATACACTTTTGGAGATTATGTACTATGGTACAATCAATAGATATAGACTGTATGAGCACCAAAAGTATCAATTGACATCCTCAGTTTGGAGCGCAGTGCCCTACTTTTAATAGCCGCCAATCCCCTACCCCTGTCCCAGTACAGTGTTCACCAGAGCAAGTGCGACCCCAACCGAGTTGGCTCATCTTAAAATCTTAGGTTCAACACAGCAATGGAGGTCTGGTGTTCTGGTGGGAGGGTTAGTGGCTGAGCAAATCAGGCCACGGGTTCAAATACCAACAAGTATGATCCTGCCTTTAGTGGGTATTGTTGTGTTTGAAAAGTGTATGGCAAACGTGTACGAATTGACCAACAAAAGTGTGAGAGTGACCCGGCACCGTGGACAGCATTTCATCCATGATGGAACCAGGGTAATGACAACTACAAGTAAGATTACCGGGAAATCGACACTTTTTTCAAGGTAAAAAAACAATTTTGGTACGGCTTAAGTTCAACTGATGAACCCATGACCACAGGGTTGCAACATTGTCAGCCTCTACCACCAATACCATGTTCAACACGAGTCTAGGTTCTTTGGATTTGTATCCTTACCACCATAATGCACTTATTGCTGTCTGCCTTACTAGTAGTACTACTAGTACTGCTTCCCTCCCCCCTACAAGCAGCATAAGAACACTAGTAGTAGTACTACTAGTAGTGATTCTTCTTCTTCTACTACTAAGAAATAAGCTTCTTCTTATCACCCTAAAAGAACAAAAAAGATCCTTCATATTGCTACTATACTAATTTCAAACTATCCCAGCACTATGTTTGGTCAATCACTAATATCATCTTGTTTTTGATATGTAATGCCCCCCTCTGATTTACACACACGCTAAATTCAATACTGTAGATCAATTGCAGGTGTGACTCAATTTTTGCTGCTTATCCTTGTCCTCGTCCTCGCTTCCTCTTCTTGTTGCCTAATTGTTTGGTGTTCCATCATGATGATGCTCCAACAATAGTAGTAGTACTACTAGTACTAGCAGAAAACAAATAAATGATGCTGTACAATAACTTTAGGACCACCCCAATCAAGCAACAGAACATGCAATAAGGTAATGTTGAAATTTTCTATTTATAACAGCAGCAAGAAGCAATTGAGAGAAGACTGGCATGATAGTGCCGTACACTGGCCAGTTCTAATTTGCCCTTCACTCATTATGTATAATAAATGTTGACTTACTCGTGCACGGTGTGTAATCTGCTGTAATCAGGGCAAGTGGCTGTGTAATTTGGTGGTGGACCCTTCTTATGTAAAGTGCAAAAATTATTATGCGGCTCATTGTAGCCGCATAATAATTTTTTGACTTTACATAAGGGCCCACCACCAAATTACACAGCCGCTTGCCCTGATAACAGCAGATTACACACTGCAATCCCCTGAGGTCAAAGTGGAGTGCAATGACCCTGAGACTGAATGTGATTGCAGGAGTAACACTCCTGAGGTTGAAGTGGAGTGCAACCACACTGATACCAAAGGAGGGTTACTTCCCCACAATTAGCAAGTACAGTTGACAGTTATTGATGTAAACTGACTTGTTTTGACCAATTTTCATTGTAATCATGTGATTGTCTAGTACAAGCACTGCCTCCCACCCCCCCACCAATCTAGGGGGACAGTGTATTCTCGCTCCGGCATCCAAACTACAGGCACTGACTGCTACAATCTGGGGAATGGTGTATCCATGGCATCCAAACTACAAGCACTTTGCAGCTTCGATCTAAGAGACGGTGTATTTTGCTCGGCCAGCATCTGAACTACAAGCGCTGCCCGCCCCAATCTATAGGAACAGTGTATTTCTCCTCGCTCCAGCGTCCAAACTACAGCACCAGGTTGTTTTGTTTATTATCTGTTATGATCCAGGGGGACTGAAGATTATGAGGATGGCAACAAAAATGAGACACACCAAGGAAAAATGATAACAACAATGATGACACTTGTTGAAATAAATAATTGTTTTGTTGCACTGTAAAGAAATATAACCCCAAGATACTCAAGCAAAGATGTTCCACATAATTGATGCCACCTCGTTGTTGTGGACATTTTGGTACCATTTTGGTATCCTGGCTCCCAATATTGAAGGAGATATTAATTTTTAACTGTACTATCATCATTGTCACCGTCAACAATTGCTGATTACTACGGAGCCTGATTACAATGAGAGAAAAATTGATTGGCTGATTACAAAAATTGAGGAACGGCAATTGCTGATTCCAAAAACTGAGGAACATTGCACTGATGAGGTGCTACCATAAGTATACAGGGAGAAGAAACCAAAAGTGTAATTACTACGGAGTACGTAATTACTAAAACCAATTGCTATTGTAAGAAGAAGCTTTCATAAGGGGAACTTCTGAGTACTTAATCTGATTGCTAATTTTGGGGAGCTTGATCAGTAATCAGCCGAGGTGCAGTGAGTAAGTTTTAAAAACTAGTGTTTCTAAGTGTCGCACAGCTCCAGCTCTATCAGCCCATGATCACAAGGAAAATCGGTCCAACAAGACGGTTACAAAACAATGGAATAGCAAGCAAATCTGGCTGTGTAACAAAAAAGACAAAGTAATAATTTCGGCGCGACTAGAACTCCGACTTTCGGTTCGGTCTGTCCTTATGCCTCGATGATTACGCATTTTAAGCTCGTTAAATTGACCAACACCGGGTTTTGAATACGGCTGAAACTCGTACCGCAACGTTTTACGTACGGTACGGTACAGTACTTGTACCGTTCGATCCTCTGGTATCCAGTACAAAGAGTGGTTGCAGAGTTTGTCGAAGAACCTCAGTAAACTTAAGGATGACGGATAGACCGGATCGTGAATTTGTTGAAAACTCCCACCGTTAGAAAAGTAATACCGTACATCAATGTCGCAGAATGAATCACAAACTCTTTGTCAAGTTGTGGTAAACCTGATACAGCAATAGCAGTCATGATAAACGATGGAGACTCCCATCCCAATCTGAGGAATCGAAAACACCCAGATGTTTCTCCTCGCATCCATAGAGAGAAGGGATCCGACGAGAACGAGATGAAGCCTCTGTTATCAACGTCGAGCGAATCCTCCTCCCCCAACACGTCCGATACCAACGGTTATGTTTTGATACCGCTTCGAGAGCGATCTGTTCTGAGCAGATTGGATTTTGGTCCCTTTCTGTTCTGTTATGGGATTCTGATAGCAATGGACATCACGCGGGAAGAAGATAAGGGCGATATAGTGACGAGTTCGTTTTCGCTCGTCGCCTTCCCTCTGGTCTTGTTTGCTCACTTCGGACTCTTTTTGGTTCAACAATGGAGTGTGTCTTGGCGAGCAACGGTTGGATACAGAAGATTAGACACCAAACAGACATGGTCTTCGATGACTTCATCCAAAACCTTGTTGGCGTGGACGCATTGTCTGGTGGAGGCTCCCAATGTCGACAAGCACCAGTCATCTCACGATGCGGGAATTGTCCCTGTACAGCACCGAATACGGAGAACTGATAAAGATATTCAGGTTCTAGCGGTTGTCAACTTTCAAGATGTAGTGTTTCGATGCAATGTAGTAGACGACGTTGATGCGGACACTTCCCTTTGGTCGAATGGAAACAGTGTATCGACCGCGAGAACAACTGCAAAGTCCCCGGTTGGATTATTCCACAAATTGAAATATCCGATTCACCTCCCTCTATCCTTTTACGAGAATTGGCGAGGGCACAAATCGATGGAACTCGTACGGAAGGCACAGCAAACGTACGGCAGCAATACAACTCCTATTGATCTTCCTCCGTTCATTGACTTGCTTCAGGAACAAGTTGTGGCGCCTTTCTTTCTATTTCAAATTTTATGTGTCCTATTGTGGAGTTTGGATGAATATTGGTACTACGCCATGTTCACATTTTTTGCTCTCTTAATGTTCGAGTCGACAGTGGCTTACAATCGGCTCAAGTCACTTGAAAGACTTCGGTCGTACACAGTTCACTCTCAAAGACAGATCTGGGTTCATCGACCAACATATCCTCTCGGGAGAAACGGCTGGGTACAGATTTTGGTTGCGGAATTAGTCCCGGGAGACATCGTTAGTTGCAAACAAATCACATTGAGATCATCTTCACATTACAACGGAACTCTGGCACAGAAACAACATCAATTAAATCAAATCCCGGCGGATATTTTGATTCTCAACGGAGACGCCGTTGTAGATGAATCCCAGATCACCGGAGAGTCAGTGCCACAACTAAAGGTAGCACTTGAGGGAGGCAGTGGTAGCTGTAGCGCTGCTTCGGCTTCGAACACAAACGAGGAAACTCTCGATCTTCAAGATCACAAGCAATTCATTCTCTTTGGTGGGACAACGTTGTTGGTTAGTCACGCTGGAGCAACTCCACTTTCAACGGTGTCAGAAGCTCCTGATCAAGGAGCTATTGGAATAGTCTTACGAACTGGCTTTGAAACGGCTCAAGGAAGCTTGTTGAGGACAATGGCACATACGCAGAAGTCCGTTGATGGAATCCATACTCGCGATACATACGTCTTCATCCTTGTGCTTTTGTGCATGGCAGTGGCTAGTGCTTTCATGGTGTGGGAGGAAGGGTCAAAAGACCCACTTAGGAACAAGGTAAGAGGATCAGATCTTATCTTGGCTGCTGTTCTCTTTGCCAAAAATGATGACTAAGTTTTACATTGTTTTTTCTCTTGACCATCGAACGACAATTGTAGTTCCGACTTTCGCTTCATGTTGTGATCATCATAACTAGTGTTGTTCCCCCTGAATTGCCAATGGAACTGAGTTTGGCGGTAACGAATAGCGTAGCGGATTTGATAAGACGAAGAATTTTCTGCACCGAAAGTTTCCGGATTCCTCTTGCGGGACAGGTTAACGTTTGTTGCTTTGACAAAACAGGAACACTGACATCTGATGAAATGCAGCTCAAAGGTCTAAGACTAATGTCCGAAAGCAAGGATGACCATGGCAATGAAACCGAGGGGTCCTTTACGGATGTACTCGAACCCAATGCAACGCTCCCATGGCCAGCGCTGCGTATTATGGCAGCGTGCCATTCGTTGGCGGTGAATGTACATTTTTCAAGTCGTGGATCTGAGGTAGCTGAAACGAACTCATTAATAGGTGATCCCTTGGAGAAGGCTGTCTTGGAAAATACTGGATACAAAATGATTAATAACAGTGCTTTGCGGAAAACCGATGCATCTCTTGAAGGTCGGCCCGACAGTATTCTCATTCTACAGAGATTTGGTTTCAGTTCGAAACTCAAAAGGATGTCTGTATTAACACGGGAATCTGCTAGTGGCGACACCTGGGTTTTGACGAAGGGTGCGCCCGAGACAATAAAAACTTTTCTTCGTTCTGAAAATACACCCGATAACTATGATGATATTTATATGCATCATATGGCCATGGGGCAACGAGTCCTGGCAATGGCCTACAGAAAGTTATCCAAGGAAGAAGGAAACCAGCCGGTTAGAGAGATCAGTCGTGAAACAGTAGAGTCTAACTTAATCTTCGCTGGATTTTTGCTTCTACATTGCCCAATCAAAACAGATTCAAATTCAGTGATTTCAGAGTTGTGGAGCAGCGGAAACAAAGTTGTCATGATTACGGGAGACGCAATACTGACTGCAGCAGAAGTTGCTCGACAGGTCGGTATTATTAGAAAGGCCAAAAAATTATATCCATCTACGTTGGAATTGAAATGTATTCCAGGTGGTGACAAAAATGGAACGGCGAAAAACGGTTTCCGCAATGAATTTCAATTTGTCCCACTTTCAAATAAAGCGCAAGTGGGTAACGACGAAAATCTCACTCTGGCAACGGCTAACGTGAATAAGTTGAGAAAGATGGTTATGGATAGAGAAATCGCACTATGCGTTTCAGGTGATGTGCTTCAAAAACTTGTAGTTGCAATAGTCCAACCAAGTCGCTGTAAGAGTGAATTGCATGGTCCGGTCACTGACGAGAAGCAACTCTTATTGCATCCGGCGGCTCAAGATATTCTGAAAGATCTCGTTCCTCTATGTGCCGTTTTTGCAAGATGCAATCCTCGTCAGAAGGAAGCTATCGTTGCTGCATTTAATCTAGGAGGTTTCACAACATTGATGTGTGGTGATGGCACGAATGACGTTGGTGCTCTCCGGAGAGCACACGTTGGTATTTCGATCATCAGTGCCCCCGAAATTGAGGCAAAACAACGATCTGCAACAAAAGCTATGCTGAAGATGAAGTCTGACCAGAAAAAGGAGCGGAAGGTCAAGGGCACAAAGAAGGGATCGCGGGCTCGGAATGCGTCGTCTTTAGAAAAGTCGCTAAGACAATTGCAAGAGGCACAGGATGAGTTGGATCAGATAGAGCTTGGCGATGCTTCCATCGCTTCCCCTTTCACATCAAGGATGGTCAGTATAAAGTGCTGTAAGGTTGTTTTGCAGCAGGGAAGATGTACACTTGTGACAATGCTTCAAATTTACAAAATACTTGGAGTTAACTGTCTGGTCAATGCAATGATTCTGTCAAAGCTCTTTCTGCACGGGGTAAAGCAGGGCGATCGACAGTTGACGATTCTCGGAATTTTTGTTGCCGGCCTTTTCTTTTTTGTCACAAGAGGCAAGCCTTTACCAAACCTGTCAGCAAAGCATCCTCCAACCTCTGTCCTATGCACACAAGCTTTGGTTTCGATTGCTGTGCAATTTGCGATCCATTATGCATCTATGATTATCGCAACAGAGGTTGCCTTGTCATTTGTCGACCCTTTCGACCCTAGCATGATCCCTGACGGACCGTTCAATCCTAACACGTTGAACACCTGCACCTTTCTGATCAGTGTGTTGGCAACTGTAAATACGTTTGCAGTCAACTATAGAGGGGAGCCCTTTGTTGAACCATTACGCGAGAATAAGATGCTTTGGAGAAGTCTGCAAGTGTGCTATGCAACTCTCATTGTATGTGCGCTTGAAATTTTTCCTCCACTCAACGATCTCATGCAGCTTGCTGAGTTCCCCGATACGGTGAATACCGGAACTTTGGAATGGATGAAAGATTTTACGAGCTCCAGTCAACTCAGCACTCCGCTGGTGTCGATGTTGACCCAATTGGTTCAACACATCGGTTTCAAAGCTTTCATGATTTGCTTAATGGCCTGTGATACTTTCTTGGTCTTCACATCTGAAAGAATTATTCTAAAAGCTTTAGAAGAATAAAGTTCTAGTACCGGTACACCCTTGCATGTCCGAACGAACTCAGGTTAGAAATCACACATAAATGGACTGTGGCGTAGTTTCCATTTTCCTACTTGTTAATAATAACCTCAACTAGATTTTTCTAAAACAGTAAGACGTATTCTAGTATTGATTCTTTATCGCGCTACAGTTGTAATGAGATGACGGCGTTCGTGCTCATTTTGGATGCCGGCTTCCACAGCACGGCACAACGTTGAAAACTGTCCATACGAAAACGGACCGATTTCAACTTACTGGAAAAAGTGGGCGGCCTGCTTTAGCTGAGCTTGAACCTCTTCGTCTACTTTGCTGTCAGGTGCAGTAGCTTGAGTGAAAACTCGCTGCAATTCAGCCTTTTGGGCTACGGCATCAGGTTGACCCATTTGGATTAGTCCCAATAGACACTTGTATACAGTATCATTTTCCGTCATGTCTGTCTTCAATGGTAACAGTCTCAACATTGCTGGTAGGACCTGAGGCATAGGAACACTTGTTGGACTTGCCATGATCATTCGAGCGACACATGCTGCTGCATTATCGACGCATGCAGCAGCAGCGTCTCCACTAGTGCCATCCATGCCAAACAAGGGTTCAAGTCCCTGAAGAATTTGTGGGTAGTCCGCAACAACGCGTTCTTTGAGGACCTCACAACAAATACCAGCGCAGAAAGCGGCATTCCGCTTCACCTCTTCAGAAGGGTCACCAAGCCCGGCCAAGGTTGCGGGCAAGAAGTATGAATGCCAATGTTCGACTATGCCCGACTCCAATTCTTGTGCAACCTCACTCAGCCAACCAATAGCCATGGATCTATCACGTGGTGGTCGTGAAGACTTGGCGTATTCGCAAACTGCCGGAAGGAATTGGGGAAGATACTGGCCAAATTGGGCTCCCATGACTCGGCAAAAACCACCGACTAAATCACATGCTGCCTGTGTTACTACATCGTGATCATCATCGTCATCAAGAGGCTCCCCAAGGAATTCGTCGTTCGATTGGCAGGGAGATTTTTTGGTCAGAATGGTATGCGCAGCGGTGAAACATTCGTTGGCAACAGGCTCTAGTGCACTCGGACCGCA